>CM053168.1:54963669-54976950 GCA_012977825.3 Pteromalus puparum
GTGTGTGTGTGTGTGTGTGTGTGTGTGTGTGTGTATATAACACGCGAAAATCGCGCATCGCCGGCATCGCGGAATGGAACTACCGCGAAAAACCGGATCGATATTATAGAGAGAGAGAGAGTGCGAGAGAGACAGAGAGAGAGAGAAAGAGAGAGAGCGAGAGAGAGAGAGAGAGAGAGAGAGAGAGAGAGAGAGAGAGAGAGAGAGAGAGAGAGGGAGACGTGCGTGTGAGGAGCGGCGTTGAGCTCTCGGGGGTGCGTTTGACTTTTCGGAGGGTTGATGTTTTTCTTTCTTTTATTTCTTTGTTTTCGTGCGGGTAGAGAGATATTTTTTTGTTCAGGGGGAATGGAATAAGTATAAAGGAGTCGATTGAATGGAGACGATAAATCGTGGAGGATTGTAAGTGGAAGAATCCGGGTTTGGTCGTACGGATGAGGAGATTGTATAAGTGAGGGGAACCTGGTATAGCTTAAGTTGATACTTTTTCTGTTTTTTTCGGGCATGGTTGTTATGGAGTTTGGGATTTATTCGATGTCCTGAGAAAATGTTGGAACAAAATTATTTTGCACGTTATTGCAATTTGAATAAAAATTACGATTTGCAATACCTTATGGCAAGCTTTTTCAAATGTTACAAAATTGAGTACAATTAATGTATGTATGCAACCATTTCTACTGCCTATACTGATTTTATTGGCAAAAAATGGAAGAATAATGTAATCATTATTAATTTATGACAAATTAAAAAATAAATTATTCAGCTGCGTACACTCTAAAAATAAGGCGTTGCATATTGGTTGATCTGGTGCTTGAGCTTGAATCTTGAATCCCATGAACCAAGAAAAGAAGTGATCTAAAGTTTTCTTGAACTGTATCATAAACCTATTTTTGGGGCCTACTTGTTTTTGCATCTAGAATTGTTCTATTCTTATTTTTATCAAAAGACTATTTCAAGTTTATATTGTGTGCATTTTAGGCATCAAAGCTTCTATTCTCTTCGATAAGCAGACTGTTTTTTGATAGCCTATTGTACAGCCTTTGAAAAGAACTCGATACAAATTCAAGTCTGAATAGCTGACCTAGTTAAAAATTGAAGTCTAAATATACGGCGCAATATAATATCAAATTGAAAAAATATATTTGAGGCATCATTAAAACCAAATTTGTCAAGATTTCTCAAAACAAATGAAACAAATGAATAGAACAAAAATATTCACAGATTTTAAAGTTACAATTTGAATATCACCAATTACTAAAGAAATGATCGTAAACTTGTAGTAATATTCTTTAATTTTAAATTCCGACATCGTATGTCTGATTTTGTGGCATTGTACTTGCAAAAAACTAGTAATATTATAATATTGCTATAATAAATCTTAATTTTTGCATACATTTGAACTGATGTAGTAGTATGTACATTGTATCACAAATTTAAATTAAAGATTTTAAATGTTAAAGTTATGATTAAACAGTTGTCAGCTGCTATAACTATGCTATAATCATGATTGATTAATTGTCGATTTATGTTGTACAAGGTTTTAAAAATAGAAATTTTTTTAGATGTGTGAGCTGGACTCTAAAACGAATAAAGATAAGAATTGTTTAAACAATATTTTGTATGTTACAATTTTTTTCTTATAATCTTTACAGTTTTTAGGTTATCAAGAGAAGCAACTGTATTTCTCCAGATCGCGACCCCCTATCGGCGAATGTCGCATGTTTAAATAGTTGAAAACAAACATTTAATTGATTCAAAAAACCTTTTCTTTCCTTTTTCATTCAACGCGATATAAGCAGTGTTTTGACGTACACACGTGACACACGATAGCTAGTTTTTTCACTGGTTTTAAAAATCATAAAATATAACGTTTAACGCGCCGATAAGTAATAGCACAAACATAATTTTACTTACAATTCACGGAGCAGCTCCGGCTGTCGACAACGATTCAACAATTAGCAATTGTAACAATATAAACACAACTGTGCAGAAAGCACTAAAACAACTTTTTTATTTTCTCTTCTACGTGCAGACATAGGTGATGTAGTTTCAGAGATGCGAAAGTGCACATCTATATAACGAACGATTCTGGCGACGACAGCGCCAAATCTCGTATATATCATATCGACCTGGCTGTGCCGTGAACTTATATATTCCATAATCAAACTCGATAAATGAATAACGAAGTTTTTTTTTAATTTCAATCGCGCAACAATGAAACCAGACTGCATCTAAATCGCCGATGACGCCGATAAAGCAGTAAAAACCATCTAAAAATTCTAAAAAAGACGATAATAGAAACTGTCGTACTCGCCGTCAGATGGCCGATAATTTTGTTGATTCTCCAATCATCAATCCGTGATCCAATCTACGTGCTCAATGTATATTCGGCGCGTGTACCGTGGCTCTGCCAGCGGTCCGAATTCTACGAGACATCTGTGCCACGTAATTTTCCGCTCGACGAAAATCGTCCACTGGAACAACGCGCTGCGGATCCCAGTCCGTGACAGTTTACCCTCCCAATGTTAGTGCTCGTGCCCGGGACTACCTGAACGCTTCTGCTCCTGTTGCTGCGTGTGCCTAGGGGAGACACCATGGGAGGATCTCATAGCGTCGAGATACCCGGTGGCGGCACGGAAGGTTACCACGTACTCAGGGTGAGGCAACCTGTCAAAATAATTGAGTCGCGTTATAGACATGTATGGAGACTTGTGGAGTATTCATTGATGTTTCTTTTGGCTATTGCAGGTGCAGGATGGCTCGCCAGGGCAGAAAGCTGGCCTCGAGGCATTTTTCGACTTTATTGTATCTATTGGAAACACAAGATTGGTATGTGTCTATACATTTTCTTCTGCTATGTATTGGTGTTGGAGTGTTTGGATATTGGGTGTTTATCGTACTCTTGGGTTGCAGGATCAGGATAACGATACGTTGAAGGAACTGCTGAAGGCTGGTGTTGACAAGGAGCTTTTAATTACTGTGTACAGTAGTAAAACTCAGTCAGTGAGGCAGACTACCATTGTGCCAAGCATGACATGGGGTGGCCAGGGGCTACTCGGAGTGAGCATAAGATTTTGCTCATTTGAAGGAGCTAATGAGAACGTTTGGCATGTCCTGGTAAGATTCACTTAGTTTTTCTAACAGTATACATTTGGATTTGTCTATCAGTATAGTAAATTCCGGTGCTTACCAGTTTCTAAAACAAGGTCACATTTTGATGCCAGTAAAATTAAAATAGGAGATAAAATTAAAATAAAATTCTTGCCTATGTAAAGCATCATAGACAAAAGTTCATAAATATTTAAATAAAGATAGATAGGTTGTTGACCCATGAAATCAACAATAGAAAACCATAGGGTTGATAAGCTTCATAGCATCACAAAAGTTCATTAATCAATAAATTCTTTTAATTTCAGGAAGTTCATCCTTCTTCTCCAGCGGAATTGGCTGGTCTAAGACCGTTTACAGATTATATTATTGGTGCAGATTCAGTTCTTCACGAGAGTGAAGACTTGTTTACACTGATTGAAGCTCATGAATCTCGTCCACTGAAGTTATATGTTTATAACATTGATGATGATTCTTGCAGAGAAGTCACTATTACTCCTAATAATACATGGGGTGGTGAAGGAAGGTAAGAAATTCAAGATAGTTACTTGTTATATCAACAATTTAGTTATAACTGAGGGTTTTTGGTCTTTCAGTCTTGGATGTGGAATAGGATATGGTTATCTTCATAGAATACCAATCAGAAATATTGTGGACAACAAAACTCATAATGTGCTTCCTTTGGTAAGACAAATAACATTATAATCATAAGTATGTTGACGAAAATATTTGTATTTATTCTAACAAAATTTTATTTCCTCTAAATTTAGACAAGTGTTCAAAGCACAACATCTACAAATGTCCAACAGTTTTCTACACCTCCAACTTACACGTTTCCTTCAATGGATTCAGGAAAAACCAAACAAATTGCTCAACCAACATCTGCACCACAAAACATATCTGAACCCCAGACTAATCCTTTAGTAACTGATCCTAACGTCGTAATGACAACGAGCACAGTAAATACTTCTATTCCAATGTATTCTTCTCAACAATCGCCTAATATCTCAATGCATTCACCACAACAACCACCAACAAGTATTCCAATGTACTCTCCACAACAACAGCAGCAGCCTCTTCAACAGCCAATGGGTGTTCCACAATATTCATTGCCACAACAACTGAACTATCCTCCTAGTAAGTAAAAGTAACAGTAAAAATTAAATATCCACAATGTAAGACATAAAATCTTATAAACACTCATTGTATTGTAGCTATTCAACCAGCTGATTATACAAGTACACCCAACATTCCTGGTATGCCAATGAGTCCGCCGTTACCACCGAGTACAGTTCAAAGCGAATTGTATCCAAGTTATAACTCGCACTCTATGACTATTAATCTGGGTCAGTCACCAGTTTCACCAATTTCACCGAGCATACCGAGCCCCAATATTCCGCAACCGCAAGTCGTGACGACCCCTATCTCGCTACCTGGAATGCCGCCCATTACTGTCAGCGCCTCTGTACCTCAAAATCCATCATTTTACACGCCAGTAATGCCGCAAAGTCAAATTCTTGAAGCTAATGTCGTATCCTCGCCAACCCAATAACAAACACCAAGATGAAATCCAGGAAAGGAAAATGACAAGCCAAAATGATAAAGAGTGTAATGTGCGTGAGAGAACATTGTTGCTTCTTGACTGCTTTGAAAATTTGTATTTGTAGAGATAAAGGAGAGGAAAAGATATCGTTGGGTTGGAGATATACTATTATAATAATCGAAATGTGAGACGCAGTGTATTTGTTGCGGAAGATCGGTAATTGTATGTAAAAACTACTGCGTTTTTATTGTAAATATAGAATTTAGTAACTTTGTCAATGATTTTTTTTTTGTATTAAAAAAAATCTTTGAAAACTCAATCAAAGTTACAAATAATCAATTTTCAAACTATAAAGATTTGATATTTATTTATATCATATACCTTGATGAATCTTTTATTAATCAACATCTTGAATGGCTATAATAGAATATTATGATTGTTGGATAGCTTTATAATCATTTTTTAAGAAAGAAAGTAACTGCTCTCAAGTATCTTGATTGTTGCTATTTAGGTGTTGAAAGTAACTGACTTTTATTCTATTCAAATTTAAATCAACATTATTGAACTTTTATTACATGCAGTTTAGTTTTCTTTTTTTAATAAACATTCATATCTCTGCACTAAATTTTTTACCAGTATTTTTGAAAAGGGTATTTTATGTAGACTGAATTCTTTATGTTTTTAAGATGCATCACACTGTGAATTCAAAGCATGCTTCTTACGAGAATGAAGTTGAAAATTTATTAGATAGATTTTAATTTTATTAAAACAGATAATAGATAAAGCAATTTGAGTTACAAATAAATGAATAATGCTTTTGCACACTACAAATTATTATCTCAAATTGTAATGGTAAACTGGAAAAAATAATTTATTATTTGTATAAGTAAGCTGCAATTATGGATGCACCATCACTATTATGTTTACTTTAAATAAAACTGTACAGTTTACGATTTTATCTCCTTTTTAATCAAATATATTTTTATACTAATGATTATTCTTTCTATACTTTTATAATTTAAAGCAAGTAATATTTATGATCATTTTTAATAAACATGATGAAAAAATTGCTAAATACAAAAGTATAAATAATTTGATTGAATATTATTATAAATGGTGAGGGTTACAAACTCCAAATAAAACACAGTAGTCTAAGAATAATAATAAAGGGACCAATTTCTGTATTTAACTCGCATATCATTACATTAGAATTCAGTAACTGGATACTAATATGTCTCCACTGGTCCTAACTTATTTCATATAGCTTTAACAATAGTTTCACCACACAAGCAACAAAGAAGATAGTGGCTCTTTGTATTTCTTAGATGATGATTTCCCGGTCTCCTAACTCCTCATCACTTGGTAGAATGACCTTGGCAGGATCGATGAGATTTGGATCGATGAGTGGTAAGCCAGATTGCTCTCTGCGCCTCAGCTCTAAGTAAGCTTCTCTCAAAGCCCAGTCTCTCATCCTAAAGTCAGGTAGGTATATAAGGATATAGCCTCCTAAGCCAAAGACTAGAGATATTCCGCAAAAAATGATCATGTGCGTGAAGTGTCTGTCAAGGTATTCGGATTGCTCGCTGAAACCATAGGAGACCCAGTACTTGTTGGGCTTGGTTTCGCACTCAGTAGCCGTCGTTGTTCCTATTTTGGTCTGGTCAACCGTAGCGGTTTCACTCTTCTGGGTACCAGAGGTGCCGACGGCGCGGCAGAGGTTTACCTGCTGCCGCGTGAGCTGCGTTCTGGGGATGACGGCGGGACTCAGTCGACTCACCAGTCTCTGGGCGTTACGAAGGCACAGTATACCTGCCATCGTCGTCGTTGGGATAAACTACTGGTCGTTCACCTGGTGCTACTCCTTGTCGCCGTCGATGGCCGATCGAAAAAGAGTGGATTCCTGCAGTTGTTATGAAATACTCTCAGCTGATCAAATCCCAACCGCGGAAAGGGTATAGATCTACGTCGTCGTCCGCGAATATACCCACATATAGCTACCCGACTGAATAAACGTGTCTGCGGCGCGGCGCGCGCGCAGATGATATTTTTTTAAGTCGCAGAGTATATAGTATCTGCTAGATAGTAAAGTAGTAGTGTTTACTACTATATAAATACTACTATTCAGTATTCGCATGATGTCCAAGCAAAAGTGGCACATCTAGCGGTAGGTTCAGAAAACATGTCGACAAGCCAAGCCCAAGGTCTTATGACTCTTATGGTCTTAAACAAAACGATTAATTCATAATAATACAGAGTGAATAAAGCGTTTATATGAAAAACTGATTAAGTAAAAATGAATTAAAAGTGGTAATACGGATTAAAAATTTCTCTAAAACACATTTCAGCGTTGACAAAAGCGCCCTCCGACGGGACTTGGACATGCGAATACTCTTATTATTATAGACCACTATAGACCATTATATACAGTACTGTACTGTATATTATATATATGGTCTAAACTTATTATCACCATTATGTATTATCAATGAATATAATTGAATGTGCATGCGTTTAGTGGACGTTTTTTATTTTTGGACAAGTGTTTTATTTTCGACTTTTTAATATTTTTTCATCTGCTATAATGCAAAATCATCAAATAATTAACTTTACGCATAAATTTGCAAAAAATATTTGTTAACATATATGTAAACAATATTTGTGAACAAATATGTTAACGATATTTGTTAACAAACAAAAACAAGTTCCCAACATTTTAAAATTTGTTCTGCATACTTGGTACAGAAATTACTTACCAGGTGGGGCTATAGGTATAGTATAAAAGTATAAATTAATTCATTTCTTCTCATGCATGTTATATGCATGATGATAACCAATAGAAATTCAAGTTCATGATCAACAAAAATTGCTGTTCTGTATTGCATTAGTTGAGGTCTTATGTTGTTATTACATGTTCTATTGTACAAGATTTTGACAGATATATTTGATTGCAAAGAAAATATGTAAAGATATGAGTATTTCACACTATTTATCTTTTTACAATGTCAAGTACTCCAATATTAATTCAAATTGATTCATTTTTTTTATCATTCTAAACTGAACATAAAAAGTTGATACTAACGCATATGTAGAAGATGTACATAAAAACTAGAAATTTTTTGTAGCATACAATTTCTGAGATTGCAAGCTGAGCACTAAGGAAATGGGAAAAGCCGAGCAGAGTCTTGATGATACGTTCAAGAAACAAAATATGGCAAGTTCTAAAATGGATTCAACGAGAGATAACACAGTTTATTATCTTAAACATCAATGTAAGAAGCAGAATTATATATTGTACTCACAATACATTCTTACATATTAAATTAAACTAATATGTAATATTTTAGGTGTGGACAAAATACAACAAAAGTGTAAGAAATTCTTTGAAGATGCAAAGGTCTTTGACAAAGTTGATAGCATAATGAAATATTTACTATCCCACCCTCTTCTATTAGCGGGTTTCATCATTATCACAGCAACTTTGGTTATTCCAATATTTTTATTTACAATCTTTGCAATTATAAATGTTGCAATTGCTTTTACTAGTTTTATAATTATTGAAGGTAATTATCACAACGAAATATAATTTCAAGTATCACATT
Source organism: Pteromalus puparum (assembly GCA_012977825.3). Classification (NCBI taxonomy): domain Eukaryota; kingdom Metazoa; phylum Arthropoda; class Insecta; order Hymenoptera; family Pteromalidae; genus Pteromalus; species Pteromalus puparum. The sequence goes on from CM053168.1 coordinate 54,971,917, forward strand.
TGAATAATTATTAAGATAAATAATGGCGTACTATGTTATTTGTTTGTTGTAGTAATGCTGCTGATGATTGGAATGACAGTTCTTAGTTGTATTATGTTTCTGATTATTACAACGATAGCAGTTGTAGCAATATCTTTTCTTTTGTCATTCTACGTTACTTACTTTTCATTCTCGCTGGTCAGAAAAAAATTAATAAGTAAATAGTAATGCAGTATTACAAAAAAGATTATTTTTATTTATTTTAGTAATACATTAACTTGTTAATAAAAAAATGTATATTTAAAAAAAATTTTTCACTAGTGCGTATTTCATGAAAAAAAGTATTGTAATTTTTATTTTTTCAAAAAATAAACTTTTTTTTTATAAAAAGTAAAAAAAATCACTTTTATATCTAATGTAAAGGATGTAAAGAAATTAAATATCGTACAATTTATTACAAATGTAATAAGCTCAAAGGCTAGTGACAAAGAAAAAAAATTATGAATAAAAAAAAGTAATAATTAATGAAAGAAGTTATTTGTTATTTGGATGATTTTCTTTGCAGTCTTCTGTTCTCCTTGTGCTATCCATTGTGGATTGAAATATATCTTCCCATGATAAATCTCTTAATGTTTTGTAATCTATGTCACTTTTGTATGAAATTTTTTGCAAATAGTCTTTTTTGTTTGTTATATCTAATTAAATGTTAAGGAAATAATTTTGAAGATGTACAGAATATTCAATATTAAATTTAAAATTCAGGGATAAGTAGTAAAGGATACAGCCTTCAATCACGGATTCTGGAGCAGAGTAGTCCCATCTTATACAAGTAAATTCTTTGTACAGTTTGTGTTTTCGTCTAGAAAAATACCATAAACATTTGGATTTATTTGTAAACTAAACAATAAAATAAACAGATAGACATACTTTCCAGATTCTAATAACTGTTGATCACGCAAACTTGGTTTTGCTTTTTTCATAGTTTTATGCTTTATTTCCAATTCTCTAATTGATATATCTAAATTTTCTCTTTCTTCGTTTATGTCTTGCTGTAAATTGTTCAAAATTTATAGTTATTCAATTATTTAGGTTGAAAGAGACAATGGTAAGGTTTTTCTCACCATTAAGCGATTATGTTCCTCTGATTCATATTGTTTACGTTCAAGTTTTTGCTTTTCAGTTTCAAACTCTTCCTTTAAGGACAATACTTCTTTGGAAAGCTCGGTGATTTTACTTTCATTTTCTAACAAAAAAATATTTTTGAATTAAGAAATTATGAATTATTTTTAACGACGAAGAAATTTACATATTGACTAAATTATATAAATTACCTTCTAATTTCAATGTGATTTTATCACTTTGAAAATGAATGTTTGATATTTGATGCAACAATTCTTTAATTTTTGTTGGACTATTTGGTGAATTTTTTCTTCTCATAGCAATTATTTCTTCCATTTTCTACAAAATATATTTATTTGTTTTTGTATGTACTGTTTTTCTGTTTTTAAAGATCAAAGGTAAAAAACACTGTATGTTTATAGGTTATAATGAGATACTTACGCTCGTAAATTAAATAAAATACAAGTGTTTGTTTATTGTAAAGAAAGTTATTGTTAAAACATGCTTTTATCGAACTTATCCTTTATTTTGTACTAGTTTATATACTATTTTACTTTTAGAGAAACTGAAAGAGAATACACACAGAAGGAACAGCACAAAGGATGCGGCCGCGTCATTACTTAAAGCGTCTGCTTTTAAACCGCCGTTTACTTACGTCCATGTAACAGATGCTGAACCTAGATATGCATGTCTATCGCGAATGTTTGACATAAACATAACCTTAATCTAACCGGTGTTTGCAACTTTGCAGTGTGGACTGTGGATGATGCGGCATTGCGATTTAATAATCAAACTAATAATCTTCGAGTAATTTTATTTGTACGTATAAATTGTGGAATAACCATTTCCAGTAAAAATGGTTGTGCGGCAATATACAGAAGAATTAAAATATTTGGAAAAAATAAACGCCCACTGTTGGAAAATCAAAAAGGGTTTTCAACCTAACATGAAGGTTATATTGTTTATGTATTTATTTATTAATAAGTGATAGATTTACAATTTGATTTTTACAAATAATGTTTGTTGTAGGTTGAAGGCGTATTTTATGTAAACAATACGCTTGAGAAGTTGATGCTTGATGAACTGAAAAATGCATGTAGACCTGGTGCTGTAGGAGGATTTTTACCAGGAGTTAAACAAATTGCAAATGTTGCAGCTCTTCCTGGTATAGTAGGAAGATCAGTTGGTTTACCAGATGTTCATTCTGGATATGGATTTGCAATAGGTAAGATTTATAAAATCGAATTATTTTACATAAAGTCTGATAACATTTTTTTAATACCCTGACAGGTAACATGGCAGCATTTGATATGAATGATCCAAAATCTATTATTTCACCTGGTGGTGTAGGATTTGATATTAATTGTGGTGTGAGACTTTTAAGAACAAACCTGTTTGAAAAGGATGTACAACCAGTTAAGGTAAAAATCTATCATTGATGCATGATTACAGAGTAAATCATTTTATAAGAATCAGTTGTATAAGCACACTTATTTTTTAAATTTCTTTTCTATAGGAACAACTTGCTCAAAGTATGTTTGATCACATACCAGTAGGTGTTGGCTCTAAAGGAATCATTCCTATGAATGCCAGAGACTTGGAAGAAGCTTTGGAAATGGGAATGGACTGGTCTCTGAGAGAAGGTATATTGTGTTACAACTGTCATAATTTTACTTGAGTTTTAAATTCTCAATGACTAATGCATTTATTTTGTACTATTTTAAAGGATATATTTGGGCTGAGGATAAAGAACATTGTGAAGAGTACGGTAGAATGTTACAAGCAGATCCATCTAAAGTATCAATGCGAGCTAAAAAACGGGGTCTTCCACAGGTAAATCTTGAATGGTTCATTTGATTATAAGTTTATTAAAATAGTTACTTGATTCAAATATTTTTTAATAGTTGGGTACATTAGGAGCAGGAAATCATTATGCAGAGATTCAAGTTGTAGAAGAAATTTACAACAAATCAGCAGCTAGTAAGATGGGTATTGAAGAAAAGGGTCAAGTTTGTGTTATGATTCATTCAGGAAGTCGTGGTTTTGGTCATCAAGTAGCTACAGGTTAACAATGCAGGGATAATTAATTTTGAAAAAAGTATTTTGTATCTATCTAATCATAAAATATTTCGTAGATGCTTTGGTTCAAATGGAAAAAGCTATGAAGAGAGATAACATTGAAGTGAACGACAGACAACTTGCATGTGCTCACATTAATTCACAAGAAGGTCAAGATTACCTGAAATCAATGGCTGCAGCTGCAAATTTTGCTTGGGTGAATCGAAGTTCTATGACATTTCTTAGTCGGCAAGCATTTGCTAAACAGTTCAATATGTCACCTGATGATTTGGATATGCACGTCATCTATGATGTGTCGCACAACGTAGCTAAAGTTGAAGAGCACATGGTTGATGGGAAACAAAAAACACTTCTAGTTCATCGAAAGGTTAGTACAGTCGGTTGTATTTTCTTAAGCAGAAGTAGGTTTCAAAAATAATGCTTTTTCGCAGGGCTCGACGAGAGCTTTTCCACCACATCATCCATTGATCCCTGTAGATTATCAATTGACAGGTCAACCAGTATTAATCGGAGGTACCATGGGTACATGTAGTTATGTACTTACAGGAACTGAACAAGGGATGAACGAAACGTTTGGTTCAACGTGCCATGGAGCCGTAAGTATACAACATAGCTCGATTAGATTTACTGCGCTTATTGTTTATTGGATCAAAAAATAAGGAGAAAAATTGACTGTTGCAGGGTCGGGCGTTATCTCGTGCAAAATCTAGAAGAAACTTAGATTATCAACAAGTACTTAACAAGTTGGAAGACATGGGTATTTCTATCCGTGTTGCTTCGCCAAAGTTAGTTATGGAAGAGGCTCCCGAATCTTATAAAAATGTTACTGATGTTGTAAATACGTGTCACGACGCTGGAATCTCTAAGAAGTGTATCAAACTCAGACCGATTGCAGTGATAAAAGGATAAATTAAAATAATGCTGGTAAATTATTTTTTTGTATAACGTACTGATAAGTATAATTTAAGAATATATTAACCTTGGAAATGTGACATTTTCCATAAGCAAAAGTCAATTTGTACCTATTTACTAAAATACTACTAAGCATAATCAACTGTTGTAACAAATAAATAAATTTTACAAAAGTTCTGTTTAGTAATTGTTTTGAAAATGGGACACAGAAAATGTGCAGAAAAAATAAAGTAGTTACGCAAACCCGTAAGTAGCTGCAAAGAAAAAAAAAACAGTTTTGCACTGGCTTTTCTTACCGCTTAAACTTTTCGGATATAGATGACACACAGGTACTTTTTTCATAAGAAATATATTTCCTTTGAATTGCATGAATCACAGTGTTCAAGCTAATGACAAAACTATTTTGTTGGGCCTGCTGCTATGGGCCGCTCATGCTGTAACTGCATGATTATACTGTTATTACGGTAGGGATTTTTGTTCATGTAGACAAATCAGTGAGACACATGACTATATTATAACGCAATTTTCATTTATTTCATTGAAGATTTCGCACGATATACTCGTTATCAAATTGCATGATCATTTGTACAAAAATATTTATAGCAAATCGAATCACGAGGATCACCAATCACTAAAATTAAACGTTACACAAATACTTTTTATCATCGAACATTCGAGTTATACAACGGTAATCATTTGTACATCGTTCTGAAATCGTTAAATATGCACACACACACACACACACACACACACACACACACACACACACACACACACACACACACACACACACACACTGAATTACACACGACAACGACACACACACCACACGTGTATATATATATATATATATTATATATATATATATATATATATGAAAGTTATACAAATGACATTTAAATACAATTCGAAAGCAAGCCAAGCTCTTGCCTCTCGCAAAACACG
>CM053168.1:54977688-54992692 GCA_012977825.3 Pteromalus puparum
CGCTAAACGACGATAAGAATATATATTAACGCGCAAAGTTTAAATATTCAGACTTTTCTAGATTTAGAATATTTCAACGTTTCGCCTAAGTACATAAACATAATTACGAATATTTCATACAAAAAGGACTTACGTATATGCATATGGGAGCGCTAAGCAGAAGAGGATTAAATATAGAATTTAAGTATTCAGACAATCATCAGACCAGAGTTTTCCTCGATACGCCTGTACACACTCGCTTGCGTACAGCATTATATATACTACGTATATGTACAAAATAAATAGGATCTTAAAAATAGGTCAGTCCAAGCTTGCTTCTATACTACTGTACAAGAGAATCGCTTAATAAAATCGGGCGACGTGTAGTGTGCGTGTGTGTGTGTGCGCTGCTCGATCAACAGTCGATCTCCTCGAGAGTGGAGATGAGGTTGTCAAGGCCGAAGAGGAAGCCCTCCTCGTGGTTGCCTTGCTGCCACTCACGGCGATGTGTGAGCTTGCAGCCTTCTGGTACTTCGCACGTCTTCGCGAAGTCGATCAGCCAAACGCCGACCTTCTCGTTGTCGTAGATCATGAAAATACTGCTACCGATCACCTGGAATCGGAAGAACAGATCGATATAATAAACAGAACACGAGATTGATGAACGTTGATTTTAGACACTATACCATCAATCATCAAACAACATGCTACTCGCTGCTGCTTCGTTATTGCGCAATCGGAGAAGAGGTATATTGCGTCGTCACAGAGGAATCTGACGAGAAGATAATCGATCAACAAAATAATACACACCTCGTGCGTGAGGAAGTACTCGCTCTTCTCGATTCTGTTCCTAAGCTCGCGGAGCCTCTCGAGAAGTTTCCTCCTGGTCTCGTGTCGGCCGGACAGGAAGAGCCTCATGGTCTCGAGGACCTGATCGTGCGACTTGACGGTCTTCAAGTCGGTGATCGGTGGTCCACCGGGCAGCTTCATCGCCTCAATCCGAAAGCCGTGGCTGCAGGTAGAGGACTGTTGCTCGCGGAATTGCATGTAGCGGAGCTTCGTAACGGCGCGTTGCTCGTGTTCCTCGTCGGTGGGAGCAGTCGGGTCGACGGCGATCATCTTCTGGTAGAGATCCGGTCGAGCCGTGGTCTTGGACACTTCGGACTCGAGGAAGGTTCGCGTGCCGAGCTTGATGTCCATGACGTGGGGCTCGTTGAAGCCGAACAGCAGGTCCTGCAGCTCGATGAAGGTGTCGCCTCGGTACTCGACTTCGCGGTAGTACCTGGAATCGAGGAAAATCGATCGTTTAGATTCGACGTCAAGATGTTTCTTATCATCGATTTCGAGTTTATCGGTTTCGACAATTACCTCGGTATGCAGTCCTTCATGGCTGCGTCCTTGCTGAGAGCCTCGTACACCATGCGCTCGGTGTTCTCGGATCCGCCGGTTCTTCGCTTCCAGACGGTTCCGGGACCTGCGGGCGCGAAGCCGTCGGGATGCCCCGAGAGCTGGAACCACGATTTCAGTCTGTTCTTCAGCAGCACGTCGCTGGCCGGTGCCGTCAAGTCCAGTGCGTTCTACGCAAGAGAAGAAAAAAGAACGATCAAGTCTTTGGTTTATTGACGTGGCAAACGTACATAAATCCAGCATCGAATCGCCGTTTAATTAATTTACGGCCCATTCGGTTCGTTAAAGAGACGCGCGCGGCGTTTAATTATAGAAACGCGGAAGGCGAAAAAATCTCTCGGAAGGGAGAAAAAAATCAATTAGTAACCGTTAAAACTCGTTCCGTATATATACATATATATAAGCGTGCGCGAGCGAGCGAGCGATGAATATTGATAAATTAATGACGCAGGCTAAGGCTTTTTCCCGGCCGTGTATAATTAATCTTGAAGCGCGAATTGCGCAATTTGGAAAACGCTCAATTGTGCAATAATAATTGGACTGAAACTCACCAGTGCGAGGAACTTGAGGGACAGGTCCTCTTCGGGCATAGTCGCATCGGAGAGGACGAGAGGGAACTGTTCGAGTTTCTTGAGAGTAGCCTTATCACCAGGAGGCCAAGCTGAGCCATTTATTGGACTGGCTGTTGTCGTGGTGCTGGTATTCGTGGTCGTCGTCGCCGTCGTCGTCGCGGCGACTCCCAGAGCAGCGGGGGAGCTCGTCGTTCGTACGGTTGCGGCGGAGACATTGTTGTTGTTGGTGTTGTTGTTGTTGTTGTTGTTGTTGTTGTTGTTGTTGTTGTTACGCCTCCACTGACGGAAAGCGCTGACTGCGGAGTAGGTCGATGCGGCGTCCTTGAGCCGACGCTGTTCCTTCGCCGTTGGCGAGTCTCGAGACAGTCGCGCCGATGCCTCTTTACCGCTGGACGGCTGTAATCAGATAAACAAATTCGGACTTATTATTATTTTTTAATTCGATAGTTGTAGGGTAGTTTTGATTATTACTTAATTCGGAGAGAAATTTCGCTCGTTATGAAATCAGAGTGTATGACAGCACCATGTGCATGTGTAATACTTATATAGTCGAGAGCGACGATCAAGCGCGGAAGTTACAAATCTCGCGCTAAAGGGCCTGTGGCACGCATACGTGTCGTCGTTATAGTTCAACGAATTACGTCGACGTAAAACATATATGATACGTGCCTCGAGGAACAACGATGGCTCATGCTTTTCGCGGGAGTTATTATGAGTCGATCTACTGTGATAGTTTATGGATGAGCGCCAGATTTTTATGACCGAGCGATGTGTTTGATGTGACTTTCTTGGAAGAATCGGATATATGATCGTGTGTGCACGCACATCGCTGGCTTTTATCTCTTAGCGCCGGGACACGTATAATATAAGGCGCTCACGTGGAGGTCCACGTTTTCCGGACGTTGAGATTTATATTTGAAAATAATAATGGGTTTCAAAAGCACAAAGTAGTAAAACTGAGTGTTGCAACGACAGGCTATTTTAAAAGCAATTAGGTAAAATATCATCTCGTATTGCACGCTCCTCGGCGCTTATCTATCTCTCGCGGTACTATCAGCAATTGCAAAACGCGAGTATCATCCTTATCACCCGTAGTAACAACCGACCAACTGGAGTAAGTGACAAGACCATCTATACCTAAGGTACGGAAAAAGACTCAAGTCCTCTCCATGCGCTTTTTTATCAAATGATTCCAAAACTCGACACACATAACCGAGAGAAACTTTTATCAAGTATCCACACGCGTGTGTATATTTTGACAGGCCTGACGTCAGAGTCGTGTCGAAAATTGAGAGATTAGCCGCTTTAAACGCATAGTATATATATACCACGTATCTTCGAGTATATCGTCTTTTGGTGATGGCCCGAACGTTCTCACGCAATAAGAGATTTTCGACTTTGACGTAACGAGCTGCACGAATCGCCGACGCGGACTCTGCCTGATATTTCGTCACTTCGGAGGAGGACGATAGCTGCACAGGAGAGTTTCGCACGTCTCTTTTACGGCCCCGGGCTAATCGAGGTAAACACACCAGAGGCGCGGTTTTTTCTTGTACTGTCATCGAAAACGTCATGTGTTTTTTTCTTTTTTATGTATAATGACCTCGGTAATGACAGCGCAATGAAATTCCGCGTTCGTTGCTTATGCAGATTCCATTAGAATTGCTCACCGCTTTTTTGTTATTAAGGCCTAATTATCAAATTTCTTAACGCCACCTCTTTCGCAAACAACGCGCTGCAGTCCTTAATTTACTGATCGAATGGAAAAAAATTAGCGACAGTGCGTCACATCCTCTCGTGCGAAATACGCATGTAGGAGCCATTAGGTATTCGTTCGGGTGAGCGCACGTAATTGCCATTATATGGTTCGCTTACGGGTGTATAAGATCGTCGTGTGCATACGAGTGTGCTGCTGCTGAGAGAGGAGCTGCAGCGCAAATACATAATGCGCACAGCCAATGATATGTGCGCTAACTCGATATGTAAACAAACACTACGATGCGTAGAATCGTCAAGTCCATTTAAGGCTGTGAGAGTATAGTGTGATAACGAGTATGGGCTGATCTGTAACTCTGTACTTTATATACTTTATCGTGCGTATTTGCCAAGTATAATGCGATGTAAATCAGTATTACTCAACGCAGCTGCAAGCTCGTTATCTCGAGTTCTGCGAAAATGTGCTGGAGCCGTATACACAGTAGGAAATTAGCCGAATGTGGCACTTAGCGGCCGCAAATTTCTATCAGGAATCGTCGGAAGCGGATATGAGAGATTTATCGATTTCCTGCCCTCTCGCGCGCGCCTTCCGCCAATTTGCGCGTTTTGCATATTGCTCAATCTGTACAGTAGTCTGATATCGTTAATTCACGCATCGAACGAGATTCGGCTCTATAAAATAGAACAAAGAGATTCCGAAATAAACATATGCGCGTCTCTGTGTTACATGCTTCTAAAAAGAAAAGAACGTATATTTCAACCTTTTTATATTTACGCGACGGTCACTCGCGAGTAGATAAATTAGCTGCTTTATCGCGCGCTTCTCTTGCCCCAAACGAGCGACAACTAAGCGCTTCTATAATTAGTCCACGTACGATTCGTTAGAGCCTTTAACTCGTGAGCGCAGATTCGCGAAAAAATAACAGGATCGTTTGTCTTTCGCAGAAGAAAGCGATTAAACGTTTTATTTTTCTCTCGAATTCGCGCACGCGCTCTCCCTGAAAAATAATAAAAGACCTAATGCGCGGCCGAGCTTTTCTCGCGAAGCCTATTCTCGATCGGCTTTTCCGAAAGCTCGTCCGCACAAAATTTATACGAGGCTGATCCCGCGTGAAAATAAAGTATACAACGATCACTGCGCTGGTACATATAGGTATATTATTATTAGCCGAGAGCGGGAATAAATTCGGACATTATAATTCTCAATGACGGCGCGCGAAAAAGTGATTTTCGCTAATTAAGAATGCGTCGATGGGGCACACCGGAAGCGATGATCGGTATTATATATATACACTTCCGCGGGAATTTTCGACGCCGCCGGTGTTCGACCGTCTCTGCACACGCGTGTGTCTGTGTTTCTGATACGATGCCTCGGGGGCGTAGCTCCTTCATTCAATTAATTACATTCAATTTCGCGTGTCTGGATGAGGTCGAATCAGCTTTTTTCACGTCAGGACACGGCAAATTACACGCTGCTGCTGTTGCTTTATATAATTTTTTTTTCGTACTCGCTCTTATGTAGAGGCAACGTACACTGTAGGAAGAAACGTATTTTCGTTAATGATGGAAACGAGGCAAATGATACGTTGATGTGCTTCTCCTGCAAAAGCTCGTTATTCGGACCATTCTAGAGTTCGTTTATCAGATGCGCGCGAGTCGAAGTGTAATTTAATTATCGTGGGACGATAAAAGACGAGAGAGAGAGAGAGAGAGAGAGAGAGAGAGAGAGAGAGAGAGAGAGAGAGAGAGAGTAGGTTCAACGGATTATGGTTAAAAATATATATTCGAGTACACAAGAGCTGAGATCACTTCTATAAATTTTCAGGATATACGGCTACACGATATAAATTGTCACGAACACGTACATAAAGAAGTCAGTTGAACAAGTTCGTTTTTCGCATCACATTTTGTAAAAATAGGATCAGGCTTTTATCAGTTCGGAGTAGCCGTGAAACACATCGCGTTGCGAGTATAACAGCGCAGTAAAAGTTATTTTTCGTTAGAATTAATTATTTCCTCCCGAGATTATCAGCGGGTCGCAGAAAAGTATACCTTATCTAATACAATTATATTAAATAACGAATAACGAATAACACTTATATTAAATATATTGTGGTGACTTTTCTTTTGGTTATATACTATATAGATTTAGCTCACTTCCATGGAAGTGGAATATTTACCTCGTCCGTTCTGCGCTTTTTCTTATGAAAGCTCACCATCCGATACAACTGCAGAAGCGCGATCTCGCACATCCTGAATTCGATTATACACAATACGATCACCGAACAAAAAATTTATATCCCTCGAACACTCAATGTCGTCCTTAACGAGAATCTCACTCGCGAGGAAAAACATCGTCGAACGAAACTACAACAGCTCTGCGGCGCAAAAATCCGAGACGCAGAGACAAGGGGTGAGAAAAGGAGAGTGCAGAGAAATTCGAGCCGCGTGCGTCAATGCGCGCGCGATTCGATAAAAAGCAGCAGCAGCAGCGACGAGGCTTCCGATTCGTTGTCTCTGTTGTTTCTGCCTTTTTTCTCTCTCCCTCCTCGTCGTTCTCTATGTGTGTGTGTGTGTGTGTGTGTTCGTGAAACGAGTGTGTGCGTATAACGCGATGATGATGCATAGCCCGGAAGCTGATAAGAGACGCTGGACAAGGTTGGAGACAAGGAATAACGATAGGGTAGGACGAGAGAAATTATTATTATTTTTTTTATTAAGGCTATCGCACAGCAAAGTGGAAGCTATCTAATTAGAACTCGACAATTAATTGACTCGTACAGTTAGTGACAAAGAGCTGTGATTAAACGCCGCTGAATACCTTTTAAAGTGTACCGGCGTCGGCTTCGCGCTTTCAAGACACCTCGAAAAATGCGAGAGACACACGGTCTCGTGGGACTTGTGTCGCGGTATGTCCGCATGCCACTCTCGGGCATTCCGATCTTCGCGAGAGATAACACATCAGAACGCGATAGCGATCCGCACCGAAGAGTTTCACTTTTTTTTTCTAACAGCGACTGAGTCTGGGAAAATTATGCTGTACGACTGTTCCGCGGACAGAAGGTAATTTATAGAGAAAATATTTGATATCGAGACCGGAATAATTATTTAATGATGTTTAGTCTGCAAATATTGACGCATATGATAGGTGATGCAGGCGTTAATTGCTCGTAATTTTTCCCATGTTTGAAATTTGCTCGGATAATATGAGCACACCACTTCGTACATCACTACGCACTTGTTGTGACGCGAGTCAAGTATATATCGTTTACCTGAATTTTCACCGATTAATTGTACCGAAGACGCTGACAAAAATTTCGCGCACTTCAATAAAAACTTGACTTTTCACATGTACTCGCGGCAACGCGCGCGTAGCGCCGTGTCGCATCGCACAATGCGACGTGACGCGTTGTCGATCGCGTCTCTCTCTCTCTCTCTCTCTCTCTCTCTCTCTCTCTCTCTCTCGTGCTTGTCCGCGTCGAGGGGGAAATCGAATTTGATATTCCACGCGTATAGATACCTACGTATATATAATGTGTACTACCGGCCGCGCGCCTTTTTAAGGCGACGAAGCGCAGCGCTAGAACGCACGAGTGATATAATTTATTCGGCGCGGCGGGGGAGGTGTATACCAGCGCTTTATATTTATGCCGATTGTCCGAGAGAGGCGTTGTATAGTATTATATTGCGCGCGTTCTCTTAATCGACGCGCGATTATCATTGCAGCGCCTTTGCGTACAGTAGCTGCAGGGATTCGAATTGGAATGTAGCAATTTGCATTTGTTTTATTTTATGAATGAGAATTTTATCACGAAATTTTTCAACACTCCTGACATTAGAAGAAATCGAGATGACGCTTCGTCAGAGTATAAAGAGCATAATTATAACATGCACAGGGTAGATTATGATAACGATGCCTCAAAAAAGGAATTTCAAATTACTGTGCGCGATCGTCCGATGCAGGCTCGCGCGTCACAATGAAAATTCTCAAGCGAATCGTCGCTCCCGACACGCGGAAACAATGAAAAATGATCCAAAAAGAAGTTGGCCTCGCTTATGCACACGCCTACCTCAAGACACGGAGAAAAAGTCATCGGATTCGTATACTGGATATCCCCGATATAGATAAAAACAGATAATAGACGTGGCGTGACATGTACGGACGACAAATTTGCATGTACGCGCTTACGGCGGGCGATTTGAATTTCCCATGAGCCCGCGCGAAAGCCGGAAAACTTGTGAAACGGGAACAGTCCCCCACGACGAGGGCATTAGCAAAAGTAATGCGCTCGCTGGCTCGGATGATAATGACGACGATTGTACGTCTGCTGGTCGTCTAATGCGCGTGATTATTTCGGCGCGGAATTCAATGCGCAATATGCTTATACCTATGCTAGACTGGATTCATTATTGCAAAATGACCACGCGGAAGATCTGGTTTGATTGGACAATCGTCAGCTGGAGAATAATTAAGGTTTTTCGAACTCCAAGCTGGCTTCTTCTCTCTCTGTACCTTCTTTAACGAATTCAAAGTCGCGAAAATAATATTTAAAGATGAACGAGTCGCTGTGGAATGTGTGCATCAGCTGACTGTAGAAAGGAAAATTTCGCATGCAGCTGTCGAAGGTGAAAAGAAATGATGTATACAGAAGTGGAGAGTACTTATACTGTGAAAATATTATTATCACCGCCGCCAAAGTCGTATATCTACTACTATATACGGGAAGTTGTTTTAACTTTGCGAAGGAATAATACGATATTTTGAGAGCCGTTAAGCATGCGTATAAAGACTCGATCCGCGATATTGAAAACCGCGCGTTTGTCGCAAAAACATTTGCTTTGCGTGTGACGCGTGGCATAATTTAAATTTTATGAGGCTCACGGAGATAATACGCTCTCGTGAATCACGAGTCGAGGAATGCACGCATGTATGGAAAACGGACTCTTGTATTGTTATAACAATACGCGCACACCTATACTGCGAGTTATAATTAGAAAAACCTTCCTCTCTCCCTCACCAACCCTCATAAAACATGAATTACTATTCTTGAAACATCGAAGTAAACACACTACTAATCCTATTAATACCGCGTTCACTCGGTACATACTATAACTATATTATACACCCGCAGCTGCGTATCCCTCACGACCAGTTAAGCTCATTTAGCTGCGGACGAAGACACAGAAAGCTCTATACACACGCGTTCGGCTGATTAATACACGACAATAGCTCGAGAGCGCGGGCGGACCGATTCCATTAGATCCGTGTGCAGCACGTTCTTGACCACGTGCTAGTTAGTGTCGTTTGTCGCTCTTCAGTGTTTTTAAGACGACAATAATTGCGGCAGATCTTATAGTTGGGCCTTGTCGTGTGCTGGCGCCGGTTTTTCATCTGGTTGTTTGCGCGCGATTGATTTTCAATTCGACACATCGATATGTATGTTAACCGGTAGAATTCGTCGAGTCATCGTCTACATATTAGATGTAAATGTAGAGAGACCCTTTTCATCGATTATTCATACGCGTTGCACGTGACGCGAGTGTCATAAGGACATTGAGATCCTAATTAAACGTGCGGGTGTTGCATTCGCGAGCCTCATTTATTGTTGCTTTAGCATGTGTAACGAAACTTAGAGCAAAAAAGGCCTGAATCGAGCGCTTTTTTACGACGATCTCGTCACTGTCCGGAATTAATGCATAGATATCGTTTATGCAAATGTTCTCGATTCGAGTTACGCTTAATCGTATCATCGAGAGCATTGGATATGCAAATATACTGCGGTGTCATAATCACACTACGTAGTACATATAAACAACAATGTCGCACACACGTGCGAAACTATTCAAGCTATACACTATCCTTTTTTCGATCATCGCGTGCGCTTATAATAACAATCCGTAATCAGTGCCGCAAGCTCCGCAGCTTTTTTGCTATATATGCCAATAACTCGGATGATTTTCCGCGATGATTAATCGATAAGAAGCAAGTGTGAGGCTGTGGGCAGAAAAAGCGCATCAATAAAGAAAAGCGCCGATTTACGATGCGAACGCCGACGTGCACACGTGGCCGTGGTCTCGTGCGCGAGTTTATATATGGTAATTTTCAATTGTTAAGTGGCTCATTTAGCGAAATTTCCAGTCGAGCGACTCTACGCTATTATCGTTCCCGATCATCATCGCCATGTGTACGACGCGAAAGAAGTACACGCTCGCCGCAAGCAATTAGCAAATCGAGTATAGGATTTAGTGTCAACGCGTCGAATCGATTGCTTTTCGCGAACACGATAAGCGAAAAAGAAAAAAGAAACCAGCCGGAAGCGACGTACGTGTGCTAAATAACGATTATCCATCAGCGCGATTACTATTCATAAATAAACATGCTATAGCTATACTTCACGTAACACACATGCGATGCCAAGTTCAAGATCCGCTTCTCGGAATTGCATAAAGTCGATGCATCGCGCGATTCATTGATGATCGAGCGGAAAAATCGTATAATGTACAACACACACCCTTATCGCGTGCGGATATATAAGGCTCTGAGTGCTCGTGCACCGATAGTTCGTATTTTTTTTTGTCTTTCTATACACGCTATGCATTAATCGCACGCGGGTCTCACGGGTCAGCGGCTTGGGAACGGCGCCAAGCGCGTATTTTTATTTTGCTTCTCTCTTTAGACGGACTTTTTTCAGTTTCACAATTACGACGACTTTTCGACTGACGCTGCAGAGAGGTGTCGTTGGCTGCCGCTGCTGCTGTTGGCGAAATTCTCAATTGACGTAGGAGAAAGCGGGTGTTTGGAGGAAACTCAGGAGCTTAATGCGTTCCCGCGCGTGTGGATGTATGTATAATTATAAAGACACTTATGAAACGGATATAAATTGAAAAGTCACGGCATAGGAAATGCCGGCTCGAAAGTACGCTTATCGATGATGATGCGCGTATGTATGTGCACAACTTAATCATACGGACCATATGCGCAAAGCTTTGCGCCAATAATACACATACGATATGCAGCCTTTCTCGAAAGTAAAAATAGTCCGACCAATATCGCTCTCCGTATGTGCGTATTACATCCGTTAATATTACAATCTATTCGAGATTCCCAAGAGGCTCTCGAGGCGATCAGCCTGGCTTCGAAACTAGTTTTCGACGACAAAAAGAAACTGTCCTTGTGTACGCGGACTCGTCGCTGCTGCTGTCTTCCTTTTTGCTTCTTTTGGCACGCGAGAGATCGCGTGTGCGTGTGTATACATACACCGAGGGGGAGACACTGCTTTCGCGACCACCCGTTCAGCTAATACCTTATATCGGAGTCGATTTTCGCCGAACCAGTTATACATTATTATATCGGAGCCAGAAATATACCTAGAGCTGCGCAATAATCTCCAGCTGGATCTTTCTCACGTATTTAATAATTATGGCGACGACTTTTTTCGAGACTTTTTTTCTCCGCGATTTCATATGCGAGTGTTGTAGTTTTCGAGGAGGATGTCACAAAAATTGAGGTGGATTTGAATTTTTTTTTATTTGAAGCTTTTTTCTCTCTTTGAGATATCTACCACACTAGACACGCTGAATAAGCATCCAAAGCCCGCCGCGACAAGGAAACTAATTGATATTTTACTGCAGCAGGATTTCTCGCGGTGAAAGAAAATATAGGAAACGAAAAAGTTCACGAGTTGCGCAAGCAGCAGCAGCCGAGGCAGCAGCAGCAGCAGCCGCCGCCGCCACGTGCGTTTCTACTATTTATGTAAAGCTTTTTGTTTAATGCATGACATCGCTACTTAGTCTTCCTCAACTATACAAGCGATCGAATCGAAAACATTCGAACTCATACCTATAACACTACGATACGCGTCGTCCTGACACAATGTAAAGACTCGTTATGCCAAGGCGCAAAAAAGCAACAGCTGGATTAAAAAAGTTACTTCTCTGCTACCATATCATCTATAGCTCCAATTAGCATAATCAATGACGCGAGTCTATATAAACCTATCCGCATATTATAAACATGAATGAAAAGGCGCGATCGAGAGCTATGAGCGCCGCTCTCTTCGGAATTCATAATGCCTTCTCTCTTTCTCTCTTTCTCGCGCTTGTACGCATATATATAGCTAACGCGAGAACGAGTTAACAGGTTCGCCTCGCCTCTGGCGGTTATAGCAGCCGCTCACCTCAAAGTGTGTCACCACCGACGTCATTTCCTATGCAGCAACGCGCTGTCTCTCTCGCTCTCCGGCTTCGAAAAGTAGGTGATGTTCGACTTCGTGCGCGCGCGCGCGAGTGAGAGCTATATTCGTCGTCGCGCGCGAGGATCTCTGTAGCTGAGAGAGGAATGGCCTCGTGCTCTGCAACGAGTGATGACGACTTTATTTCGAGGAGAATCCAAGCTTTTTTTATTGTCATTGCTCCTTTCGAGGGTGCCTTGCGTGTATGCTGTTATCGTATTGGGAAGTGCGCGATTGTTTTAAGACTATATTTTTTACACAGACACGCACTGGTTATCGGCGTTTGAAAAAGGTTGCGCGGCTGTTGACTCTCTACTGGTATGAGCAAGCGCAAGAGTTAACGGATGCGCGTTTTGCGATATCTTGCTTTATGGTCGTCGAGGAGCTGCCATCGCGCGAACGGGTTTCTCGCGCTTGAAGAGGGATTTCAATGTCGCGAGATAATTAACGTCGCTTTGTGTATGGTATATAGAGTCGGTAAAAACGAATCGAGTGTATATTATGTACGTATGCGCAGCCAGTTTGCTGATTTACACAGAAGCTGCACATAATAGCTGCGCGAGTGCGTGACTCATTGCATATATAGGAGCAGAGTAAAAATTGAAGCTTGTATATGTATGTACATACCGTGCTGAAGAAAAAGTTTTGATGGCGCGAATTGATTGATCGCCGCTGACTTTTAGTGTGGCAAAGGTGTGTACACTGCGAGCTTATGCATACGAGAATTTCTGCATATGAAATTGATGGTGCATGCACGCGACAGAGGGAAAACACATATAGGACAGGTTAGTCCAAAATTGTTTTGTTTTTTCGATACCTATATTATTATATGACTTGATGCTACAACTTGCGACTGAGAGCGAGCCTAGGTAATTGTGCATTTATGTTTGAAATTCGTTCGGTAATTGCATTCGCTCTTTTGTTGTCTCGTCCCGTGCGTCATCTGTGCAGAAACGTCGTGATACACATTATCAATCAAGAAGAAAATTATTACGGCATTGTTATAATACTCGTTCCTTTCTTGCGCGTCTTGACGGATAGTAGAGCAATCGTGAAAAATTCTTGCCGTATATATAAGTTTAGAAATGCACGTGATAACGATTGCATAAAAATCGTATATTCTAAAAAAAGTAGTCGGCGTGTATAGGAATACTTATCGAAATTCCGCGTGTGCACCACGTCGCGTGTGTCTTATAGCAGAGAGAAAAAAGAAACGAAACATTTAGGCGCCACGTATACATGAGTCTGAGGAGAAAGGAAACAAGTCAGGTTTTAGCCGCAGGTACATATATATTGTGATAAAAGCGGCAAAATTAAAATGACGAAATGTCGCGGTTTCCCCATATGCATATTTGCTTTCGAACAATCGCATATAGCTATATCTGATACGCACGTCAGTGCTCGCGCGCTCGCGACTGCAAAAATTCAGCGCGACGTTACGTATTGTCGCCGTCGAGTTACGAAAGCGAACTTTGAGACTCTCCCTCTTCTATATAAGTAATTGTCATTTTTCTCTTTGGCGTCGTCTCTCCGCGATAATACTCGTCCTCGCGAAAGCCTATCCTCACGCTGCACGCAGCATTTATGCGTCTGGTCTCTTTTTAGTAAAGAGGAGGCTTTTTCATTCAAATCTGGCAACGTTATGGCGCGCACGTGCACGCGAATGCCGAATGATGTATTAAGTTTTGAAACGTTTAGGGTAATACAGATGCTGTATTAGATAAGGTGAAGTGTACATAAACATAATACATAACATAGTCTTTATTCCCGTTGGTGGAAAAAACGTGACCGAAGCCCTTATCTCGCGTCGCACGTGTTTGTTTCTCAGAGCACACCATATGGGAAGGGCTTTGCTTTGAATCGCAGTTTAATGCACTTTTAAACGTCGTGCGCTTGCTGAATGATTAACCCACAGAGAGCTGCGCAACGTGTATCAAGGAAAAAAAAATCGCACGAGCCGTATAAATTCGCTCGTTGCATTCGGAAAGCAGGAAAAACGCCAGAAAAATACCGGAGAAAATGTATAATTTATACGATGCAATATCTCGCCTCATTCTGGATCAATAAAATTCATTGTGTCAAAGAGACACGACTATTGTACATCATAGTTGTGATCGAATAGTCCCAGCGATTTATTCATCGACGCGCGAGAGACAAAAAGCTTGCGTATAAATAAATCGACGTTCTAAAAACGTCTCGTTTGCGTATTCGCGTTGCTCCTAAATAGGCAAAATGTCCACAGATGCACGCGCGTGCGTTCGCTGAATGTTTTATTGATTGCAAATGATGTGCGTACGCGAGATCCTGTGCCACTCTGACGTATAGCAATGCTGCCTATATACATGCCTCTCTCTCTCTCTCTCTCTCTCTCTCTCTCGCCCGACAGAGTTCAATGACTGCAGGAGCTGAGTACACGTATAGTGTATGATCTCGATCGGTATTACATTATTATGTACCTAGTCCTAGAGAAAAAAGACTCGTCTTCGGAAGAGGCAGCAGTGCCGGAAACGGCATCAGGATTTCTCTCGCACCATTTTCTCGTACAGCTATAGCTATATAATAATACCCGTCATATTACAGAGTCCTCTCCTAGCGCGAGCGGCGAGTCCAAAAGGAATCGCCGTATACATTATGTTCCAGTCGTCGCCGGATGTTGCGCGCCACCGGATATACTGCTGCTGCTGGTGCGCAAAAAGAAAATCATCCGGCCTTCCCCCTTTATTTCGCGCGTAGAGACGAGCGAGAAAGCACGTAGCTCTTCTCTCATCGATATAGTATAATAGCCTCTACATTATGATCTAACGCGGATTTGGCCTTTTTGAAAGCGACACAAGAATGTATGCCTGACGATACATGTGATTTTATTTTTAGCGTTTGGCGTCAAGACTTTGGGAAAGTATGTATAATGTGCGCTGTGGATAATTGGATTTCGTGTCCTGCTCATAAATATTCATCATCGGTGCTATTATACCCGCGTGCGCGAATTTTTTATATTCGCGTGATTGATATATTAATAGAATACTACATTCCGGCTCGGAGTACAGTTTCGAATAAACATCGACGGTCGGTCGTTTTTTTTTTTTTTTTTTTTTTTTTTAA
>CM053168.1:54992708-55080735 GCA_012977825.3 Pteromalus puparum
TTTTTTTTTTTTTTTTTTTTGTTTAAATAGATCTCTCGTGCATTGTATAGGCACGCACGGCCTTTAAATTTTTTCACCCCGCATGAATATTAAGCTGTCGGAGCGATCTCGTCTATATTCCCAAAAATACCGAGCAAGCGTTTAATTTTTGCTACATGCCCGATAAATTATATATTATGACCAGTCATCGGCAGTGCAGTATCTGGTGGTCCTTGGGCTAGGTCATTCCGACGCTGCGGGTCGTCGGCATATTGCGATAATATAGCGCGCCGAAAACAAGAGGCCGGTCTTGTTTCGCCGGATATCCCGTCGCGGACACTCTAATAAGCAGAACTGAATTTTTAATCGGTGGGGCGTTTCCTTATTAATTTCTAGTTGTAGAAATAACTTTACGAGGACAAACGCAAAGATCATTGTACAAGCGAGTATAAGTAGATCTAAATATAATACGCATCAGCGTTTCAATTATGCGGTCATTGGTATACGAAGAAGTCCGCAAGTAGCGCAGAGAGTTTTATTAATGGTTGCACAAATGAAGAAGCACTATGTACACGTCGCGTGCAGTGCCCCAATTCGCCATTGATAAAGCGAATGTGCAACGGATGTTTCGCTGCATTTTGCGTCATCGGCCGCACTTCTACGCTAATATACATACATACGCGCATATCTATTACCACAGTGTCTTTTTCTTCGCGTTCGAAGTTAAGTATACAGCGTATCGGTGGGAAGCGTAGCTTTTTTTGCGCGATCTTGAAATTCAATTTCATGATAATCGCACACCGAGCAAAAAGACTCGAGAAAAATTGCTTTTATTGCAGCTGGCAGCATAATATACTACAGTCGTCCGGTAAAAGAAAAGAAAATTTAAATTGAAAAGAGGCATACACGATTCACAATCAGGATTCAAAGGCCGGCGAGTCTATTTTCGCCAGTACACGACACGCTGCGATTTAATTCCGATGCAGCGACGATGAGTCTCGCCGGCGCTGCTCAAACGAGTTTATAGTATCGAAGGAGCGGAGAATTGGAGCGCGCGTCTACCCTCGCCGTCGGCAATATAACCGCATGTGTGTTGTGATGATGCTGCATGCGTAGCTTTGCTGGAATTGAAAGCTCAAACGTTTTTTAGTCGGCGCGTCAAAGCGGATGCTTTTAGATGCCTCTTAAAAGTAATTTACTCGTCTTGTTAAATCGTCTCTTATACATCTGCGCCGGCGTTTACACGCTTGTTGAACTTTTACTCACCCCACTCGTATATAATGTTATACTTTTACGGTTTGTATATACCTTAGCTTGTAAAGTCCCAGTTAAATTTCGAAATTCGAGGGCACTATTATGTATCGTCGCTGTATATGCATGTGTCGCGAGATTTCAGAGTAGAATTTGTCTCTTTCGAGCTTATCTCTCGTATATAATAACCGACTGTATCGCTCGCGAGCGATAAGCGCGACTCACGCTGTTAACGTTTCGCCAGAAGAGAAGAAGAAAAAAAATAACAGCCTCGGAGATAACGCGGCGAATCGCATCCGCTCCGAGAGCTTATTCTGAAGACGGTTAAAAAGCGGAAAAGTATTATATATTTACGTTCGTGGACAGAAAGCGCCGCAATAAGACACACCTCGCGGCTTTATTAAAGCCCGTATCGTAGCGGAAAAACCAACGAGTGTGTATATCACCATCGGTCAGGAAAATCTATACTATAATTATACTCATATCGATGCAGATGATTCAATCAAGATAAAGATATAAAACGAAGCATGCGTACATTAAATTTCTACACAAGCACAAGAGAAAACGAAAAACAGAACACACGGCAACGTCGTTACCTCTCGTAAAAAGTCAGCGACCATCTGGGCCAGACTGTGTCGAGCCCCTCTCCCCACGTACACAGACACACGATCCCACGCCGCGTGTATAGTTCCTGTGCGCTGATGGCTATTAAACTCGCCTCCTCTCTCGCGCCATCATGAATCATCGTTAATACAACTTTCTCGCGGCGCTGTGACGCACGTGCAGGTGTTCTCTATCTCTGTCTTTCTCGTCCGTGTAAGTATAAGCGCGAGAGAGGATGATGGGACACACAAAACGGAGAACGAGATTTTGAAATTCCACTCACCCACGCTGTGTAAGAGAAAGGGACTGCAATTATTATATAGGCATTCGCGTATGTGTTTTGACGCGAGACACACCGAGCGGGAAGGAAGCACAGATTTTCGGGAGGATGTTTGTTTTCTGGAGAAACGAGGAAGAACGAGAGTGATGTCAATGACATACACGCTTATCGCAGCGATCAAACAAGCCCTACGTCACTTTCGAATCGTCTTTATCTCGAAGACACGCACGTCACTGATGCACCGGTGCAGTCCACGCTGTATACTCGAGTGGTCGCGAGACGGAACTGATAGTAATAATACGAGAGCGAGCATCGGTGTGTAAAAGCGGCGGCGGAGGCTCTGAAAATCGATGAGGACCGGCGCGGCGTCGCGACGCCCTGTGTACACGCCCCCGCCGGTGTATAATACACACCGTCTGCCGAACGCGTGTGCTATACTACGTATTTAGTGAAATAAGTAGAGCATTGATGAGGGTTCAGTGTGTCACAGGCGCAATTAAGTAGTTGATTGCGCGGCGAGTTTGAAAACGCGCTTATCTCGCGGAAACAATTACTTGGATTAGCCAGCGCAGATTTCATAACTCTTTGCTGGAGTAATTTGACTTTCAGAGCGCGAATTGTCGCGAATCACAATTTCGCCTCTAATTATATGCGATTTTTCTTCAATGTCTTCTCTCCCTCTTTATGTACATTTCCTCAAATGATCCTCAAATTTCCTTGAATAATTTACACGAATTTGCGCGTGTATCGGTGTCATAAATAGACCTCGTTTTCCTCAATTTCTCATATGTATGTATGTATCATACAACTAAATATGTATGTATGAATCATAACTAAATATGCATTTTAGTTTCTTTGGGGCACTGACCAACATATATAATATTTTGAATATAACTACGCCGCTAATTCCTGCGACTCTCACTGTGTTATGAGACCAGTGAGTAGCTTTGCATATAAAAACAAGCCCTGGCGAGTGAGAGTGTCGTCATAAGTACGTACTTAATATTCGATACCCTGTCTATAGCCTAAAATCAAGAAAAACACGATATCGTATCCGACGAGTCTCACGCGATTCCGAATAAATTATACACCGTGTCTCGCGGCACCGACCTACGCCACGTATATTATATGTGTACAAAAACTCCCCATGAATACGAGCATGAATAAGCATACACCGCGTAAAAACACGCCCCGAAGAGAGCTTCTCAAAATTCTCGACAACGCCTCCGAATAAGTGTATAGCCAAAGTAACGTTAGTCTCATGAGTATAAGCGCGCGTACAATCGGCCATCAACGAATATTACCCGAAACCAGCGCAATTAGCACACAATGGGGCCACTCGAGCAATTAGTGCGCGTCGGCTCTCTCGAATTCCTCTCACGCTCCGAAAGCTGAGTATATACTTATAGGAGAAAAGTAAAACACTTACCTTATTGAAGTGCGACTGGAGAAGTCGTTCGTACTGGTCTACGGCCCTTAAGCAGATCCTCGTGGTGAAGGCTTCCATCCTGGCAGGCAAAGGAGCGTGGCACACGCTGCTAGACATTATCGTTCCAGGGTCTCGCTTCTTCGTTCCAGTATCCTTTTTCCTCTGTCTATCGATCTATCTCTCCTCTCGCGAGAAGCTTCGTCTCGCACTTTGAATATTCAAAGAACGGTATATGACAATAGTATAGAATCCTGTATACTCTTGAACACAATCGCTGTGATAATCTTCAAGACACTCGCGCGTCGTAGCATCCACTGCTGCGGTAAATAATAACACTGCTGATTACGCTCGTCTTGGTGTGCATAGTCCTGCTGCTGCTTGGTATTGTTATTGTCACTCGTGTATTTTGCGCGCGTGCGTGGGTGCGAATACGCGAATTCGTATGTATTTGTGTATGTGTAAAAGCGCCGGCGCGAAGTGATATATTAAGTATATTGCACGAGAATGAAACTCGCTCCTTCGATACTTCAAGCTGGCGACCGAACGGTACACTGAGCGTCCCCGCCAGCTCCCACCTTCTTTTATTGCCTCGCTCTCTCTCTCTCTCTCTCTCTCTCTCTCTCTCTCTCTCTCTCTCTCTCTCTCTCTCTCTCTTTCTCTCTCTCTCTCTCGGCGTCGAGCGTACGGCGTGTATCCCTACTACTCCGAGAATGCGCGCACGAGCTGCTGCGCTTGTATTATAGTGTGGGATGCGCGGGTTTGATGCTCTCGCGACCGAGGGCTATTGTATATACTTCGTGCGCAGCTGCGGGTTGTGTTATTGTCGGTGACAGGGTTTCCGAGTGATAAGATTCTTTTTTTTCAAAGAGATATTGTATATATTCGGGAGGGGGATCGGGAGAGATTATTGTTTCGAGCAATGATGCTCGGTTGCGGAGAGTTATTGGAGAAGCAGCTTTTATGAAAGTATTTCTTGCTCACTTTAGAATGCACTGTGCGCAGTGAAAAAACGTTACGCAACAATTGAAACTATCTATGCTAAACAAAAAGTGCCGGCATAAATATTCACGAATATCAAAAAATATGAAAAGTTCCTCATTTGTAACTCACGGAAATTTTCTTTGCTCGCGACACAGATTTCCCCATTTTTTTCTCATTTCGAAGTATATACACTCTGCCTTAGACATTGCAGCAGAGTACGTGTCTATAAAAGATAGTGCGATGAAAGCATTTATTCGAGCTGAAGAACACTCGAACGGACGGGATGACGTCACAATGGCGCCTCTATACTGAATAATTTTTTAAATGCACTCATTAAGGCACCGAGCTAAAAATAAATGGCTAATACCATCTGTCCGCTGTATTATTTATACAAAAAGACGAAGGCTTTGTAAAAAGTCACTCACGATTGAATTGCATCATAGCAAAACGATTGACCAACAAATCAATGAACATTGTTTCGTCGTTCATGTTCTAAAAGACTGTAGACTAATAGTATTTACCAAAAACCCATATTATACTAATAATATTCTTAATAGACTCAGGCAGTTTTAGTATGAGCGGCTCTAGCGAGACCAACAAAAGGCAGTTTCGGCACTTGCTAAACCATTATATATACACTGGCCTCGCGTGATAGCGATGAGGGCAATAGAAAATCGCGTATGCGCCGCCTATTGTCACAGGCCGGAGGCAATATTGAGAGCTGAGAAGTTCAAGCGGCGAGAGTAAGTAATAAGACTAATAAGGTCAGTCTAAAACTATTTTACGGCTATATAAGATATATGTTGCATTAGACTATGCCATACTACAACGTGGCGGATCTTTTTTTCTCCGCGATGCATCAGAAAGCCCACCAAGGCGCATCAACGCATGATGCTAAACGCATTTAATTAATATATACGCACTGCGAGGCAGTGCATATAACTTCCGTTAGTCGACGCGATTACGTGCGAAGTGACGCCTACGCACTATCCTCCTAACCAAATTCATCACTGCGCGCGCGAGGATCACATAACCCATCATTGTGCAACGGAGAGACACAAAAGACGTAGGAGTTGACACTGGCCTACGCTATAAATTTCAGTGCGCACTTACGCACGTCCCGCGGCAATTAACACCCTCTTGCAATCGAGATCAATGTCAGATCTAGCTTGTTTTTTTATCCTTTTTGACGCTAAATACGTCGCTTCGGTGATCGACCGCGTGTGAAAGAGGCCTTTGCTTTGCCGCGGAGAAATGCACGCGAGATCGGCCTCGCATGCTTATCTCGTCTAACGGCGTTTCTCTCCTCTCTGCTGTACAATGCAGGCTCTGCTCTTTATGCATGTGCGGCCGCTGCATTTGCTTAGCGAATAGTTGCGGCAGGATGCATAGGTATATGAGGAAATCTTCGCAAATCGGTCACTTTTTGGGGTCGCAAAATGGCAAATTTTCAAAAAGCGAGCACACCTTTCTAACTTGGTTTATCTTGTTCATTATATCATAAAATGTACAAAAAGTCAGTGGAATATGAGAAAACTGCTTTGTGACACTGTTTTTTCGGCCCTTTAAATTTAACCAAAAATAGCCATTGTTCAATGGCATGTACTTAATTTCCGAAGGTGCGAACGGAAAAATTCAGATTACTAGGATGAAAGAACGGTAAAAGAGCTTTAATTTAAAAAAAATGCGTTGAAAATGCTTAATTTGGTCAAAAGTTGTCTACAATTGAAAATATGGAAAAGTCACGAAAAAATGTACAAATTTCTAGATTCCGAAAAATCCTCAAATTTTCATCATTTTTCCATATTTTTAATTGTAGAAAACTTTTGACCAAATCAAGCATTTTCAACGCATTTTTTTTAAATTAAAGCTCTTTTACCGTTCTTTAATCCTAGTAATCTGAATTTTTCCGTTTGCACCTTCGGAAATTAAGTACATGCCATTGAACAATGGCTATTTTTGGTTAAATTTAAAGGGCCGAAAAAACAGTGTCACAAAGCAGTTTTCTCATGTTCTACTGACTTTTTGTACATTATATGATATAATGAACAAGATAAACCAAGTTGAAGAAAGGTGTGCTCGCTTTTTGAAAATTTGCCATTTCGCGACCCCAAAAAGTGACCGATTTGCGAAGATTTCCTCATATAGGAGTTTTGCAAGCTGGTGAAGGGGAAAACAGAGCTGTAAATAGTTTTTCTATCGAGGAATTTAACTACGTCGCTTTTTTACGACTCGAATTCAAGCTGCATTTATATGCGCTTTGTTTTTGTTGCAGTCGAACGGAAAAATGAACCGTAATAATGCGGAATAGTATATGATGAATCAGTTTTATCACTATGTGGAGTATTATTTTTCACTGTACACGTTTTGTTTATATTTTTCATTCGCAATCAGTTTTGAAAACGATTATCAATTATCTGTAATTCAACGCGTAATGTTTTTGTTATAAAGAATCATTGTACTTTACTTTTTCATTAATTTATACACATTTAATCAGCTCAATTAGTCAACTCGAGCTGCGCTGGAAAATTTATGAAACAACGATACAGCCGTATGTATACTTATCATTTTTTTGACGCGCCACTTTATTTTTAAGCAAACTCATAATCGTTTTACTGCAACTGCCACGTGTTTGAGCTCTCATTATCTTTAGCACACGGGGACTATAGCGGAAGGTGTGCCGATGCATTATCCAACTGATATATACAAGAGAATCGCATACCTCCCAGCGCAGCGGATACGTACATTTTATTCAAGGATGACGGTTTTGGCAGTGGGGTGACGAGACCTCTCTAAATTACACAGATTATGTAAACGCTATATAGTCGCGAACTCGACTGGCAGCTCGACTTGATATATCACTGTGAAAGAAGTCGCACATACAGAAAATCGTTTTTTACTTCCTATCGCTGAAGACGCGAAGAAAAGGCCATTCACAAAACAGGATAATCCTGCGTATTGTATAAATAGCAAAAACAAAGACACGCATCACGCGCGCTAGTGTTATTATCGTAATATAATGATTTAGCGAGGAAAAAAGCTGCGTAATACACTTAACGAAGCGCTCACCTTCCTCATCGGAATCACATCACACACACTAGCGAATGATTCAGGATCGACTCGTCACTTTCAACTCAGTGACAATCACAGCTCTCTCGTGCCCACCGATCGATTAAATAATAGTGACTCAAAAGCTCATTATAATATGCGCAAAAATAAATCTTTGTCCCGCTATACGGCATTTGTCAGCGATATCCAATCGATCGATTTACCGGCAAATACGGATCCATCGCGCACGCGACGTGGTCACGTGAGCGCGCGCTTTTAATTCCTTGCCTTTTTTGCCGCTCTCTTTTTATGTATACACCGATACATATAAGATCGCACACACTTGTATTTTATACGAACGTGTGTCTCGTTCGAACAATGAGAGTATCCGCGCGCGCGCGTTTCTCGCAATAAAGAGCGCGCGAATTACACGCGCATATACATACATCCGCGATCGATGAATCAGCCGGTTATACTCAGTCGCGTTACATCGTGAGTCAGGATATCGATCGATTGCTCCGGGCGGTTTATACAACGTTGTAGCAGTGTAAAATGGTATCATTGTCTTGCGATGCGCGAATCGCGTTGAGCAATGTGTGTCATTGCGCTCTGTTGGGCTTGGAAATGTTATGGAATTTTGGATATGCGCTGGATTATATATATGGTTATCTTGTCTATGATAAGCGTTTGTGAAATCGGGTTATGCCTACACTTTGTTTACTGTTATGCGAGTGTTGAAAGTTCCGTGTGATTCTTCATGGGGAAGCACGTGCGGATGTGAGGGAATATTTTAGGCGATGTTCTTGAGCCGTCGGTTCGCGAGTTTCCAGTCTCGTCGTTCTATCTGTAACGAGTTACAATTTGGGTTATTTTCAGGAAACGAACTTCGATAATTCTTTTTACTTCGTGGATTATTTAAATGTGATTCGGGTTTTTTTTTTGATCTTATTCATATTTTTGAAAGTAGCGTTCCGTTAAAATTCATTGTGCATAAAATTATGTAAGTGTGAAAAAAGTTGGAAAGTTAAAAATACATCTAATTACTTATACTAAGACATGTGATGGTGTGACTTATACATGTAAGGAATTTAATTAATGCGAATCGGAGATGCGGAAAATAAAATTTCACTTCACTTTTACATCGGCTAGTATTAGTATTGAAACTTCATTTATTGAAGATAAGATATTTCATAAAGATGGTTGATCTGTGTGGGTTATTAATTATACCAGCACCTGTTATTTTTTTCCTGCTATTGTATAAAATATGTATAAATGCTTAAAAGTGGATACGAATTGATAACTCAATGTAATGGAGAAAAAATAACTACTGTTTAATCATAAAAATTAGAAAACGTCGTCGTCCTTCATAATTTGACAGCGAATAATTTATTTAAAAATATAAAATCATCTATTTCTCAATTTGTATAACTAAATCTTCCAAATTTAAAATATAAGAATCGATGAATGATTATCATACTTTATATACGATATAACAAATGGATGCTCCTTAGGTTCGACTTCTCGAAAAGAGCCTTTAATTAAAAGCCTTTTATAAACGTCTATGCATTTTTTTGTCTTGACCTTGACCTTCTTCATCTAAAATAAGTGGCTAAAAAGAGCTGTACGAAATTCAGAGCCAGTTCAAATTGTCGATGTGTATATATAGCATGTGTGTGAACACGAGAGGGACCGGTCGCGGCAATAGACGCTGTTCGAGGAAACTGCTACACGATAATGCGCTCGATTTTTTCCACTCTAATAAGCCATAATGATCATAAGCGATTCGCAGAAAGGAACTGCATTCGAGTGGTCGTATATATATCCACAGAAAAACAGGAATCCTCATTGTTCTTTTACATTTTTTGCTGGAACGCAAACCATATAGCAATACAGCTGTATTCGATCGGCCAAGTAGTTTTATAAAGAAACGAAAAAGCGGTACGGTATAATCTTTGTCGTGACGTCTATTTATAAAACATTACTTCCAATCGAGAGTAATTTCTGCATGATTGACACGTGGTTATATAAGTTTACACTGATCGTATAATTTGAAAATATCTTCTCTCATGTATGTGTACGTATCGAATCCAATACCGAATCAATCAAATAAACCTCCTTTCGTCATTTCGTTTATCTCTCGGAAGAGCGAGCGCTAAACTAAAATGAATAGCAGCAGCAGTTTACAATGCAAACAAGCAGCTGATGCGCGCGGGTGTATGACAGGACCAACGAAAATACCCTCGTATATAATACAGTCTACCGAGAAAAACAGGCATCTGCACGAATTTCATTTATGAAGCGTGCGTAACCAGATCAATTGCCACCTCTCGCTCCTCGCGCTGCTTTTTTTTCATCCGAGAGAATCGAAATCGCGCTTTGTGCAGCCTCCTCGTCGTCTGGCGAACTGCCAAAGTGCGTCGTGCGAATTTATTTTCAATGCGTATATAGGTTAGTGAACTAGCGTCGAGAGAGACTGTTTGGCGCGCGCTGATTCGAGTCAGCTGCAGCGTGTAAGCGCGGTGCGAAGCGCGGTGTACAGGCAGGGAGAATTTACTGCTGGCAATTTTTTACGTCGCGTTAGCGAAATCAACGATTACATTATATACGACTCTTTTGACTTTGATAGACTATTTAGAGGAAGATATATGCTACGAGCAGGCGATTCAGAGTGATGTATAGCGGTAGTGTTTTAAATTGTTTAAATATTCAAGAGACGCTGTATCGTAGACAATTGGCTGCTGAGAAGAATTGATTTATTGATACATTAATTGGATTGTCGAGCTCGAAGGGAAAAAAGATCCTGTTTAGAGAATGCTTGCATATTAGCAACATAGAGTAAAAAATAAAACGCTAACACTTTTTGCGTATCAAAAGCTGTATATCGTCAGTTTCTATGCGATCGAACTACGCATTGACTCACCACCAGAATCGTCGTATTTACCTACTTCCACCCGCATATCTGCGCAAAAGGCTAGACGATCGCGCACTATTATCATATATACGATCGAGTTCCGAAAACTTGTTTAGATAGCGTCGCGCACATAGGTATAGCAATGTGATGTACGAGGTGATGTATACCTGTTGACGCGCACATTTCAAAGAGATCGCGCAACGCTGACGCGCGTCCCCATTACGCCATGCCGCGAAATAACAATGTAATACCGTCGCGCATTGGTACACGTAAAGAGAGACTATACCCGTGAAATCATGTACACCGAATTATGCATGTATACTAGCCCTGATATGTATATTCTTTATCAGCGGGCGGCGCGTCTCAGGAAGCATATGAGACTATGTTGGCGAATCTGTTTCGCTAAGGATTAAAATTAGACGCACGTGAAAAGCACCTGCGATGAGAATTCGATCGAACCGGTACGAGAGACGATCGTTAAATACTTGTAACGCACTTGTGCGTCAAAGAGACGTGGGTGTTTATATGTATATACTTTATTATGTTTATATACGTGTATACGAGCGCGACAGGGAAAGTATATTAGAGAGTGATGGATAATAGACGTGTTTACCGAATGCGGGGGGTTCCGATAAAATGCATTTTATGCGTGTACAAGATACGTCAGTTGTTCGAGAATGAAAAATTGCTTTTTTGGGAAATTTCCTGAATCGTCGCGGCGCGGTGGGTTAACACGTGTTGTTTAATGAGCGGTATGAAGCCATGTGACTTTGGCAGGTGATGCAAGAGGAGGAGATACATAGGTAATATCGCGCGAATAATAATCTTTGATGTAGTATGGGGTGTTGATTATACGTATTATAATTACATTTCTCTACATTATACAGTCGATATAGTCGCGTTGCGCGCGGGTTAATTTTAGTACAGCGGAGCGTGCGCATTAAAATTAATGTACACAGATAAAAAGAAATATTTGAGACAAAATCACCATTCATTTGATGCACGATTTTTTCATATATTTGCCACAAATGAATATATTTTAATATTGAAGAAATATTCATTAACAGTTAACGCGCGATGGCTTTATATCTCCGTAATTATACTTGTAGCGAATGAGCCGTTTCGTAACTATTAATTCCTATTCAATTGGCTGAATTTAATGTCATATTCGTTAACTGTTATAAGTCAACGACTTTGTCTGAAATATTTCTTTTTATCTGTGTATAGAAGAACAAATCTCTACCTTTGGCCTTTCTTTGTTTGATCTCCGATAAATTACAGGGTTAGAGCGAGTCAACCGGTTATTTCTCACTATAACGAAGAATAATCATCGATAACGAATAGTCGCGGCGGAATTCGGAGACTCGTTGGTGCCAGGTGCAAAAAATCTGCACCACACAAGGCTTCTTCGAAATTCACTCACATCGGCTGAGCTCCTTTTTTTTCGCGCTATCGCCTATTATTTCCTCTGCGCCTTGGATGGGTCAGTATCTCTCGACCTGGAGGTCTGTTGTTCTTTTCGGTGCATCACTGTGCACTGGAGGTAAGGCGATATGACATGATCTAAGTATTGGATTACCTCGTCGGATTCTTTTCGAAAACTGAGATAAAGTCGCGATAGAAACGCGATTGAATGACTATAAAAATCCTCGTTACCACTATTGAAGTTCTCGGGATGCTTGCGATACGTTGGAATCTGTATCTCGTATTTATTGCGATACTTCATAGATAGTAAACTATAATTTCTATTATCTATAAATATATACTATTGTAAGTTTTTATATCTTTGTCATACGAGAATGTCGGATATTCTTAACGAATATAAGAATAAAATTAGATAAGAAAATAATCTAAGTCAAATCCGTTCTAAGTATAATATTAATTATATGAGTAAACACTTTTCGAAGCAATGAGCTGTTTGTTCGGCGCGATATCTCTGCTCTATTCTCCATATTAATAAAGTCTTCCCCGGCAACGACGAGCCTGCGTGTCCCGATTCCAAAAACACTCTTCTTATCGAATTGCGTCAATCTGATGCACATACATCCCACCACCAGCGAGTCTCCTCCTTATGCACGCGATCAAAGTGCAACGCACTTTCGACCATGGTAACCGCGTGCGTTCGCCGAAATAACAAATCATTAGTAATTAATCCACACTCTACTGATGCACGCGTACGCACACACGCACGCGGGCGTCATAAAAGGGGGTGTGTCTCTCTCGCCTCTTTCTCTTTCCTCTCGTGCAAGCATAATAGACGGAGAAAGAGAGAGAGGGAGAGAGAGAGAGAGAGAGAGAGAGAGAGAGAGAGAGAGAGACGCGATGCAATGCATCCGTTGAAACGTGACTTTTGACACGTAGCTATAAGCCGGCGGCGCACGTCGTTGTTGCTGCTGCTGCTGCTTCCTGGCCAACTTACGAAACGGACGCGCGTGAAGATTGGAAACGATGTTGTCTCTTTCTCTCTCGCGAAAAATCAAGGATAATATTATTGCGATATGTGCTACAGGGATGTGATACGTTCATATACATAGATAGCTCTCGGATCGATGCGAGTGTGAAAGCGATAGACGAATATGTAGCAATCAATTAGGAAGATTGGAGGAAAAGATCGCGGCTATAATATTTTCCATTGATTCGCAATCGCGCATATACTGCACACTTGTTTACAATCGCATATTGTGTTACAGCGGCGCTTGCGTCAATGCTTTTGTTGCCTCGCAACAACTGCTGCTGTCTGTTCAAATTTAGTTCTGCATTTATCGTTGCGAAGATATATATTTCGTTAAATCGGTGCTGCAGTATACATATACATGAACCGTTATTCGAGTGCAAAAGTTGCAAAAATAAGATTGCGGGGTGTAATAATAAACCGAGGTATGTCGGGAGCGATGAAGCTCGTCGGTATGGATTTGGCAATACGAGGAAACTTAGCTCTTCTGCTTTCCCCATAGCGGTTTTAAAATTACCATTATCGTGCGCTTACACGCCATTATCTATCTGTCTAATTTTGTCCTCCTGTATCATTTGAGATACCGACGTATACTTACATTATCTCAGACAGTAGTAAAAGACTACTGTCAATTAGATTAGACAAAACTTCACCGCGAGCTTGAACCACAGTAGCGCGATCTCGTTTTTCCCGGGTCACCACGCATCGCACAAACCGCGAGAACGCACTCGAAATTTTCGGGGAAATTCTGATTACGCACGAAGCTCGAAAACCACCGCCATTACAACAAACATTGACACTGCTTCTCTCTTCGTCCGTCTCATACACAAGAATCGTATTATAAACTCTTGAATGAAGTTTGACAAAAAAGAAAAGAGAGAGAGAGGAAACACAATAATAATTGATAAGCTATTCCTCAAGAGCTTAATAGAATCTCAAACATTCGTTACACGTCGCGCTAAATTGGGCGATGATATAATGGCACACTTGACACTAACGTGAGTACATATATGTGTTTGTTCGAGTTACTTTGACATGCTCCGCTTATCTACGCTCGATGATGTTTACACCGATTATTACGTTTTAATTATAAGCTTTGACTGCTTTGAGATTTGTACAAAGGTACTTTGATGCGTACAGCCGACCATCGGTATGCGAGACTCGCGTGACTTGTCGCGCGAAAATAGATCGTTTCGGCTGCAGTTGACCGGCCATTTCGATGCGCGAGATGAAGTTTTCACGTAATAAAACTAGCTGAGTACTCTAGGCCAAAGATGATCGTAGGTGTATGTACATATGAGATAAGAAATTGAAGGATGGATTTTGGGGATAAATCGTTGCCGAATGATAGATTTGTCAAGGCACTTTCGTGCGCAATATATTTGACTGGTATTTATTTCATTTGCAAGCAGGTGTTGTCTGCATGATCGGAATTCTATTTCACGCATGATCTTGTCCTAAATCAACTTTGCACTCGTCACGACTACAGCACACGCCCGCACGGGAGATTAAATAGGCAATTAGAAAAGCTTATTTGGACTTATCGACGCGTGCTGTGCGGCGGTTTCTCGTCAATGTAGTAATGAAATGCACGAGGACGTTGAGTATACACCGCAGCAGCAGCATCAGCAGCGCGATAAACTGTTTTAAATTGTTTTGCTATTCGGATAATTAAATCTACTGGATATGATGCGAAGTGTATAACGTATTTCTTTTTCTCGCAGCGAAAATAAGGCAAGAAAATTAGTATTGACGTCAAGACTTCTCTGTGAGAAACATTAAAAAAAGTTCACTGCTTGTAAGCCTATGCCATGAGCGCGTTCGCTTCGCGCTTGATTTTTTGTTCCTCAGAGTGTTTTTACAATAGCTCTGAAAGCCAATCAGAGCACTGGGTTGAGGTTATCATCACTGTAGAAATGTTCTTGGCCTTCGTCGGGGATGTAGCTTGCAATTGAGCTTCATACAGGGATATGGGAATCATCATACCTAGAGTTGGTAAATATTTTATAACAATAGAATTAATAACGTCTAGACCACAAGCTCAAGCCATATTTTCATCTATATGTATATATTGACTTCAGCAGTTATAGCACGAGCGGTTTAACTAGGCTTTATAAGGCTGTTTTGGCATAGGTGGCATACCGCTATATATATACTCAAGTCGAACAGATGTTGATGAGGAAAAGGGAAAAATGCCTATGCGCCACCTATCTGCGACAGCCAGAAACTTATTATAGAGAGTCGAAAATTTCATGCCAAGCGGTGGGGAATAGGTATGTTGACTGATTCCGCACGTGCTTTTACACCGATTTAGACTCAAGTCTTTTTTCACCGTGTACGTATGGCATACCTACACTCATAATCGCACAGTTATAGCTATCGACGATTTATATTCGCACTATCACTTTTCTCTAACTATTTAAAAAAAACTCCATTGTTGTATGGCAAACTGAAAAGCATTGGAATTCTACAAATTAATCAAGATCGAACAATCGTCAACCATGTGCGAGAAAAGCTGGTGTACCGAACACAAGAAGTGCTGAACAAAAGGCTTTGTAAAACGATTTTTTTTCTCGAAAATTTACACCACTTGCTTACATAAGGAGCGACAATTAAGGAGCGTCGCACGTCAAAAAAGCATTTTTCTCAGCCCCCCGCGACGTAAAGCTACACGTCACACTATCACTTCTGCGGTATTAAGTGGCGCTTATTATATGAATTTCGTACGTGACCTTTTAATTATATTACAATTGATATCTGCATACTAAAGCGCACGTAAGGGTATACATGCAGAATATTTTTTGGGATGATTGCTAATTGACTCCTTTACGCACTTGCTACCAGCAGTTGCATAATAATGTTGTGAAAAGTTTTCTTCCTACTAGGGTTGATTAC
The DNA here is from genome assembly GCA_012977825.3 of Pteromalus puparum. Lineage (NCBI taxonomy): Eukaryota > Metazoa > Arthropoda > Insecta > Hymenoptera > Pteromalidae > Pteromalus > Pteromalus puparum. The sequence goes on from CM053168.1 coordinate 55,008,538, forward strand.
ATTATAATTTTAATGCTTATTGATTTTTATAATTCCGAATAAAATAAAAAAAAAAATTAATGTTATTATATAAGGAAAAATTTTTTTCTGCAATTACTAACAATAATTTAAAAATAGCATTCTGGTTTTATGGATAAATTTCAGGGTCACTACTTATTTTCAAGCGTCACTTTTTTGACCGCTCGAGATGAGCACCGCATGAATATACTCGAAGCGAGAGAGCTGCACCGGCTGGTTGTTTTGCAAAATTTTTTGCCCTTTGGGATAAGAGATATTTCGCTTTTTCCTCGCGTTCTCGCGCGTACACGACTTCTTGTTTTCACCGCGAATGATGAGAAAACTATTCATATAAGCCGTTGATGTGCATACATGCAGCTAGGTTACGTTCCCTTGGCTTCGATTCAATTAAATGGGCCTATTTGCGCCAGTCTATTAGACATCTCATATCTGCAAGGCCTTCCGCGCTTATTAGATTTTAAACTGCAGATTCTCGCGGCCTTATTCACACGGCGCCGTTCGGAGAATTCGGCCGTTTACTTACGCGCGCTCGAATACTTCCTGCGTTCATTATAGATGACTCGTTTTCTCCACGATTGACGACGCACGCGTATGCCACTTTCGGTCATTTGAATATTAAGGAAAAGTGTTTCGTATTATTTCTAAAGAATATCAGTTTCTTGTTCGATGTAATCGCAAGTTGTGTTCATTGTTTTTATAAAAGAGGTGTAGTATATCAGTGCGGAAATCTAGAATAGCCTCATTGTTGCAAACTTCTGGAACGATTTATAATGATATCAACATAAATTTGTCGAACGTTGTTTTGTTCTGAATATCTTATATATGCGGTTTATTATTCATTGTTTCGATTGAGCAGTCTTATTATATACAAGTCAAAATATATTTTCTTTATAAATGAGGATAAATCTAAATCAAATATAACTGGAATACCACGATGCGCGCCGTAGAAAACCTGGATAAAGAAGCTCGTTGTATGTATTTCTAATATTTTAACGTCCGCTCGTATATAGGGGCCGGGTTAAGGAAAAAGGTTTGGAGATAAAATCGTAAAAACATGTTTTCAGACGTTCTCAGGGAATGTAAACCGTAGTATTTTTAGAAAATGACCTCGTATGGGTACAGCGCCGTATATAAGGATTCGAATCCTTTTGATCACCTCGTTATCGAACACGGGATCCTCTCGTAAAATGAACCAAATATCTGACTGCCCATTTTGAAGCAGTCGTTCGCCGCAAGTAATGGTTTATTTTAAAAATAAAATCGGCAAAACTAAAACCGCGAAAATTCACTTCGAAATCTCCGATGATAACCACTGTCAGGTATAAGCTAGAAGAAAAACGCGCTAAGATAATATCATAGTCAGTGTACGTGAGCTATAGGCTCCAAAGAAAGAAAAAAAAAAGATTTCTTCTGCAGCAAATCGGCGTCTGTCAACAGCAAGACCCGCTAATTTCATGCGCTCCTCCTCGTCCCTCTCGCGTTGCAATTGTGCATTCCCTTGCGGCGCGCAAACATCAGCTAGTCGTAAAGTTGCGCAAACAGTGTTATTGCCGCGCGCGATTTTCCAGCTGTGGTATCGCTCATTGAAAAGTGAGGCTTTTAAGCGGCCGTAAATCAGGTGGATCCATTATCCCATATTACGTTCTTGTCGCGTCTTCTCATTCTTTTCTACGTCGATCTTTGAGCATCTATCGGTTCGGTCACGTGCGAGAGGAAGTTATTTTTCGCGACGTACGCACGTGCGTTGAAGTTTGTAGGTTGAAATTTGAATGGATGTATTACTCGAGAATTCGATACATAATTCATGGTTCAAGAGTCCGCAGTCTGCGCTAATGCTCTCTTTCAGCACAGTCTCACGTGCCGTGGCTGAGGCTTTTCACATCAAGTGTGCCACTGGAATATCATTAGTTCTGAATGGAGCTGAATATTTGGGTAGAATAATGCATAATATTTAGACCAGAGAGTCTGGGAAAAATGTAAACAGAGTGGGAATTTAAAGTCTCGTAATTATCGCGAGGATTGTAAAAAAGCTTTTACGGATTCAAAATTCAAAATTCAAAAATTCATCTTTTTCCCTCCAAATTCGAGTTCATAAAGAACAAAGAAGTAAGGATTTCCCGTTTAAAAGAATTCGGAGAGCATATATTAGCAAACTACTTGACACCTCTGCAACTTTCCGTTCTTCTCTCATTCCCATTCACTTCCGTATTTTAGTGGAAACGTAAAAATAAATCTAACATACATATGTAACCGTGTCGCGTGTACTCGATCATGTTGCGTCGAAACGAGGATACGAAATTTGTTTTATAAAAGAAATCGTCTTGCATAAGTGGAATGATGTAGTAGTGAAAAAAATCTCTCAATGACTTACGCGGGCACGAGTAACTCATTGAGAGGGCGAAGAATAAGGCAAAGAATCGGAAAAAAGAGTGATGAATGTCAAAGTTTAGTGCGTGAATACGGGGGTCTTATTGCCTAAGTGTGTCGGTGTGAGATAGAAACACACGACATACACCAGTGTGTCGGTCAAAATTAATGTAAATTCGCCATTTTTAAGGGTTTAAAGTGGATTTTAGGGCGGATTTTCAGCGAATTTTTGTGATCCTTTACCTTTGTTACTTTTTTACGCACGACTATTGTGATTATTTTAGAGTGAAATACGAACTTGTGTTGTTATGTCGTGTGTCTTAATGGGTGACTTATAGTTAACGCTTAGACACATTGTTATGTCGTGTATTTATAAGGAGACGTGCGTAGAAAAAGTGAAAAAGGTGAAAGATCACGAAAATTCGCTGAAAATCCGCCCTAAAATCCACTTTAAACCCTTAAAAATGGCGAATTTACATTAATTTTGACCGACACACTGGTGTATGTCGTGTGTTTCTATCTCACACCGACACACTTAGGCAATAAGACCCCCGGGGAAGCTTGTTGACGTTCCGCTTTGTCTATTCATCGTCTGATGTTCGGTGACTTTATTATTTACGCGGAATACCATAATGCCCCACGTGGCGCTTTGTAATTCTAATCGGTTTTCGATGTTTTCGTTTCAGGTGTCAAAACACTCACTTGTCGGCCCGAAATTCCAATGTGACACACAGCTCTATGCTCTCGTCTATTTTCGCGCATGTCACCAGCTAGGCCGGGAGATAAGAATCAAGAAGTTCAGAATATCGACTGTGCTTATTTTCAAGTGCATTGATTGCCACTATTTCGGTCGCTCTATTTCTGCGGACTGGATATGTTTTCCAGCGTGCGAAGCTTCCCATATATTGTATTTTTCATCGACCGCGCTGATACGAGCGTAATGCCTCGTAATTTAATGGGTACCTGCGCGAGAGATGTCAAAACATGTTGCGTATACACTTGAGCGCGCGTTATCGCCGTCTCTTTGGATTTTTAACGCGCCATAAAACTTGCACTTCGCGCGTAGCAGGAAAAACGTCAACTCTTCATTGTTTACACGATGACGGGTTGAAAATAGGCCAAGTAAAGCTCAAGGAGCTTTGTTAATGGCAATCAAGCAGACGACTAATTTAACAGGCGATCAACTGCGACGATGATGCATTACAAAAAATGATTGAAAAAATTTTGTTGGGAAAATTATAAGTTAAGACTTTCCGAGCGCAGGCCATAATTCTTCTTCAAATAACAACAAACTGAAATGAGTTACAGCTCTCTAGCTCGTCTGGGATCGCGTGAGTCCGAGCAGCATTTACTGGCAACTTTATCAACGCATCGTTAGCAATGCAAGAGAGCATGGCATCGTGTTTCCCTCGAGAAACAAACAATTCGCACCATGGCGCGACTGATTTTTTCCTGCATATAGATGTATGCCATCGTGACGCGCGCGCTTTTGTCATGATCTGTTGTGGCGCCGAGGAGCAGCGTTTCTCATCTTTGCGTTTCCCTCGTCAAATGTTTGCGATAAACAATGAGGAGATACTGGATTGTACAGTAGATTTTGCGATCTGTTTGTTGCTGGGACACCGATTAGTTTGTTTATGCGCGATTCTTTCTACGAGGCGGAATATTACCGCGACTTTTACAAGGATTTATGGATGATTATAAATGTGACGTAGCTTCTTATTTATTATATGCAGGTTGTAAATTGTAACGCTGTTCTCGGTAGAATGCTTCACTTTTAATTGATTTTATAGCCTGCTAAAATTAAAAGCTCCATGATGAACATCTGTATAAAAATATGGTCTCGGCATATCCGATTTTTTCTACTTAAATTAAATGAGCGCAAATTGCAGTAAGTTTTTTTTTGGTATTACGAGATCCAATATGTTTCATAATTTAACACGCTATACATAATTTATGCGTGCGAATGCGTTTCATGTAAAATTTGTATCTTCTGGTAAACGAAAAATTCTTTTTTTCACGTTAAAATCGCCGTAATTATCACGATTGGATCTCCAAAGTCGGAATAACCAGCGAAAGACACATGACCGGATGAGGCTTCGACGCCAAACGTTTGTGCGCCGCACGCGCTCGTTCCTCGCAAGCCCTGGTATCTGGGCTCCAAAAAGATTGGACCTCGTCCGGGAAAAACCCAAAGGTAGAAGCAGATCAGTGTCCGGTCCTTAACCCGTATAACAAACGTACGGATGCGCCTCCGAGATACCGTTTTATTGAGGAGTGTAACATGGGTTTTCCCAAAAGTCCGCCTGATATACTTTTATATATAAGTTATGTATATGTTAAAAGTCTCTAATTTTATATTTGAGATAATATAAATCATTCGTCATGTCGCTCCTTATCTCGCAACTCGATTTATTTTTGAGAAAAAAACTTATTTGCGTCGTTTTACTGATTAATTGAAATTTACTTTTTCTATGTACTAGCGAAGCCTCTAGAAACTTAATGAAATCCGTGGTTTTCTCGGATTATGCAAAAATCCATTCATAAAAGTTCGCTGCTTTCCAGTTACACATAGTCGGAGGTATTACGACAAGAGTGGACCGAGTCCAGTTCTCCTTCGCAGGTCAATAATAAATAATGTAATAGTTAGTGCGTGGCAAGCTAGATTCACGAGCGCTTAGCGTGTAAACAGTGCGATTAACGCATTTACGTAGGCACGTATAAATTTTTAACGATAGTAAAACGTTTTCCTGGCCGATATGCGCGCCTCACTTAACGAAACGACAACATTCGTATTAACGACAGAATACGTACTAAATGATTTAAATCTTTTATTTCAACGCGGATCTTTATTTCAGACGTAAAACGTTCTAAAATAAATAGCCGTGTCGAAAGACAAAGCAAACATTTTGAAAAGCCATGTATCGCAGTCAAATAAAGCAGGAGAAATAACGCTGGGACCATTTCCAGCGTAGAAGCATTAAAAAAAAGCGGCACCTCTTGGCAACGGAACCACTTAAATCAACACTTCCAAGAGCCGTCGGCATAAGTCTTTCATCAAAATAGATCGCCCACAAAAACAATAAATCTTCTTTCGTCGGACTGCATTTCTCAGCCACTCGTCGTTTCGCATAGCTATAATGCTTACACCGCCCATATCGAGAGTTTACAAACACGCGGAGGGAATCGCGCGAATGTTGATCGGCCGATCGCGCATAAACAGCATAGCGCGAGCGAGCGAGAGCCTATTGACCTCGCGGTTGACGCACTTGGCGCGACTACTACTACTACTGCTTTTTAGTTTATAGTGGTGGCGATCGACACTGGCTCGCTTGTTCTTCTTTTCTCAGCGACGATCGTCGCGCAGGTTTTAACATCGATTCGCGCTTAACGGGACGCAAAGCTTCCTGGAAATTCGCACGGGATGCACGCGCGAGGCTTGCGCTCTGTGTCTGTACATACCGTGGATAAATATAGTCTGTTTCCTCATTTTCGACTGCCGATCTTGTTGTTGGAACAAGACGTCTTTTATTAATGTTTAGATCGTTGTATGATTAATCGTTTTGACGAGGCGTAATGGAATGAAGAGGTTTTAAACTCAAAGAGTAGAATTGAAGGTGAAGTTATCCAGTTTGACCGGATTAATGCGATGTATGCTTTAGTTTTCAGCGCACGCGTATATTAATGCGAGCAGCAAATGTACAAAGTCGTCAAATCCATAATCTAGGGTGAACCGCATTAATTTGGTTTTAAAAAAATTTAAGATGTACTTTTTATGCAATAAATCTTTTCTACTTCATCTCACTGCATTACACAAACTCAACGAGTCTAGAATTTCCATTTTTATGCGATCGTATTTCTTACTCTTATTACGAGTAATTTCATCTTCATATTCGTATATATGTAGAACCAGAATTAAGCGCCTACCAGAAAGATTTGCGTTTTACGCAATTCATTTCGATGACACATCCACTGTGGCAATTTAACGCCTCCATATTAACAGAGTTTGAAATACTTGTGGAGACATTTATAAAAATGAAACTAAATGAACAAGCTTCCACTAGATTCACAAGATCGTTTCACGACCGCAAAAGATAGCATCACGCGGCGAACGTCTATAAACGCTCGAAATCCCTTTTCTTCTGACTATTCTTATTTCGCGCACCCGGTGCTTGGATGAATAATGCAAAATACCACGCGCTTGTGCTGCGATTGGTTCGCCGAAATTTCAGCCGCGTGGACTCGACTTTGTCCCGAGTTGCTGGCGTGATATAAAGGGACTTCGCATCGACGTGCGTGTTGATGAAAAATTGTAAATCTAAATATAAATATTTTGAATCATGCTTTAGTGTGATTATTAGAGATTTATATTAAAAATATTACTTATTTAGTATTGTATAATTGGTGAAAATTTTACGTCAAAAAGATTCAACAATTAGCATTACATTTCTTCACTTGATCGACGCTTCAAATTCTAAAAATCTTGGATTATAAAGATTCAATTGATTTCGAGGTACAGGAATCATGAAAGGCGCGCGAAGAAACGCGGTTCCGGTGTACGCATGTAAGCACCGGGGACAATCGGCCATGCGGCAACGACTTTCCTCGAAGTGGAATAACTGGAAGAAGAGAGTATACGAAAAGGAAGAAGCGTACAAATGGCGTCTGGCATCAGCCTTCGCCATTACGTTATGCTCTTCAAGAATTTCGGGGCGGATTAATCGTGAACGTTTATATACGAACTTCAAGTTATATATACGCTTTTGTCTGCGAAAAATTAAGTCGATATCGTTTTCGCTGGTGACAGCTATACTTGGGGGGCATGGATTTGCTTTTCAAATTTCGCGGACTCGTCGTCATGATCACGTGAAATGGCATCGCGCGGAGCGCATCTTTTATTAAGAAGTGTATCGTAGAGGACGCCGGTATACTATATTTTATCTGATTATTGTTGTCACGTTCCGGAGGAGTGATTCTTCTAATGAATTGATTGGCGCATATTTGTCTGATCAATTCGGTCTATTACTACTTGCGGATTACTGGTTTGCTCAATGCAGACGCTCACGTCATGGATCATCGATGATGATGATGGGGAATCTCAGGTAATATTTACATCACTGCAAAAATTGGAAAATACGCGGGTAATAATGCGATGCATCCGTTTTCGGAATCCAGGATTCATTTGTTTCCTCGTGAGTTTACTAGATAATCGTAATACTGTTTGAGATATAACGTTTCAAGTAACAAATCGTATTTAAGACAGGCAGTCGCATTCTGAGTATATTTTTCAATCCTTTATACAACGTTCATATATTAAAAATGTTGTAGTTGTCTCTGCTGATCGGTTATATACCCTTGCTGCGTTTTGACAGTTCGATAACAAGCTTTGTTGTTGTCGTTCGTCGAACTCGCTAATGAAAATTAATGGGCTTTCGAAATGATCAACTCGAATTTGATGGACACGATAATGATATATGCTTCAACAAAAAGTTTCGCATGTGAATCATATAATCCCTCGAATATTTGCAAAATAAAGTGAATCCTACTCATATTTTGTATTAAAAACGAATTTTTGCGTAAAAAACAAAAAGAAAAAAATCAAATTCTGTCGCGTTGGCGAATGTAGATTTGACCGTAGTAAAATTCAACTATGTATGAAACCAGCGAATAAAAATGTTAATTCAGTTATCGTACGGGCTCACGCGCTGGCACGACGAGGAAACTACGATGCTATAGCTCCTTTATACGCATCAGCAGACGGTTGGCAGCAACGCTTTTCATTCGCGCTTGCGCCAATCCTCATTTTCCATGCGTTTATACGTATGGATCACAAACAGGATTATGCCACCGCCGCAGTCGCGCGCAGATAGCGACCTATCGGCTGTATACGCTTATTATGTATCGTGTTGCGAAACTTCGTGCAGCTACATTTCCGTGTTTTATTATACGAGCGGCTAATGCTCGAGGAGTGTAGATTCTTCTTTTTTTTCTCGTCGAGGTAATTCATGCGAGATTTATAGCTGTGACAGCACGAATGATGAAGTTAATATGCTTTATGAATTTTCTGCGATGTTTATGGGCGAATGAAAGCGAGTAGTATACGCACATTCGTTGGCAATCTCTAGCTAAACGATTTTCCAAGGAAATAATCACCTTTCTGTATGATGTTATACGCGTATAATTATACATTTTTTGAAAATCCCTGAAGGACAAAATTACGTATCAAAGCTCCACGACACACCTTAAATATGCAAAATTCATTGATGCAGCACGTATAACCATCATCATTATTTCACAGATAGTTCATCGCAACCACTCGAAACCTGCAATTATCATGTTCCTCTCAACCGTGAAGCTCTCTCGCGTATCAAGATAATATGTGCCGCAGCTCTCAACTCCGAACCAAAAGAAGCAGTCGAACTTGGCCAGGTCATCTGGTATACATCGCAATAAACGCAATCAGTGAGCAATCGAAAAAAGGAAGCGCGTGTTGGTCGAGAATGGAGGCGCACACCGGTCACCCCACGCGACTCTGTCGCTTACACACACACACACGCACACACACACACACACATACATATAACGCTCACATGGAATCCGCGTACTTGATATGCAGCGGATTCGAATTTCGATAAAAGAGTCGTCGTGCCGCGCGAGCCAGCTCGCAGTGACGTCAATCGCGTATAAATTTAGCGCTAAATTTATATATCGGCAATCTTAGAGGAAACGGTCGAGGAGCAGCAGCAGCAGCAGCACAGCGAGAAAGCGCGAGAACGACGAACAGCGACAAAAGAGGAGATAAAAGCCGCGAAGGCGGTGAATATGGCGCGATATTATACGTCAGAAGCGCAAGACAGCTACAGAGAGATACTTTCCATATAGCTGATGATGAGTGACTCGCGATCGAAATCGTCTTCTCATCGGCAAGCGATCACTACCGCTGGCTATTGCGATTCTGCTTCACGTTATATGATAATGTAGACTCTTAAATTTTTAATTTTATTTATATGGGGTTTTGATATATTTCGGTTTTTCGCGGTGTTTACGCGGAGAAAAAACCGCTGCCAAGTCATCGGCACTTAGCTTCCTCCTATTCTGCTAGTGGAAGATAATTACATCGGACAATCAACTCATTATTTGATTTAAATATTCGCTACTATTCGATACTAAAATGATAGGTTAGGAAGACACTTGTAGGGGAGGGGGGTCAGGGGAGTGGGGGTTAAGGTGGATATCAAAAGTATAGAGCTCCGTGAACTCCTAAAATAACTTACATATATCGTAATAAAAAAAAATACCAGTAATTTCGGAATCGTTAATAACGTTAACAACTGCAAGTTACAAAATTGCGGGTGGCTTCATTTTTTTGTAAAAAATAACTTTTTCACAAAAAAATTATTTTTCACGATTTCTACATACCCACCAAAAAAGGAATTCCTGGGAGAGTGGCCTCCGGAGATCCCTCGGGACTGAGCCCGCGCTGTCTTAAGCGATCGAAAGCGCGGCGTCGGCAGACGCGGAAAATATTTCAACTTTGGGTAGCAGTCTTTAGTACACTATCGTTGAAATATTTGTATAAATCATATGCGTAATAAAAAGCAAAAAATTTTTTCAAAAATCGAAAAATGGCCCTGAAATGGTCAAAAAATGTCTAAATTCTAAAAGAAAATTTACTCGAAATAGAATCAGAAAACCATATACACGTCCAATTTCATTACCATCAGTCACTAGTTCCAGAATTATAAAGTATACGTACGCACGCATGCACGCACGCACGCACACACACACACACAGACAAAACCATCTGCACGGACATTTATATAAAACCATAAAACTCTCAAAACATACTAAGCTTTAATTATTCAAATTATATGGTTTAACAAAAATAATAATGTTCAGTCACACAGATATACAGGTGATTAGGAAGAATTTGAATCTTAATATCTTTTAAACTAAAAAGGTTTCATAAGCCTACAAAAGAACTTAAGCCCGAAGTGCTCAGAAGATCAATCTTTTCTAAAATTTCAACTCAATTTAAACTCTCTTTACTCACGTAATCGTACGACATAAAAAAACCATTTTTTAGTTTTTGATTTTTTCTCTCAAAAAACTAGTCGCCAAAATGCTTAAAATTTTTACAACTAGTAGAATTGTTGTTTTTTATTTCATGAATTTTTTTAAAACATTTAACTATTTATTTTTGATAATATATATGTTTTTCGAAAAATTACTTTTTATATCATAAAAAATGAAACAGATCATCAATCTAAGAAATCTTGCGGGAAAAAGTAGACAAATTATGTTCTTTAGATACAATATTGTTGAATATATTGTATAAATCATATCATTATAAAAAAGCCAAAATATTTTTCTGAAAAATAAGAAAAATGGCTATAATATGCATAAATGGTCAGAACTAAACAAAAAATGACCTAAATTCAGAATTAGAAAAAATATACTCATGTCAAATTTTATTACGATCCGTCGCATGGTTCCAAAATTATGGCGGTATACGTACTACACACACACAACACACACACACACACACACACACACACACAACACACACACATACACACACAGCACACACAGCCATCCGGCCACGGACATTTTCTAAAAACGTATGATTCGTACTCCAAACACCTCCAAATGCGTTTCCACGAAGTATTAGCAAAACTGAAAATTTTACTATTACAAAGCTTCCTCTTGAGGAGGAAGCAAAAAGATCCATCACTCCCAGGATCTAGCTTGTGAAAACTGATGGTAGGTGCCGCAAAAATATAGGCATAATTATACTCCCCTCATCACTATCAACACGCAGACTGCATACAGCGGTGTGCTATCTATGCCAAAACTGTCGTTAGTTGAGCCTGCTTGAGCCGCTCATGCAATTACTGCTGCACATTTCGTTGCTTAAATAGCTATTATTTCTCGTTCGTACAACAAAATGAACATCAGAAGTGTATACAAAATATGCGCAATAATTTTAATTATTGCGTATTTTATCTCAAAAAATGATAGTTTATCAGCAGTTATATCTATAACACATCATACGACTTGCTTCATCGTCATATCGTTATTATAGCCGAAACGAGAATGGCGGATCATGCGCACGTATATATGATTTGCAGAAACGATTGTTGATAAACAAGTATAAATATAGATCCTCGTGAAAAAAATTGCGTCTTTTATCGCCGTTTCACACTCTCAAATCTATTTCCTAATGTTTGTACCTTCCATATCATTCATTATTAATATGCCAAGCTAGATGTTTCGACACGCAATTGGACGCACGACTTTTATATCGAAAAGAAACAGTCGAAGACGCACCAGAAGGCTGCATCCACTGAGTCTAAATTGATCGATTTTTAATATCTTCCTTCATATATTGATCCCGTGAATACATCATTTGAACGTCGACTAACAACAATGTAGACAGCATTTCCGAGTTCTGTAATCAAGAATAGCAATATTATCAAATAGAGCTATCTTCTTCGTCAATGGAGACAGGAGGCGTCATTTAGGCACACGCACTTGTTTTTGTCTAATGAAGCGAGCCTACTGTCGTCTATAGCATTTATTTTCCTTTAATATACAATACCTACTGCGTCTTGCAATGAATTAATCATCGGAATTTCGAAAAATAAACTTTCTTACACGGCTATTAGCGGCAAAACAATGAGCCATCGAAAAGTTTCTTTGACGCAAAAGAAATTAGGAAATATTATTTTCAAAACCGCCGTACGAAGGTGCGATATCAAGCCGTTCAGGAAATCCCAAAAACGTGTTATTCTCGATCTATTCACAATCACAATCAACAATCTACCATCGAACTGCAATCTTCAAACCCTACTTTCAAAAAGCAACTGCACTAAAATCCGACACTTTCGTAATAAAAAAAAGCAACAAGGACACGCGCTCCTCGGAATCACTTATCCTGCACTGTTTGCCCTCCGAATCAGAGCACGCGAGCAAAATCAAATACGCCACTCTCGAAACGGAAAGTTTAGCGAGGAAAACTTAAAAAGAGTCGTGCTTCGAAATCTGCCGCTGTTTGAGCGCGAAATTTAGGGCTTGACGAGTGTAAACCGCGGCGTTGCGACAGTGTTTGCAAATGTGCGTGCGTATACGAGGCCTGGAATATCACGGCGACGGGTCAGTGATATGCGCGGGCTAATGGGGTTTGTTTGCCTTAGTTTCTCGGCTCTTGGTGCTAAATTAAGAGATCACCTCTATTCGAAATATGTGTTAGCGTTAGTAATTCGCACTTTCGAGGCATAACACTGGAATCAAATGTTTTGAACGATTAGAGAACGATTGTTGTCTGGTTAACTTATTTACGACTTCATCTTGATTAGATATTGATTAAATTTGTAATTGCAAATTTGTAAATATGCATGCAGGAAAAGAAGAATTTAGCAAGCATTTATTCGTGCAATTTTTCTTTGAAGAAAGCCTGCTTTTTTAGTCCAACATATAGCTTGATGAGGGGACGTGCGTTGATTCATTAACTCGTCCGTTCTTGTGCGCGAGCTAGTTCTTCGCAAGCGCCAAGACAAATTGATGACAAGTGTCTATAAGAGTGCGAAAGCGCGTATGGCGTTTTCTGGTTGACTTGTAAGGATTATACTCGCACAATGCTCAGTCTCGAGACAGAATTTGCTGCAATTTATTATCTCTCTACTGATTTATAAATAGAACCATGACAGACCTATCGGGTGTAAGTGGAGATTCTCATTGAACAATCTAAGTCAAGTCACTGCAATTCTATTTATAAAAAAAAGGAAAATGAAGAAACCGTTAATCTTTTATTTTGATACACTGGGTGAAGCAACGGTGATCATTGCACGAACTTTTGACTGAAATTAGCGCATAACACGGGTTCATACACGGAGTAAAAAGATCCGCCAACCTGTCCTAGAAAATCCGTGTCCTATGTAGCCCTTTCTGGCACCGTGTATATCGCACTCGCTACGCTCGTGCGCTAACCTCACGGTGCCCGAAAGAGCTGCATACGCCACGGATTTGCGTGACTTGGCGGATTTATGCAAGCAGTGTGCTATAAAATATCGTACGATACTCGAGTCCTATGAGGCACATTCTGGCAGTGGCACGGCGTAAGCACCCTCGCTCCGCTCGGGCGCTTAACCTCACCGTGCCAGACAATGCCTCATAGAACACTTGTATCGTAACGTACTATTTTGTATTTGCCGAACTACCGTTTGAGTAACAATATTGACACGCGACATGACTTTGGACTTACTAAAAATGCCACTTACAATATTTTGACGTGTGTAGAGTGTAGTGCGGAAAATTTAAATATCTGCTTTACATAATATCCATAAGATCATATCAGCAACCTGCGCTACACATGGTCAGAATAAGATGAGAGATTACGGTCATAAGTGTCTTCATTTTCTGTTTATTTTATGACGCCGGCGTGATAAAGCTCATGATAACGAAGCCGATCGAACTTTGCCATTTCCCGGACCCAATATTGTTCCTTTGTCATTGCAATTTCTTCTAAAAACGTTTGTAAAAATATGCGACTAGATTAGGATATCGTATACTGTAGCTTCAATCAAACCCGTAAGTACGAGTATTGTTCTAATCGTCACAATCATCATCGTATAATAAATGTATACGCATCAGTCAGTCCAAGTACAAACCCGATTAACATAAAAAATCGTACAATTATACGATATCAATTTCTAATAAACAGTTCCGAGAAAATTTGGAAGAATTATAGGTATAATTGAGGTTAATGCCATATACACTAACTACGCATTAGGCCTAAATTGGAGTTAAAATATACCATACGAAGTAAAATGGAAATCATCAAACGTTGTCGTAATCTTTCAAACGCTTGAGAATTTTAAAAACAAGGAAGCAACGTATTTTGCAAATAAAGATTCCGGGATTTCCCAAAGCTGATTCAAACAAAACACTTGCTGTCTTTGCCCTTTTTACAGCGCACACCTTAAGCCGGACTTTCCCCACGCAGGTTACTGCACTCTCTCATCAAACGCGTTCCGTAATCTGCAATGTTGTCCATATCGATGATAAAGCCGCAGCGCATCTATCTTCGCGACCCAAATAAATCGCCGCTCAATCGACTTCTCCGAGGGAATCAGCGAACTCACCAATCGTCGACCATTACACACACGGCTATACAGTCGAAGTTAATACGGGTGACGCAATTCCCAATGGGCTTTGCAGAAGCGTTCGTCGATAGCTCAGCAGTCCAATGACCAGAAATCGTGGGACGACAGTGAGAGGCCTCGATTATTGCCGAAAAATGTGGGAGCGAGGAAATACTGGCAGCAGCTGTCGTCAACAACTTTTTTTCTGAGGAGAGGAAAGACCGCGCGAACACGTGCGTAGGTCTTGCTGCTCCACTTAGTATCGAGTATCGTCTCGGTTGGCCTTTATGTTACACAATTAGCGTTTTTGGGTGAAGAGCACTGGCTAAGACCTTGGGGTTTTGGAAATAGGTGATGATCGGGGTTCGCATGTGGGTTATCTAAATTTTTGTGAATCGCGCGAGGAGTCGCGCTTAGATGGCCTTATTGGCGTGATATATAGATAGTATGCGAATTTTTTGCTGGTCTCGGTACTTATCTATAAGCCTTTTTTCATACAGATCTTCTACTCTTAAAAAAACATGATAATCATTCTATTCGTCTTCTGATTGGCTGTTCGTTTTATACCGCGCGATGTCAACATATGTTTGAAATCCTAACCATAAAACGTAAAAATTGAGAAAATATGATAACAAGGGGTGTATTTCGTTATATTGTCGCGGGAATCTGGACCTTTTTACATCAAAATTTAAAGCTTACTTATAAACTTAATTTTAATGTTTATGTGTACGTGGGGCGCTAGAGCGATATTAGTTACCAAAACAAAGCAGTTTTGGACTAGCCCTTTCGTTATCGCCTAAACTTTCTGTGTCTCATGTGGCAGGTGAAAACAGGTGGCGCATAGGTACTTGTCTATTTTCCTCATAACAATATGCGCTTCGAGTTTAGATATAGTGGTGTGCCACCAATGCTAAAACTGCTTTGTTTAGCCTGCTGCTTTGGTCGTTCATACTATAACTGCACGAAGCGCATTAAAGTCACTAGTCATATATGTATAAATGTTTTTTTTTATCGCAAATATATTTCACGATGTCCATTTTTTAGATTCAGATCTCTTGATCAAACGTAAACCTATATTTCACGCTTTTTGTAACAAAGGAACTATCAGCTTTTTTCCCTCTGTTTTTTTCCTCTGCTAGAAAAAACGCAAGTGAAACGTTCGAGTTCAACGATTCAACGAATCACAATTTTTCGTGCGCTCGACCGACATCCATTATTCGTTTTTTCTCTCTTCTCAAACGATTGCTAAAACACGAACTAAAAATCCATTAACTCTTTTGTGCTCGTTAATCAACTGACTCCCACTCAAATGAGAACGAATTTAAAAAAAAAGATTATTGCGCTACCCGTTTTTCCATTGTTTCCCTTTATGCATACACCACGAGGCTTCAAAAACTCGGCACGTTTTCGCAAAAAGTCGCTATTCCGCATGTCGATACTTAATCAGCGCCGGCCGATTGACGCGTGGACTGACGTCTTTGGCGGAGCGACATTGCACTCTTCCGATAAAGGGAGCGACTGGCTCCGTGTGCAATCTGGATTGGCAGGTTATTTTTAGGGACTTTGTTCCCGTAATAAAGAGCCGCTCGAGATCGAAATAAACTTTCGCTCTGATGCTGCGCTGGCACGTGGCTGATAAGTGTATATACATGCAACTGCGCGCGAAATATAAAAGTACAATCATCGTGGCGTGGCACAATTGGGGTAAGATGAAGATTTGCGCGCGGCGTTTTAGTTTTTCTGTAAGCGAGTTTGGCGCCGTGTTACTTTACTATCCAGCTGATGCAAAAAAGCATTACGACGACGCGTGATCGAATGGAGTCTTCCAGTTCCGGTCAAAGAGCGCCGAGGAGGAGATTGTTTCAATTAGTAAACACGGAGCGATACGCACATGCGGTGAGATATACGAGTATTGTTTGTATACGAATATTGCGTTGTATCGGCGCTTAATGAGCCTCTCGCTTTGTTCTTATTTTACGAGAGACGTGGGAGGTGATCTAACATGGAAAATATCGCCGGGTGTCACACTATATTATATTATACTGGAAACGTAGAAAACATCGTTTCTGATAGTACAGACCGCGTGAATCACGTTTGTTTGCGTAATTCGTTCTTTTTTGAGAAGTTGAATTTTGGGAGCAAATGTTTGTTCTAATATCAGCTGAAATGAATTTTTAGGTGAGACTTCGGGAACCTTGACTTACATCTAATAATTATAGTGAACACTAGTATATATAAAGCTTTATAGTTTTGCTGCCGTGTCGAATATGAAAATGTAGATTGTTCGACCTTTTCTACTGAAAATCGATTGAGGACTATTAGCGCTACAAGTTTCAATATCAATACGATCCTATTAGGTATTATAGAATGAAAAAATGTAAAAAAAACTTCAATTTACAAGTGAAAATTGTTTAAACGAAGAAGGATGCGGTATAATTGGGTCGTTGTAGATAAATCATGTATGTATCTCACATGAGTAAGTTTCATATACTATAGAATTATACTACTACCAAGAAATTTTTTGCTTTGCTGCAAGCCTGCGATTTGAATTGATGTCAGAAGCCCTGACGATACTTTATACGTCTGCTTCATCTCATAACGCTAATCCGTTGTAAGCTTTACCGTAGCAAAACTTGTAGCAGATCGAGTATATCAATTTTTTTCCTTTCCCTTACATCCAGCAAAAAATCGAAGACGACATAAAACGCGTCTTACAAAACGATAGAAGACTAATCTACGTGCTCGATACACGTGAAAAAAACTGCTTTAAAGGGCAGTAGCTCGTAAGTTGCATCATTTTTCCCCCTCGCAATCTTTGTACATACACGCGAGAAGAAGATCGCTTTTTTTAAAATAAAGGAAAGATAGAAGCAATAAAAAAAGGAAGTGCTAAACGGTCGCAAATTAACGAACAGCACGCGCGGCGAATGGGAAAATCTCGTATGGCGACTTCTAATAATTTATTCGTCTGACGTATACAAGCACATACTTCGCAGTCATTAAAAAGGCTAGATTTGCATAAAAATCGACTGGATTTTAAGTGAACCTTTAGGCGCACCCAGCCAGACCTCATCTCGTTTGGTTTGGCTTGCTATCGGATGTTTAGATAGAAACAAAAGGAGCATATAAGCCTTTCGACGAAAATTGACAATCCATTTTGGTTTTTGGTTCAAGGCTGGATTTCAATATGCATAAAAAAAGTTCTCGAGAGGTGCTGTTAGATTGACGCATTCATGTATATTTTTATTCTAACGTAATCGTTATACTCGATGCTTTTCTCCTTATTATCGGCGAGCATTGTAAGAAATTTATGTCAATGGTTTGGGAAATTTTTGTATTGATAATGAAGGCTAATAATGGAAACGTCCGATTCTTCAAAAATAATAAAAAAACTTAGTTACATATATATAATTCGACCTTCGTAATAAATAATGAAAATGAACAAGCTCTTGCTCGTCAGGCTGACGGTATCAATCTCACAAAAGTAGCTTGAGCAACTGCTCTTTTGCTTCCTCCTCAAGAGGAAGCTTTGTAATAGTAAAATTTTCAGTTTTGCTAATACTTCGTGGAAACGCATTTGGAGGTGTTTGGAGTACGAATCATACGTTTTTAGAAAATGTCCGTGCGGATGGCTGTGTGTGTGTGTGTGTGTGTGTGTGTGTGTGTGTGTGTGTGTGTTTGTGTGTGTGTGTGTACGTACGTATACCGCTATAATTTTGGAACCATGCGACGGATCGTGATAAAATTTGACATGCATATATTTTTTCTAATTCTGAATTTAGGTCATTTTTTGTTTTATGATTCTGACCATTTTATGGCCATATTATAGCCATTTTTCTATTTTTGAAAAAATATTTTTGCTTTTTTATAATGATATGATTTATACAATATATTCAACAATAGTGTATCTAAAAGAACATAAATTTGTCTACTTTTTCCCGCAAGATTTTCTAGATTGACTGATCTGTTCATTTTTTATGATATAAAAGGTAATTTTTCGATAAACATATATAACTCAAAAAATAAATAGTTAAATGTTTTGAAAAAATTCATGACAATAAAAAACAACGATATCTACTAGTTGTAAAAATTTTAAGCAATTTTGGCGACTAGTTTTTGAGATAAAAATCAAAAACTAAAAAAAATGGTTTTTTTATGTCGTACGATTACGGGAGTAAAAAGGTTTAAATTGAGTTGAAATTTTAGGAAAAGATTGATCTTTTGATCACTTCGGCTAGGTTCTTTTTGTAGCTTATGAAACCTTTTAGTTTAAAAGATATTAAGATTCAAATTCTTCAACTCTCACCCTGTATACTCTGTGTGACTGAACATTATTATTTTTGTTAAACCATATAATTTGATAATTAAAGCTTAGTATATTTTGAGAGCTTTCATGGTTTTATAAAATGTCCGTGCAGATGGTTTTGTGTGTGTGTGTGTGTGTGTGTGTGTGTGTGTGTGTGTGTGTGTGTGTGTGAGTGTGTGCGTGCGTGCGTAATATTACATTTAAAACAATATCAAAAATCGGAAAAGGAGGAAGCTAAGTGCCAAAGACTTGGCAGCGGTTTTTTTGTATAATTTAATGCTCAAATCAACTCACATCGAATTAAGAAAACGAGCTACTCGGAACTTTAAGTTTCGTATGCGTCAAGTTACAATGTATAATTACGATGATATCATAAACGAAGGCACTGGCTGTTAACACTCAATGAAACATAAATTATGAACATGACGTCGAGGTGTCAGTATATTATTTTAGCTCAAGGGGAGAAAGTGAAAACCCGTCCTTCTTTATATGATCGATAATTTCACCTCTGATAAAGGTTAAAAATTCAGTCTAACGAGTCGCATGATTTTGACGCGCGTAAACTGCTCTTACTTTCGGAACCGCACGACTTTCACTTGAAAAATTTTGAAGTGTGATTTTCGTACCATACTTCTACCTCGGCATACTTCGGTACACATGAATTACTTAATTTCATGACGATTTGATATCTGTAAAATAAGTCGATTAATATTTACATATTCTTTAATATTCAGCTTAATTTGATTGAATAAATTAAGGCAATCTCAGTACCTACATAAACTACTCAGTTATAGGATGATCGGTCAAAGCAACAGACCCAAGCCCAACAAAGGTAGTGTGCGTTATCAGCGCTATATACATGCCCCATTGCAACATTCTTAATTTTCAGTTCAAAATTTCGATGTGAAAAAATCGAGACGAGTTACAGGATATTTCGGAATGTAGCGAAAAGTCGTGGATTATTGAAATAAATACATCCTTTTGCTTATATCTTCTTCGACCCGTTCGCTTTGTATGCTCCATGCGCAACAACGCGATAAACTTTAAATAAAAAGAAATAATCTTTACTAATATATATACACAGCAGAGCCAACGAATTTCGATCGATCCGCAAAAGGCGCTCGAAAGACCCATCATCCCGGATCACCAGAGAGCCGTATAGGCACATCGAGTGTTCGAAATCGGAAACGACAGCGCTCGGAAACGGAGCCAAAGAAAGTCCGTTGCTGCGCGTTTGACGTAGTACGGCGCGCGTCTTGAATGGAGTGAAAGAGTCGAGGTCTCTCGCCGATGGAAATCGTGCATGAAACTCCTTTGACGTAAGGAGAGGCTTCCTCCGGTATATATGCTTTCTATCGCGCACATGCACTCCGCTGCGACTTTGACGAATCGATCGCATATACTTTTCTGATTCTCGGCTGAGAAATTGGTCTGACAGAGATTGGCTGTTTTCACTTGGAAATTCGTTGTGCGTATACGCACGATAACTGTTGTCCTTTTCGAAATTTGAATAAAATCGCTGCGCGTCCTTTCTTTTTGTCTCGGCGTCGTTTCAACATTTTCTTCGCATCCGTTCGCTTCGTTAGCGAGTTCTCACGCAGAGTTTCTCTCGAGGTTTCTCTCCAGTGGCGTTTGTTCAACAGGGAGATAGTTTAACTTATTCATCGGGCCGCGGAATACAATGTTGTCTCAGTCATGCGAGAACGAGAAGTAGCGAATGCCTCAACTTTAAGTCTGCACATGAACGAGCAAGCTCGCATTATACATATAGATCGCGATCGCGATCGTTATCATAAGTAAATTTGCGATCGGAGTTTCCAACTAAAAGACGCATCGACATTCCTTCGTGTCCGAGCTCTTGAACATATCTCACGCGATTCGCCGCACGAAAACATGGCAATATACTGCAGTATATTCTTTCTATATCCCTCCTATAAAAGAATGATTGAGATTATACATCGAAATAATCGAATTGCCATGTTTCTCGTTTACCGTTCGTTCATATTTGTATAATATTATTTTATATTTCAAATATTTTTTAAAATCTTAATTAGCTTGCCCTTTTCTATTGAGATAAGTATATTTATTACATATAAAATGATTAATTTTCTTTTCTTAAGTGGAAAGTAGGGATGATAGAGTTTCGATAAATATCGAAATCTTGAGCGATATCAATTCATCAAAACGAAGCAGTTTTGGACTAGCCCTTTCGTCACCACGTAAACTCTTAGTATCTGTGGCAGGTGAAAATATAGGTGGCGCATAGGCATATTTCCATCAACCCCATAACAATGTTGTTCGCCGAGTCTAGATATAGTGGTGTGCCACCAATGCTAAAACTGCCTTGTTTTTGGCCTACTGCTTCTGCCGCTCATGCTATAACTATGCGCGCGTCCAAAAAGTTCGAAGGCACGGATTGAGACATTCGTTAATCCCCCAGTGCAAACATGCACGTTAGTTAGTTATCGAATTCTCGAAATCTCTCCACCAACAAACATATATATTAATATCTCCTCAAAAATCCTTGACGATCATGATCATCCGATCTAGAAATAAAAATTATGCTATATAGCTTTGCGAAAATATCTCGGGAGTGCATTATCTATACACATGCGATCACATGATGCTGTTCGCGAAACTGGATCCGCAGTATAAGGCGACGACTTACGCACGGGAAACCAAAGCCGCCTGCATTACCCGTTTGAATATACCTGCGCGCCGAGCAGCTCCTAGGACAGAAGGGTATACGTATATATGGTACATTATTATCCGTATATATGCATATGCTCGCGCGCGTATACGGCAAAAAGGAACAGCGTCTCGGGTCCGCTACTCGGCTCTATACATAAAAGAGGGCTAGGGGAAGGCACGCCTCCTAGCCTCGTTAGTCCGGATCGGAGAACGAACGAGTAGCGAGAGCGCGACGGCGGCAGCGGCGCTCGCTTATACTCGCTTGCCGTGTGGTATGCGTGGATATGCCACTCCGGAGGTCAGCATTGACGCAAATCCATCCGACGTCACGTGGTACAACACACGGAGTCGAAGCCGCTGCCGCCGCCGCCGCCACCACACGCACACACGCGCCGCGAGCATTCAACACACAATACTCTTCGAGCTTGTCTCTTTCTCTCTCTTGCCGTCGTACAGGAGTCCACTCTCTCTCTCTCTCTCTCTCTCTCTCTCTCTCTCTCTCTCTCTCTCTTTCTCTCTATAAACTTGATCTTCTCTCTTGGGCGAGTGAGAAAGAGGTATTTTAATGTAATTTCTCTAGCTTTTATCATTCTGTTATCGGGACGATTTCTCGTTTTCTACACATCTGTGAACGATCGGTTGTGGGATCGGCGCCGATTTTTATATACTTTTATAGAGGCGAACGGTTTCTGTTGTCGTGCGTGTCAGGTTGTTATTGTGAATTTCGTAGGTGGAGCGATGAGAGAGATGTTAATTATAGTTTATGCATACAGAGCGAAGAGAAGATTGATGGAACATAGTTATACAAATAATTTCGATGCCTCATTTGCTCGTTTGAGGCTTAATTGGTTCGGCTTGTAATTTAGTCTACCTTACACCACGTGCCCGCCATGAGAGCTGGGCATAGTACCGCATAGTAAATTTACTTGCTGTTTGTTTACGCATTCAAATCTATCGATCATCAAAATGAGCTTAAGCAATTATAGCATGTACTGCCCAAAAAGGACTAATACTAGTATACATAAATCCGTTGTTAATCGATAAAAAGAAGTTGACACAGCCAACCTCAGCTGATTGAATATTCGACACGTACAAGCTGTTTATTATTATTATTTTTTTTAGGATGGGAAAATGATTGACTGTTAATAAAGTTTCGTAAAATATTATCTATAAATATTCTAAATTTATCTGCGCATGGTTCGGTATTGCCTTCGCCTTTATTAATGAGATATTTACTTGTGTAGAATAGCTCATAAATAAGTACAAGAACGCGTTATTGGCGCAGCATGCGCAATGCCATGTTAAATATCGCGTTACGTCAACCATTTTTACAGAGGTTTTCGTACATTCGTTTTTCAATCCCACGGAGTTATGCAAAGCTTCGATTATACCCATTTACGTACATTCACGTTTTCTCGATTTTTTCAAATTCTCCGTTCTTTTTAGTCTCGACAACTTGCGCGCGCGATGTTCTTTTTTTCCGTTCATGACACACATTTTTCTTTCGATGTCATTTCCTTATATATACAAAGTTCGTCCCTTTTCAAGCGACCGCAAAATTCAAAGAGCAAAAAAGAGACGTGTTTGTAACTTTATATCGTCTTAATGGTAAAGATTTTTTGCACGAGATACTAAGTGAAAATAACTGAATCAATGTAAACACCTAAAAGTGCGTCAGCACTTATGAAACGTATTATTTTCATGAAAATGAGCAGTTTTATCGTGTAGTTAACAAAGTCGCGCTCTTTTGATTTACGTGTACACTCGACACGAAAAATATCTGATTCGAACTATTTGAATTTTGCATCGTGTAATATGGAAATTTTGAAAAATGAACTCGATTTAACCTCGAAACACTCAATTACGACTTTGATTTTGACGTGTCGAGTGTACGTATATAAGCACGGCGCGATTTCGAGATAATAATTGAATGTGCCGCAGAATAGACAAATTATATTCAGTACTTATTCACTTTGCCCGAACACTTTGAAAGCAGCCTTTCCACATTCCCGCACCTTTCAAGCTTCAAAAACGAAATAAAATTTCAAAGCTAGCGAAAAGTCGATCTCGTTGTATATAGCCTAGCAGGAAAACACGAGCCCGCACTCATTAAAATCAGCAACGTCGTACACAGCAGCTTATTTATAGAATCCGCACGGGGCCCACCCGCGCTGCGATAATGGCCAATTAAGCGCGCGCACTGGCGAATGCTAAAGACGCTTAAGAAAATGCGTCGGCCAACACGATATTATGCGTGTGCGAAAGAGCGCGGGCCCGTTATTCAATAATATTTTTAATTTTTTAGACGGATTAGCCAGACCCACCGCCAATATTTTGACGTTACGCTCGATTTGTGATCGAATTTGTTTCATCTATATGGTATAGGCATATGTTTGATAAAAGTGCGCTGTATGCAAGGTTGTACAGTGGTGCAAAATTAATGAGAGCGAAAATTTGAAACTGGTGCGACTGAGATTCAGACAGGGCGGATATTCGAAGCCTATATGTTTGCTATTCGAGGTAAAAATGAAATTTCAGGACGAGATGTTCACGTTTACCATCAGGCTCGCTCAAATTATATGCGCTTGGTATGAAAAATGCGACATCTTAAACGAGCGATGAAGTTATCGGTTTTTTGTAAAATATTTATTACTTCTATATATATATATAAAAAAAAAACACTCATACACATTTACAGATAATATGGTAAACTATACCCCAATAGGTCACATATAAAATATACTTTGTGATCAATTATATCAGTTCAATAAATAGGCACTTTGCGATTCAGTCTATAATACAAACTTTTGGCAGACTTCAACTCATCAGTATAAAAGTCATACCCGTTCATATCTACAAATGAAATTCATTACAGACTCGTACTCGAGCGTCATTCTCCTGCAAATCTGATCACGAATATCGACACCATTTGTTGCGAATAAAGAAAAGCAAAGAATAGATAGCTCACTCATCTGGGACTAATGATTTGCAATACGTA
Organism: Pteromalus puparum; assembly: GCA_012977825.3. Classification (NCBI taxonomy): domain Eukaryota; kingdom Metazoa; phylum Arthropoda; class Insecta; order Hymenoptera; family Pteromalidae; genus Pteromalus; species Pteromalus puparum. The sequence continues at coordinate 55,033,061 of CM053168.1, forward strand.
TTCCAACATCTTAACGAGGTCTTGCTCCTGCGCGCCGTCGTCTTGCTGTAGCTGAAGTCTGCTGATAGCCGTCTGGATGCAGTGGCCGAAACCGCTACTGCGGGCGATCAACTTGCCTTTTTGATTGTTGCTGACCAGGGACCAGAGAGTCGAACCTGCCACCTCGATTTCCGTGCACGAGCCTTCCTTCAACGACGTCAGCAGCAATTCGAGAAATTCAGCTAAGAGAATGACGACAATGTCGGCTTTTAGTATTCACGATCTACGTGACTTAGGCTTAATGGGTGTTGCATTGTTTTATCATTATTACTATAGATTTGGAATTAAAGTTTGTTATTCATGAGTGCTTGGTCTATTACAGTTTCTTTAAAGAATGGTAAATGGTTAAGAGATTTTAGTAATATTTAAACATGATCCGTTACTTACCGGAACCTAGAAGCCTTGATCGATTTGATGCGTTGAATGCTAAATTTCGTAAAATTGATATAGCTAACAGTTTTGCTGAGCCGGTTGATAGACGAGCCAAGCTGATCAGTACTTCTAAGCCATCAACAGCCTAAAAAAAGGGTTCAATTGATTGATGCATACTTTTATATAGAATAGCTTATTTATGATTATTAATCTAAAATTATGCGTAAAAATTTTTCATGATCGTTGGATGCGTCAACGCAGTTTACGTCATGTGTTAATTAACATTACAAGACAAGCATTAAATTTTATACAATCGCATTTAAACCTTTTTTTTATTAAACCGCCCATATTATGTTTTAAATCATAAATTATTAATGAATTATTATTTGATCTGCAACACTACATTTCAAGTGATATTTCGGTAAGTGATAATATTAGATTTTCTTCAGAGTGACAAGACATAAATTATAATTGCTACATTACGGACGATTTAGTCTTTGCAAGATAAGAGTCGGGAATAAATGCTCGTAATTTAAAAATGCGGAAAATATAGTACCTTAGAGACAGACAATTGGCCTTCGTCGTAGAATGTAAAATCTATCAAAAACTCCAGACAGTTTATTTCCACTATCTGCCATATTTTTGTGCGCTTTGTCGTAGAAGGATGAATCTTTGTAAAAAATTGCAAGAGATTGGTCTGTAAAAAATTAATGTATGTAAGTTATTGTGCAGATTATGTGGTGCGACATTTTTCCAAACAAAAGATAAATTAACTTTCAAATCTTATAATCCTTAGAATACTCTGAACGAATCAGATCACTATGATTTTCTAATTGATTACCTTCGAGATAACAACACGACATTCGTGATTATGTATGGCATTTCGTAGTATGTGAAATGCGAAGTTTAGTTTTTGACAGTCGCACTTGCGATTGTTCATCTCGATTTCTTTGGAGACCAGCTGCACGATCACATGAATCAGCGAAACGGAATTCGGCGTTTTCCTTAGGCCTACGCCCGGCGTCACCGTTGTCAAAGACAATGACTGGGCCGCTATAAAAGCAGAATAAAAAATATTAATGAAACCAGTTGTTTGGCGCTCTAGATTTTGCTTAAGATTACAAAATAGTTTAATGAATAATTAAATGGCTTAGAAGTTTTTGATAAGAGTATCGTAATAATAACAATAATAATTATTAAATAGTTAATATTCGTTCAAAAATCGTTTAAATGATTCTCAGAATTTAAAAATAATTCACCTTCTAAACAATTTGAAGTAAACGTTGATAACAGTTTCAAAGTGTTTATTAGAACTTTTTTATTCATTGACGTATGCACCCATAGTTTGTGAATGATATCAGCTAATCCGGCTTTGGCGAAAACTTCTTTGGCCTCTGTACTGTCGTACATAAAGTTCATTAACAGTATGTAGATTGAATCAATCTCGTGTAACAATGGATGCATCTGCAAAACAGAGTGTACAAAAAGCATAAAAATGTCCATTACCAGCTGCATATAGATTAAAAGACAAAGAAAATCACGGGAAAACCCGCAGTCTGTGATGCTAATTTTATTAGTCAGATGATGATAACTTTAAAAGATGTCTTGTATTATAACAAAAATCAATGTATAAATAAAGTACACTAAAAACTTAATTGAATAAATTGCTTAATGTTTGCCTCTTTGATAAGGAAATAGATCATCTTTACCTTTTGCTCATGATCTGTTTGAGATTTATACGTCTGAATGGGTACGCTATTAAGTTTGACATAAATCTCCTTTAGAACCATAAGACAAGTGGCCGGAAAATGTTCCATTATCGCTGATTTCTTTGCCTCCATCGATACGCACAGCAGATTTGTAAGAGCAACGGTCACAACATCTTTATCGCTCGATTGCTTTGACTTCTTCGCAGTTTTGGTGTATTGAAAGCCGATAAACAGATTTATAAGTACTCTGCAAATGTCCGCCCCTACGAACACTTCGTCGCTCGTAGCAATATTTTTGTTGTAATCGGTCGGGTGCTCAATGGACATCATTCCACGTGCACTTTTTGTAGGCGATTTGTTTGCATTAGAGGCCGGTTGTAATTCGTCGTCACCATTCGGTTCAGTCGATGGTTTCATGTCCAAGACCTCTTTAAGAAGCGTAGCTTTGTTCTCTTCACATTCTTTTTGCATCTCTTGGGACAAGAGAAATGCAAGAAAACCAAGAGCGCTCATTCCGAAATCTGACTTGGAATTTTTAATGATGTTACACATTGTTTTTACGAAGGATTCCGTATCACAGGATTCTAAAGCTGTCTGTATTGAATCGAAATGCTGATTCTCGGTTTGCGAAAGAGATAATAGAAATTTGAAAATTTCAGTGCCTAATTGATTTTGTAAGAAGGCTAATCTGGGATTATTTGTAACTGAAAATTAAAATTTAATTGTATAAGTAAGAATAGTATTATGCAACAAATTTTGTTTGGAAGGTGATTAATGATTACTCACAGTATAAGTAGTTGTTAAGCAATTCAAATAAGTGACGAATAAAGTCAGGCGAAAAAATAACAATCGACGCAAAATCAGGGCTGTGAATAACACAATTCGTCAGTACAGTGCATAAATTGGTATACATTTCCAAGATATTTGTGTAGTGCTCCAAATTTCTTTCGCCGTTGATAGTCTTCGGAATATCGTGGAAACATCTGCGCAAATTTTAGAGTTATTTAAGCTAAAATAATGTTTATCATCGTAAATAGTGTTTCAAGTAATGAAATAACTGACCCTATAATGTATTTATGCAGAGAATGTTCGAAAATTTCATGAATCACTTCATGCTCTCCAATAGCTATCAAATTATTAAGCATAGAACATAAAGACGTTATTAAACTTGGAGTGGCTATAAATTGCATTTGATCTTCATCGTCAGTGTTCATCGAGTTTCCAACGGAACCTAAACATAAATAATATATAATAGTTTAGTATCATTGATTTCATCGAAATTCGTTTAATCTTGCGACAATATTATTTTTTCGATGATAAACATTTTTTTTAACTACTTACACTTTCGATAGTCTTCACTACAATTGTAAAGATAGTATATTGTTTTCGGTACCATAGAGACGGTAGTGCCTGTCCGGCTACTCGCTAAAGATTGCGTTTGCGTGCCCTGAGATTCCGTACTTTCTGACATGTCAGGATCTAAAGTTGCCAACATGTAACAATTAGAACACATTACAGCAATTTCATGGTAAACGTTGCTTTCTTTGATGTAAGACAACATTGCACTGGGTTTTAAGGGATCGATCTGAAAAATGAAGTTTAAATAACTCTTGAGTATACTTATAAGGTAACGTCGATGATTTTCATCAGGCTAATTTCTTCCACGGAAAATCAAAGCACGCTAAAAAAGTACGGGAAATTAGCGAATGACGTCATAATCTACTCGATCATTGCTTTCACATTACGGTGGGATAAACCAATAGTTTTTCCGGGTGTAGCTTGCAACTTACGTATTGAAAGACAATCGAGTTGGAATTCCTGATGAGATTGCTCATCGCAAGGCAGGCCGCCTCCTTAACGATGCACGACTCTTCTTGGGTGGTTATAAAATAGAGTAGCCAGTGGCATAATGAACCCGGAGATAGGTCGATTGCATTTAAGAGTTGTAACGACGTGTGAGGTCCATTAATCAAGCTCGCCAGCAATTGCAGCGCCGAGGCTCGCACCAAAGGATCGCGGCTCTTCCATAGTTCTGGTAGCCAGCTTAGTGCTTGGCCCTCGTCGTACCAAAATTTCATCAGTACCTGAAGTTATTTCAATTTATTAGTTTTCGTATTGGATTTGATAATAATATACAGAGTTTACTTACACTTTTATTCAAATTAATCTGCATTTGATAAAGTACGTGATTTAAGCAGATAATACAATTCCTGACGATTGTTGAAGCCATAAAGGTGACTGTTCCTTCCCGTCGAAATGACAAGATAAGTTGATTCAAAGATTTTCCAACGGACATGAGAGTGTCTTTATGATTCTTCCATTGGCACTTTCCGATCACATATATTAGCGTGGATAATATCCAATCCAGAAACGCTAAAAAAATAAGCTTTTGTTAGTACATAAAGAAAAAATTTTCCCCGTTATGCATAATAACTGGTATTGTAATAAAAGTTAACATGATTCTTACCTAAATTATAGAATTCCCCATAATCTAGATTGGCAACTGCGAATTCAATGAAAAAGATCCAAGAATTTTTCGATTCGTTGTTTTCTTTACAGTCAATCATGGAGCAAGCTCGTACTAATCTTAACATCGATTGATGAATATCTTCACCGCCATCTGCGCCACTTTGTAACCAGTCTGATAACGACTTCATCATACTTTTTACATTTTTGCAAAGCCATACAGTATCTTTAAAAAAGCAAAATTTTAAATTTCTTGATTAAAAACCGATTGATAGCGACAATTATATGCTTATTAAAATAATTACCACTGATGGTGAATTTTGTATACAAATGAAGAAAATTCAGAAGATTAGCTAATAATTCTTGATCTTCTTTACACGTCGGTTGACATTGTAAAAAACGCTCGAACGTGTGAGACCATGGAAGACGTGCAACATTTTCAAAATGCTCATAATTTAGTAAATTACAAAGTTTGAAATACCTAAAATTCATTAATTTGATTAATTAGTACAGAAATATTAATTATAAAACGATTTTATGTATGTTCATGATGAATATGAATTACATTGTGAGATAGTCTATTGCACGCATTACACCATTATGCATGATAGAATTTTGAATATTATACAACTGTTGTTGTATACAATAGAAGAGGGAAGTATTGGTCATGCATGCTAATTCAGTCTCTCTGATCATTAAAGTTTCAGTGATCATTGGATCATTGATATCTTCCCATTTTTTCCATAACATTTCTTCATGGCCATTCCATTCCCATGCCCAAAACTGTCTAATAAACGTTAAAGCTACAGGATTAGTTCTGTGTAAGACTGAAACGATAAAGCTTGTATAATCATTTGAAACAGATAGGAAAATCGTGAACGAAATGTTTAATAAATTTGAAGTATCATACTTGAAATATCAGAACGTCTATGAATACTAGCTTTCCAATGTGCTTTACATGTAAAAGGTAGCTTCATGTTTATCGTTATTAAATATGGCAGAGAAATATTAAAAGGGTTATTATGACTTCTTTCTGTAAGTCTCATAATATAGGTATTATAAAGCAGCAATGCCAGAAGTTGTGCTGAATCCATTTTAACGCTTTCATTATTGGGATAAAGAAATAAACCTAGAAATTAAAATTTACTCACAATATTTTGAATTTGTATTCATTGCGAAATTTAACTGAAATAAATCTTACTTCTTAGTATATTGTAGTACAAGTCAATACGGTTTGATAATTCCATTCTTATCGATGCTTCTGAAGAAGCAAGAAGTTTCAAAATTGTCACAATAGATATTACTGAATCTGGATAGTTAACGAAATCTTTTTCAATCTGAAAATGAGTTCTCAAAGGTAACAATTATTTATGATGAACTTATATTATTTGAAGTAAAAGTCAAAATATTGATTACCAATGCTTTTGAAAAAATATCCAGTATTAGTGGCAAGCCATTTTCAGAAATGAATAATTTATGCAATGATGAATCACTTAACATTACACTAACTTGAACTAATGCTGATTTTCGCATTTTTGGCTCAATATTATCTGAGCGTAACATTTCAAGCACTGAAATAAGAGCACTTCTCTGTAACAATAGTGAAAACAAAAAAATTACCAGTTGATAAAAATATCATTTTAATTTTAAGTACTGATAAATTACTTGATAAGTTCCTTCAGATCGTTTAGCAGATGTCTGTTTATCAAATACACAAAGTGAGCCAAGGGGAAGACCATGCAGTGACGTTAACCGAGGTAATTTTTTAGATGCATTTTTCTCTTGTCCAAGTAACCAGAGTAGACGGCATAATGCTTCATCTCTAATATCAGGTATTGGAGAGAACAGAAGTCTAATATTGCCTTTTAAAACCTTGTATACCAAAGCATATCAATTTTTAATATTATTTAAGTTTACACCTTTTAATTAAGGAGCCTTATATATTAATTATAATAATTACCTCTATGAATGGAAGTTTAATACTAGATGAAACATCAGGATCTAACATTTTTGTGATAGATTTGCCTAAATTAGATGATGGATGAGCAAGACATTGTAAGAGAGGCAATACCGGAATGAGTACTTCTAAAAATGTTATCCAACCAGTTTCGCCCATTTGAAACTTTCCTTTCAATAAATGCAGCAATATATCGTCTGCCATACTTTTTATCTAGTAAATAGAACAGATTATTAAATCCATTAAAGTAATTTAGCACCTCTTTATATTCTATACCTTTTTATTTTCGTTTGTAGTTCCATGGCAAATTATCTCAGTAAGTACACTTGGTTCCACTAAAAATATTAAATTCTTCCAACTGTATCTGCCATTATTTTCAATTCCTAGTACTCCAGCAACTAAATTGTGACACTCGGTATAGGTTGCCTCTTGTACATCATCAGCGTTATGTGCAAGGAGGGATAATATCATTTTTGTTGTTGTTTCTTTATCTTCGGTACTCAAGCTATAACTTTAATGAAATGATATTTTTTCAATATTCCAATTTAATAACAAAAAATATTAAAGTTTTGTTTACAACATTCAACTTACCCAGCTCTATTTTGTGCTAAGCTTATAAATTTTTTGATCATTTTGAAATTTTTATGATAAAGCAAACTGAGCTTAGACAAATACATAATTCTTAGTTCCTCTGAATATGGTAAATCTCTGGGAAATTTAATTAAAGAAATAGCAGCTTTCATTGACTTTGTAACTAAACGAGTTTCATCCAACAATTTAACAGCTGCACACTCCTGAGTGCCATGAAATCTCTAGAATCAATGTAATACGTTAATATTGTCTTGTCATTAACTAACAAGAAAATCACTAAACATTAATTACCCTAGCATATTCTTGTAATGTAACATGCAATGATGAATACAGTAAATAAATAGGTGCATCCATAATAGCATTGCATATAGAGAGTTTCATGTTTTTTGGTATCACTTGATCAGCTAATTCTAATGGCATAATATTGCTTATCAATTTTACTGATATCCATAAAAAGAAAACATACGTTGTTCTGTAATAGTCCACACTATTAAATTGCTCAAAATAATCTAAAATTTCACTCAACATTTCAAACAACGTTTTGACGTTATCATGAATTTTTAAAGCAATATTATCATTACAAAACCATACAGTAGGCATGACACTAGTGATTAATAACTGAACAAGTTCATACGCCAAATCAGCAACAAGTCGAACTATCTTTAGTGGACGAGTGGGATTATTTGGAATGCTTAACAATTTGAGTACATTTATCAGAGTTTCTGTACAATAATGAGGTATAAACATCTGTTGCAACTGTAATACTGAATCGTCGACATCGTCTATTTCACTCGGACTTCTATTTCTAGGCTTCTAAAATGTATAGCAATATAATTATTATTTGATTCACATAGTTATCTTTCTTGGAATTGAAATATACTTACTGTTGTTTGGAATCCGTGATGATTTTGATCAGGAGGCTCTCCATCTGGACTGTCCCTTTCAGGCAAGCCAAAATCTTGATTTTGTAAATTTCTACTTAATATTTTTTGTGCTTTGTGTGCAATGCTTGGATCGCAGTAATAATATATTCGAAACCTTAAAGATCGAGTAAGTTTATACAGAATCTTTAGTATTTCTATAATTAGATTTTCATTTGATTCATCTGTTCTTGCTTCTTGACTAGGTTCATCTTTGTATGATTGTAAAAGGTCTAACAAAATCTGTAAAAAAATCATTATGATCAATTTTATTCTTTATTCTCTGATAAAACTTTTAATTCTTCAAAGCTTACATTAACTGTGGTAGGTCTTTGAAGAAAAACTTCAGCTGGAAAGTCTTGTAGTAAAATATTTGTAATGAATCGACAACTCTCAATTTTTGTTGCAATATCAGATGAACCATTAAAAGAATTTTTCAATGAGGTAAGAACATTTTTATCAGATTTAGCTAACACCTGCCAAGGCATACAAAGCCATTTGACACTGCTCTCTGATCGTCTTGGTATTACAGCACAATCTCCGCAATTAACAGTCAAGTCAAATGGTCCAGAACTAAAAGAAAGTGAGTATTATTTTATGTCTTTGGATACAAATTTCTAAAAATATTCATGTTTTACCAGTCCAATGGAGACATAGCAGTGAAACTACTCGATTCAGATGGATAGTTTTGGTACCGTTGATTATAATTGTTTTCTGAAGGTTCATATACAAGAGGTGGAACATCCTATGAACAGATTATAAATTGTATTGATACACTTAACTAGTTATATTAATAAAACTTTTGGCAAGAAAACACATACCTCAAAATGTTGTATGAATTGATCAGGTTTCGAAACTATTTCTTCCATTACATTTAATTTATCGTGCCATTTCGAATCTAATCTTGCTCTCAAATCTCGTAACTCATTTTGTAACCGTATTTTTCCAAATGAATTTAAATAACTTCCACTGTCAGACTAAAAACACGTAATGCAAATATAATATTTAAACATACGTCAGGATCAATTCATTGAAAAAATTTACCTTCAAAAGCTTAATTAACAAATTTAAGACTTTTTCTTCTTCAAAAATAGGCTCGATTGTAAACCATTTGAAAAGTTTGATAAGCAATTCTTTTTTGACAGCATTGCAGTCACATACAAAACCAAGATTCAGTTTGGAAATTATATTTTCTAATGCTCTCAGACGTATTTCGTCGAGAGCATGATCTAAAGAACACAAAAAACAATTTAGTTATCTAGGATTCAAATGTTAATTAAACTATAAACACAAATGTAAACATAACCAAAAACTGTCACTTGGCAAAATAGAAACAATTGCAGAGTAACAATAAAGATTTTTACACAAAATATACTTTGCACGTACCGAGTTTTCTTATGTGTGCATTTGATATTGTACACATAGTAGACATTGTTGCTAAAATAATTGTTGATTAACATCGAGGTTAATTTCATGGCATTTCTGTTACCGACTCTTTCGGCAAGAGGAATGAAATAAAAGACTTGCTTTAGAACACCGTAACGTTTTCATGAATGAATACATTCATAAAATCTTTTAAAAAGATACAACTTTGTTCACAATCTGTGCAAAACCGTTTCATTGGTTGTACTTTCTTTTATCAACAAATTGTGGACAATTTGATTGATCAGACAACAGATACCGGTCAATAAAACACTTTCCCGCGCGCAGTTGGCGCCATCGCGCGTACAATAATCAAATGTATAAAACGTAGAAAATGTAGAAAACTGCTACAACGCGCGAAATTCAAACGTCTTTTATATTGCAGCCCTCATCTGATTAGTTGTTCGTTTTACCTTAAGGTGGAACTCCACTGATTTTTAATTTTTCTTACCTTTTGCCCCACCCATTGTCAGATTTTAGGGGTTTGATTGTGGTGATAAAACAAGGTTACATAGCAATTTTGGGCCATTTTTATACACATATACTCAAGTTATGATATAAAAACCAAAAATAATCATTAAAATTAAAGGTTTATGAAAAAGTTGCTTGCGCACAGGGCTTCGATTAAATTAATCCAAAAAATCTGGACATACATTTTGACCCGTACTTAACAAAAGTTAATATTTTTTATTACGGGAACTCTCATAGTTCATCTGTAATAAATCAAGAATTTATTAAACAACTAAATCTATGAAAAAACCCTATAATTTACTAATATTTATAATAAAACAAATTTTTCTAAAACAGATACCTTAACTTAAAATATTAAGTTTTGTTCCAAATGTTCTAAAGAATACGCGTAAAAATTTTCAAAAGGATTAATAGAAATGCCTTGCGCAAGGAACTTTTTAAAGTCAAACGAACAAGTTACGAGAAAAACGCGTTTAAAGTTTTATTTTTGTATGCTATCTAATGTAAAATATTTTACTCAACAGCCCATAACATTGGTATAACTTTAAGTTTTTACATCGGGTTGGTTTCAAAATGTTCATAAAACTATAAGCAACTAATATATATAATAAAATTTTTTTCGAGTTTTTGACCAAAAATCAGTGGAGTTCCCCCTTAAAAAAATATGATAACAAGCCTAAACTATCCGTATCTGCGACATATCAAAATAGGTGACACATAGGCACTTTTCCATTGTCCTTATAACAAAACATATGCGCCGAGTCTAAATATTGCCTTGTTTGGCCTGCTGCTTCGGCGGCTCTACGCGTGAGCTTATCAATTTTATTTATACAATGAAATCATAAAATATGCCGTGATAAAAAAATGTTCAAATTAATAAAACTTGCTCGTCACGAGCAAAGGTTAAAGATACCAAAAAAGATTCTTCTTTATAAAAAAGAAGATTATTAAAAATATTTAAGGACATGCAAGGATTCTGGAGGTATGGAATACAATGACGAAAAAGACCCCAACTCAAAACGCATGTTCTTTTTATTTCATTTTTTTCTCACACTCATCATTATCGCCGGGGATCTCGTGACACCGCGTACAACGCAGCCAACACCGCCGCACTATATCGAAATCCTGCCGACGATAATCGCAGCTTCATTTTTTTTTTATAATTTTAATTTTATACACAATAATAATTTCATTTTTCTTTGTTTTCTTTTTTTGTTATCTTTTCGCTAAACATACAAATCGTCATTGAAAGGGAATCGAACGATTGAACCACGATACTTATAAATCACGCGCGCGCTCGCGCCGAGAATATACATACAATCATTAATCGGCGCGTATATATACATATAATATATAATAACTCTCTTTTGCTCTTTCCCACACATTGAAATCGCTTATTTGGGAAGCTTTGATAGATTTTCGAGGAATATTACGTAAGGAATCGGGTTGCGGTACTCCACTCAGATATTATAGGGATATTTCGAATATTCTGGGATCCTGAAAGAATTTTCGCTCCCAGCGCGAGCTCGCGCGCCAATTATTTTTCATTCGCTATCTGTATATACAGTACGTTTACCTAGCGATAATTTTTTTTCCAATAACAGGTTTGTATTTTTGACTCGCAATTTGGCGCGCGCACCCGCTTGAGCGTAATAGTTAACATCGATAGAATATACACATGTATACATTATATTTAACTGCATATAAACGTACAAAATAGGTTTAAATTGCTATCGCAAAATTTATGACGAAATTGTATAATATAATAATAATGACATGTGACATTCGCACATATTATAATATTACCATCGATTATCAGCCATCATCGCTGTTTAGTGTATGTATATCGACTTTGCGCTCCTCCGCGTTGTGCATATATACTTTAGTATACGTACGTACATAGTTATAGATTTATTGGAGCTGCTCTGTCACTGATTCTATATTCAGTTTTTATTGTTCGATATAGTTTCTACGGTTGAATGATTTTTCCGTTACACAAATAAACGGCTTCAGCAAGCCCAGAAAAATAATGCAACCTTGAATCTACGCATACGTGAGTAAATCAACGTCGATAGCTATATCGATTAGATCGATTGCTGTTCGGCCAGAAATTTATCTTCCCAAGAAGCAGGTTCGACCGTATAGCATACACCTCGATTGGATTTGGAGCAACTCTTTGAATCATCCAATCAAATCGCATTTCGATGAGCTGCAATCCGCCTGAAATCCGGTGTCATTGCGAAAATTCGTTATACAAAAGACTCGCATTGCATGCCGTCGCTGTAATGTAAGACGCGCCACTTATATACGCCAGCATATTAGTGATAATAAATGCGTAAATTCGAAAAGCATGAAATTCACATACTTGTACAATAATGAGATTTACAAATACAATGTATAATGCATCGCTCAAGCAAAGAAATACATAATAAATCGTCGACGGTAAAAGTCACGTTCAATATATGTCATATGTAATCGCAAAATCTCGATACTATAGCTGTTATATATAATCGTTGTCGGCCTTATATGCTCTTTATTATTTTTTTTTGTAGTCATGGGGGTATATTTTGTGTGTGTAATATATATTGCTTGATTTTCACCGTGTTCTCGGTGCTGTATCCAAATTAAATATAATTCGTATAGAAAACTTGGATCCTTCTGTTGCTCTGGTTTATGGTTTGCATAATGGTCGGCTCGTGGCCTTTTGCGTGATTTTTTTGCGCCCCGCGCGCATGAGAAAAAAACGAGTTTATAAGCCCTACTCCTGCGTTCATACGTTCTCTTCCGCTTTGCGAAAGAAAAAAAATACCCGCACGTATGAGCGTCTGCATATGTGTGTTTGCGTATACAACGCTCGCTTAATTTTTTACAGTCACCCGAATGTGCCGGGCGCTTTAAAAGTAAGAGTTGCCCGTAAAAATTTGTGATTTAATTAATAATAATGGGTGTCTAAAGAGGCGTGTAGCGCAGACTTTTTTTTTACCTTTAAACAACCCCGTAATATTGCTTTACGACATACTTTTACGAGTATAACGCTCGAGGCTGCGTTATATGTGCCATCGTTGTCGCGTTTTCAATTCTTTTTTCTCCCTCCCAACTTTTCCCCGAGCATTTTTCAGCAGCTCGCTTTTGCGCGCTGAATATTTTGTATGTACGACTACGTGATTCGGATGTGCGCACGAATATACGTATCACATAAATTAACGTACGACATCGCAAAGTTTCTCAAACTATATAGCGATTCCTTAAGTTCCCAACTCATATATCCGTACAATAAAACTACTCGTCGAATGTCGTCGTCTTTCTTAATAACACAACAACGCATCGTGAGAGAGTCGATTTGTCGCTGAGCAAAGCATCTATACTTTAGCGACGATGCGATCGTCGTGTCCCTCGGCTTACTTTCGCGTATTGTGTCTCAAGCCATAGGAAAAAAGCTCATCCGCCGCGAATAAGAAGCGTGAGATCGAAGAGGAGCTGCACACGAAGCTTTTAAGCCGGGCTGTGAAAGAGCCGCTTTCACCCCCTGCATTAAAAAGCTGCCGGAAGCGTTTATCGATTCGCCATTATACCTGCAGCGAAAACGCCATTCGTCATTATCGCGGCTTCTAGTGTGTGTGCATGTGTGCGCGTGTGTGTGTGTGTGTGTGTGTGTGTGTGTGTGTGTGTGTGTGTGTGTTGTAAGTGATTAGCGACTCGTAATTTGGTTGCCTGATCACACCCCGCTGCCATGTAATCGCGAGCGATGTAAGTCTTTTTGGGGGATATGAGTGTATGATGTAATAACGAGGCAAAATTTTGAAAGCGAGTTGGTGCGAGTTTGTGTGTATAAGGGGGCGAGGCCGCAGATTGCAGTGTAGGCTGAGGCTGAAGCTTTGTTATTACGGCTAGTGATTGGACAATGGGTGCAGCAGTGTGCTTGTTTGTTTTGAGAGATCGATTGATGATGATAATGGCTGTGAAGCGCTCGTTGCCCGGCATGTGTATATCGTTGCGTGATGGTTCTCCAAATTTTTTTCGAGCCCCTGCACGATTGGATTTGGAGGCTGGATGTTGATTTTAGCGCTTGGTATTTTCGAGGACGCGCGATGGCTCTGTGAAGGGATTGCAAGCTTTGAAAAGCTCTCGCGGTGCGGTAGAGTTGTTTTGTAATTTGGGTCAATAAGAGCTGAAGGGATGGTTTCTATGATTGGTCAATAGACAAAAAATTGTTTTTAGTATGTTTCAATGAAATTGGTTATTGCGTTGGTAAACATTCTATTGCTGTTTTTTTTTCAAACTGTTTTTTTTTCTTTAAAAAATACTCAATAAAATGTGCAAATATATTTACATTAAACGTAGTCCGAACGAAGCACCTCTTTAGCAATCCTCAAGCGAGGGCCTAAAAAGAACGCTCTAATTTTTGTTTTAATGATTTCTCGCTGAACTCCCTCGGCAGCGGTTAAAAAACAATGAAACGAAGGAAACGCCAAAACCAGAGCCAAACGAGCGAAGCTTAACTCTCTCCCTTACTCGGCTCAAACTAATTGCTTCTGTTTGTACAATTGAAAATTCTCTTCGCGAAAAGGGGAGAGGCGGCTGGCCGCAAGGGGCGAGAGATTGAGCGCAACCCTCTCTTTCTCTCTCTGCTGCTGCTATGTACTATATATATCCACGGCGCTTCGCGTTCGCATTGTTACGTCATCTCTGGGGCATTTCTCGCCGATGATTGCAGCGACCGCCTGTATAACTTTAATTGTAAAAAGCAAATACAGCTTGGCTTTCTGCGATTGTGTATATATGTGCGTTATAATGGGTGATTATTACTAATACTCCAAAAATGAAATCTGGCGTGTAACGAGCGACGCTCAAAGTTTTCCCCGCGCGCTTGGCGTGCGAAACGTGCATATAATACGCGAGCCGTAGCAACGTGTGTGCGTGTCCCGGGACTTTTATTCTTCGAATGATCAGCGAGAGTGAGCGGAATTTATTGCTTTTGGCCACCGTGTTCACCGTTATTTATACATTACCTTCTGTTTTTTTTCTTTCGTAGAGCTATATAGGTACAACACCCCCGTATTAGTTGGAGGTATCAAATGACGCGGTGAAAAACGAGCGCGAGTGGGAAATTTTTCCGCGCTATGTGGAAACACACGACGAGGCTTTATCGAAAATGATTAGAGTACGCGCGAGTGGCGGCGATTTGATCGTTATCCGGTGAGAGCCGGCACTTGGTCTCTCTATCATTCGCGCGCTTGGGCTGTGTAGCTGTGTGAATGAATCGTCAATGTCAATGAGGAGGAAATGATGCGAACTTGATGGGCTATACTGGCTCTATATAGTGCGGAATAACACGTTTCACCAACTATAGGTACACTGGTAATGCGTGAGCCGGCTTTTTTTTAGTGATGGGGAAAGTTTCTGGGTTTATTCCGCGGAATTGACGCGATTCGAATTCGTTTTAATTGGGGATCGGCTTTGGGTATTTCTGTTTTTATATAGATTTGGGAATTTGACGTTTTTATAACAATGATGAAGTAACAGGTGTGCTTCTATATTGACATTGAAGATATACAGGTATACTAGGGTGGCGTTTATTACCCAAACTGCTTCAATCCGAGCTTCCAAACCTGAAATAGATTTGTTAGTACTAAAAACTGGTAAATCAATCTTTATAATTATGTCCTTAAAAAGCCATTTAAACTGGCCCAGTTTGCAAAAAAACATTAGTATTTCGCTCCTACGTATTCATTGCTTTAGCATTCAAGGACAGTCAATCGTCAATTTTAAACATGTAAGACATGTTTTCGATGTATTTTTTCACGTAGAATACGATGGCACGGTTGTTTTTATCATAAAACATAATCTTAAAGCACTAGGTGCCAACAATCACTGAATAAACACTGAAAAACACGATTTTTTGCTCCTAGCGTTTCTAGCTTATGTTTTATGATAAAAACAACCGTGCCATCGTATTCTACGTGAAAAAATACATCGAAAACGTGTCTTACATGTTTAAAATTGACGATTGACTGTACTTGAATGCTAAAGCAATAAATACGTAGGAGCGAAAAAATAATGTTTTTTGCAAACTGGGCCGGTTTAAATGGCTTTTTAAGGAAATATAAAGATTGATTTACCAGTTTTTAGTGCTAACAAATCTATTTTAGGCATGGGAGCACGGATTAAAGCAGTTTGGGAAATAAGCGGCACCCTAAGGTACTTACACCAACAGCAGGAAATCCATTTTATTCAATTTATAATCAATTTATTTACGTACCACAGCGAAGAATTTTATTTGATTCGAACGAAGTGTCCCGACGGACCAATTATATGCGAATTGATTCCAAAAGCCGAAATCTCCCCAAAGAAAACGCGAACCAAGGTTACATCTCTCGATCATTCTCACGGGCGAAATGCACCGAGGAGCATCGAAAATGGAATAAATACCTACTGCACGTAGAGGGAAAAAAATCCCGCCCTCCTCAGCGGCGCGAAAAATCTGGAGTATCAGTGCTCGCTTGAGCGTAATCCCGCCGAAAATTTACAGCCGGCACCAGCAGCGAGAGTCGCGGGGATTGCGGGCGCGCTTTCAAAGCCGGGAGCAGCAGCAGCAGCAGCAGCCGAGAGAGTCCCACGGGATGTTTGATCAATAGGAAGCAAGGCGCGATCGATATATACCTCTACGTGCTCGTTCGACTGCGAGAGACAGATACGCGGGCCGGGGCCGTGTGTGTAAATGTGTGTGGATTTCCAGTGGTAATTTCGTGCCGCCGAGTAGACGGGGGTATAGAAAGGTATGTCGCGAGAAAGAAAATTTTTCCGAGTAGTGCAGCGCGGATGGATATACAAGCTATCCTATATTCACGGGGAAAAGACGAGCGAGATATATGTAAATGCGTCGAGGGATTCTCGCGCGATCGTCCTGTACAGATGTGGTGTGTGTAGCTCTCGAGGATAGAGTATATGCGTATTGTTGTTGTTAGGATGCGGCAGCGGCAGCTTCAATTTCCAGCGGATTTGGGGCGAATCGTCGAGTGATAGACGTGGCTTACTAAACTATTTACGCTTTGCTTCTTAGAGCGTATATCGGAGAGAACTAGAGAAGAAAGATTCAAGTTTGATGCAAAAGAATTTTGAGTCTAGGCATCTATTGTATTTTTATTACGGAGGTTATTACACGTGTCGTATATATGCAGTTAAACATAGCTACACAGATAAACAGGAATCGCGAGATCTTCGCTAGACGATCAAAATCGAACAGGAAAAAACAATGCTCTAATATGGATCAAAGACGCGTCGTACTTATTGCGAGTAGAGTGTGTTTAACGGTCAAAATACGCGACCTATACTTATAACACGAGAGACTTTTTTCATCTTTACTTGGCTAGTAACAGTTTTTTTCAATTTTTTATTTTGTTGTTCTCATATATTATAATAGACTTGGACGAAAAAACGTGGATTCTCCGTATACCATATTTACAAACGCACGATAATAATGTCTACCCTAATATTTAAAAAATAAGAAACAACGAGTGTATATAGGTATGAGCAATAACTTTTTTTTCCAACTTTTTCTAACTAGCACAGGGGAAGATTTTTAGAGTCTATATAGTTACACGAAAGAAATGCAAAGAATTTCTTTACTGACTCTATCGTCGCAGTTTATAGGGTTTCCTAATGTTCCGCGAGAATAAAATGAGGAATTCGAAAAATGTTCGCTAACGCACTTCGACTACACAAGAGCAAATCGATGGATCTAAGCAATGTAAATGTACACTTGGAGTATATGTATAGCCGTAGTTGATGGTGGTGTGTGTAATCTGAGATCAGTTGCGCGCAAAGAGAGTAGGTAATTCCGTACATAGAATTTTAGTTAACACGCCATTATACAAAAAAGTAAAAACACGCGTTTGAGGTAATAAAAAAGTGGCTCTAAAGCTCTCCCGCAGTACAGCATCATATACACGTATACGTATAACGACAATAAAAAAAAGGAAAAGACATTAAACATGCTAATATATTATTCCTATATAGAGATTCTTTTTTTTAGTTTTTTTGTGTGTTCTGACTTCTTTAATTCGTTTTTCTTTTAAATACTGTCCCTGGAGCTGAGTTTTGTTTGTTCAATACTCCCAATGTTCTCCGTGCGTTTCTTTCGGGCGTTCGAGCGCGCGGCTCTATTTTCTCTTCCGTACAGATGAAGTGTGTATATTGCATATACACGTGAGTGCGTTCTGGCGCTGGGATATGTTTGTCTGTATATGCAGTATACACCGACCTCGTATTTTCCTATATGCGTTATTCAATCGCGTGTAAATGTCAATGTTGTCGCACGTTCTATTCTTTCTTTAAATTTCGTCTCTATATATTTACACACTGCAGTATCACGTATATAGTTTAATAAAATTTAGATCTATATACGCCACGATCGTGTGAGTGTGTATGTGTCTTAGAATTCATAGAATGTATATTCAAATATGTCTCTTGTATAATGTGTATGTATAATTATGTATGTATTTATATAACCATTTTTCCCTTCCTTGTATATTGATATGCATGTCTGTGGTAAATTACGTAATAAATTACTAGTGTATTAAATACTCTCATTATGCTCTCTAGGCTTGCTCTCGTTAAAACTAGTGATATGTATCGCGACTCTGTTTCTCTTTTTAATTTCATCATTTTGAACTGATATTTCTCTTTGATGTGGGCCCTATACGCGTGAATCATCAGGAACAGCCGACGATGAAAATTGCACGTTTTATTCATCGATTTTTTTGTGTTTTAGTTGAGTTTAGATAAAAAATAAATTTGTCTAAATAGACATTTGAAAATATGTATTATGACATAATTTAACGAACGACGACTGGAATAAATATTTTAGCCTAATTGGAAAGTAGATATTCTGATGATTGTTAATTTTAATAAAAGTGTCGTGATTAGGAACTTTCGTATATACTAAGCTTATTTTCGTAAACAAAACGATCAAACTTTGCAAAACTTTTACGCAGCTATCAACAATTGAAAACTTTTCTATACAATAAAATCTTCAACAATTAATTTTAGCCGAAAAATCTATACACCTATTAAAAAGTCCAAAAGAGCTTTGACAATAAAAAAGGGGAAAAACGATCAAAGAAAAATCGCCTTCTCAAAAACCTTTTTGAGCAAACATTTTTCCAATCATCCGGAGCATTCGATCTTCAAATTCAATCTACTTCAAAGGCTCGTGTCGCGGGCACACGTGTCGCGATCGCACGTCAGCGTTAATAGAATTAAATTAAAGATTCAGATCGATCGGCTCGGTGCACACGTGTGAGCCCGTACATCTGAACACGGCAAATGATGGATCGACGTAAGCTCACGGGCATGTCGATACTTGGCGTTCTTTTTGTGCAATTACATCGACGCGAATGGGCTTTTAATCCTTTTTACACGGCTAAATAATTGATACGCGTAAAGCTTTTGCTTTTTTATACTTACACGACTAGACAGAATTCATGATATGTTCCGTTTTTCTAGATCACCCAATGTTCACTTAATTCTAATACTTTCTTCATTTGATGATGTCTTGTAAATTGATTATTACAAGAGATTTATAATGTACAGATTATAATTAAATTCTTCACGCCTTGATAAATGATTTTTTATGATCATTAACTGATAGTATCTTTGTTTTTGAACTAATGTAATATAGTATGAGTGAATAAAGTGTTTTTCAATGATTACAACAACCAATAAAATATGACTTAAACAACGTATTCATCCTAATTGTGGAAAACGCATTAGATGTACCAAAGAATATTCCCTAATATATGTATTTGATATTTGCATAACAAATTCCCTCAGAAAATCTAACGATATTCTGCAGACTGAGATTACTTATCTAATAACGAAATCACTTATTTACTATAACGTCATAATTTAAGGTATCCGATTCTCGAAATATCCTCAAAAATACTGTTTCTTCGTCGAAATTCGCAATCATCACAGTAATTTGCAATCTAAATAAAGCAAAAAAGCCAAAAGAGTTCAAAACGGCTGTAATGAGAAACTCGGCCACGCGGAGTCTAAAAAAAAGAAAAGCCAGCGCTTACGAAGAGTCCTTAAAGTTCACAAATGTTTGCCCGGACAATTGAATCTTTCGTTAAATTATTACAGTGAAGCGCGCTCGCGACAGGGATATTCAAGACCGGAGCAAACTTGTTAATACTTCAGTCTCTTCCTATACGTCTATACCCATGAGACGTTGATGCTTTTAAGCCGCCTTATATAATATCATTACCCTCTAGCCCACTTTTCGAAAAACATGCATTGTAGACGAAGCAATCTCCTGCGCAAATATTAAATTTTCAAACTAACGAGCTCAAAAATGAAACTGCGCGCCGCACAAAATAAATTGATTTTACCAGAAACGACATTAACTGGGACGCGGACACAAAAAGCCGTGTTGAACTCTAGACCGAAGGCCGCAGTCGCACCGAATCGAGTGTGTCACCTCATCCCCCGTGTCGTGCGCAGCCCGAGACCCTCGGAACTTTCAAGTGCAAGTGCAGCAGCGCAACGCCGAAGACTCTCTTTCGCGAAGAATAGAAGAAAGGATGCACCCGCGGCGCAATTGTTGCCCGCCTCCTTGGCCTCGTCGCTCGGGCTCGCGATGCAATATTCAGTCGCGTCCTTTTGTAGGTTTGTATATACTCCTTGCCTCTCGCTCGAATAAGAGAGGAAGAAGCTGCTGCAGCGAGACAATTTCTGCTCGCGCGCGTCGATAAGCTCCCGTCGGAGAAAGCCGATTATCCGAGCGAGGCGCGATTGGGAATTGTTAATACCGGGGCTTCTCTGTCTCTCGAACGCGTGTATAACGAAATTACTATGTAAAGCAGCGAGACTCTTTCGCAGTACACCTGGGAGCGAACGAAGCTTATTTTGCGACGACGAGCGCGTGCTCTCGACTCTTTTTGTTGATCTTTCCGGGAAATGAGATAGAGGCTTGGGGGGTAATGGGACTTGAGTAGCCGACGTTCTAAATAAAGTTTGCCTTTTAAATAACTCAATAAAGCTGACGAATCAATTGATGCGAGAGCTGCTCTCAAAGGTGAGCCTTAAAAAAGCGTTCGACTGTTTAGTTAGGGGCTGTTTTGATTAGAGAAGGCTTTGCAAAAATTAGGGGAACAGAGGGAACTATTTCAGCGTGATGCAATTAATTTGTTGCCTTGTGCTCGGCTACTTAAGAGCAACTTTGCGCAGTATTTTGAATAGAAATTATCGTGCGCCGCGCAAGAATAATGGGTTTTAATTTTCACATTAAACTTGCACCCTGAGTACTAATGAGATTTTCATTTATAAATTAAAAACTTTTTTACTTCATTGCAGCTTTACTTAAGCTTCCATTTATGAATTAAAAGTTACTTTATAATGCAAGTTCCTTCAAGTCGTCTATGTATTGCTTTCAATATTCTACCCACTATGCATCGTATATTCAACCGTTAAATCTACTATTTAAGAACAAAAACTTAATGCGATTGTGCATTATATACCCTACGCTGGTTAAAAAGTAAAGTAAAATTTTAAAACATTACTGCGAACATTCATAAAAATATAACATTTGCTAGCAATTTTTTCTTTCAGAGTCATTTGATATTTTATAGATTTTTTTTGTTTGATCAAGTATTTTTGATTTTATTTACCTTACTATTAGTTCTAAAGCTCCAGCAATCACGATTTAGAGCTTGAATTTTTTGGCATCTTTGTTACTGCGCGAGTCACGCAATACCTTGGAGAAAAAAAATGTACTGCTAGATTGCGAAAACAGACGAAGAAACAAGAATTTTAATCTAAGGAACATCCAGGTGTAGGTATAGACGTATGTACAATGATCCATGGCATTCATTTCGAGATTCACGAATCAACAGAACAGTATGATTTCTTACTTGCTAATGATATGTTGTTGATTTAACTCCGTTTCCTGCCCCAACATTGTCATCTAGTCAAAACAGTCGGTTGCGAGCCGTCCACTGTTTTCTCATTTTGCATGAATAATTATAATGTATTATACACAGACGAAATTGCGGTACTCGTTCACACACTCATTCACTCACGCGCAGTGTAACACGTATTGTAGTATATTGCATGAGATCGTATGATGACGTTGTGTGCTCGAAGGCTTTGTGCTCGCTTGAATACTCATTTAATTATTCTCCCCATTTTGCGTGCAACTTCTACTGGTGTGTATTTATCATTAGTCTTTTCATATTGCTTCCATTTCTTTGTTGTATTATTTGTGAGAGAGAATTTGGTATTTTAGTGAGATCAAATAGTAGGCTTGTAGTCTTTTGGTCTACTGTTACGTTTTGCACATTTTTGAATTCCACAAATGTTTACTTGTTGAAAGGTTTTTCGAAAAGCTATACTATTGTGGACCGGAATAACAAATGTTATGCAGAACACTAATACATCGGTACACAGCACGATGAAATGAAATCGATTATGAAATAAGTATATTATTTTTAGACATGCGAAGTTTATTTTTCTACTTACTCATAAATGTTAATGCATTAATGAATGGAAACACTGGATGCTCGGCATGTTCTACCTAATCCATCGCAATCTACGTTTGTTTTGATCTAGTAAGATACACACACACACACACACACACACTTACAAGTCAAAGGGCTTGTAATTCTATATTAGCTAACAATCCATTAAAAAGTCACGATGTTTCCATGAAACTTTCAACAATCTTCGTCCTTCGATCGATCCAGCTTTATTATAGTTATACACGAATATCGCATTCGCAGAGTACAAAATCGAGCGCGTTAACCGTAACTTAGCTCGCTTGTCTCGCTTCTCGCAGCTCGTAAACTCGTCGAGTGTTTCACGGACGCGCGGCAGGACAAATTGCCCGTGTTCGCATAGGCGACGGCCGAAAATTGCTTAAAACGACGAGAGGCCTGCAGGCCGCCTCGTAAATCGCTGCCGCTGGATTGACGTTATTAATGTACGGAGCTGATTAAATCCGCGAGCACGAGCGGCTGCAAGTTTGTTTGTCTGACAACCGGCCGCCGTATGAGAGTTGAGATGGTTATTTTACTGGACAGGTTAAGCTGTTAATTAAGAGGAAGGCTGCGGGTGTTGGTGTTGTTCTGAAAATTTCGATTGGGAATTTTGTTTTACTTTTTTCGGGCCGTGTATAAGTTCTGTAGTGTAAGCAATATTGGAAATTCCGAAATTTCGGATCTAGGTTATTGGAGTATCACGCTTCTTATTGTTACTGCATAAAGTGGATGTATGAATTCGCGAGTACGGCATTTTTCGTGACGATGATATCGATTGTTTAAGTATTGTTTACTTTACGCTGAGCGAAAGTAGTTTTTTCTTTGTTTTTTATATCGTAAAATGTTGGTTTTTAAACATGGAATATCTATATATTACGACATTTTTCTATTTTTATACGTTTATTTTTATAAAGGATAAGCAGAAATGTGGCTTCAAATATTAAGCGTTCCAAAATGATTTTTGAGAAAGTGGAGTTTATCATTTAAAATCGTATTAAATAAAAACGTTATTGGCTGCACATACAAAAGTTTTTTTTATGATTCTGAAGTTTTGTAATGTGTGTAGTACGGATTAATGCAAGATAAAAACAAAAAAAACATCAATTTCATGGAAATTCAATTTTTAGTATTTCCAATGCATATAAAAGTATAAATTCAATATGTAAGAATCGCTGATCGTTTGGATTTAAAAAAATGGTACATTCCATTAATAGCTATCGTTCTCTGGCTATCGATTATTTGCTTTAAGTTGTTGACTATTGATATTCAAAAATCGAATAAATGTCTGTTGGCCAGACACAACATCAATTTTCTCTGTAAAAATTTTAGAAAAGGTATTCCAAATCCACATTGTTATTTTTGTATGATAACATAAGAAAAACACTAAAAAGGTCAATACAAATTGACGACGCATTAAAAAAGAAATTCCAGGAGAAGTTGCACACAGGGAAGCGTTTCACTTAGTTATGATATCCCATATCCGTAAGTGATGCATATCCCCCTTGCATCGTATATATCATATACCATATAAAAGACTTTGGATATAGGTGACATATTCGTATGACTCTCTGGCACACTTTTTATTTTTCATTAAAAAGTAAGGGGATCGAGAGGGGCATATAATATATACGTATACGAGGAAACGCAGATAAAATTTTATATCGCAATCCGTAAAATATCTCAACAATCTGTAAGCTGCACCGACTAGTAAAATTGTATATGTATTTATCACAATGTTGATATGTATTCGTCGCTGGGATATGACGGCGCACAATATCCCTCATGCACCGACTCCTTGTAATTTTTTGTTCTCTTCGGCATTCTTTTAGGAACTTGTATAATTACAGCAAGATTATGGTTGCGTTCGCGCTCGCTCGAGCACAAATGCCTTCGAGCTCCGATCGCAGCCCGCTTGTGTGTGATACCTATGCTTCATATTATACGACGGTAGCATTCAGAGCCATATTGATATATAATCTCAAGTTTTAGAGCTAACTCCGCGTAGCAGATCGTCGCGATAGCCTCTGTGTCTCTTTATTGTGGATTCTAACTCAAATCGCTCGTAGACTGCCTCTGTGCTTCTCCAACTTTGTTGTGGGATATTGCCCATCAGATAATAAAATGGAAGTACATGCTATACTTTGGTATATTTCCATCGTAAAAGATTAACGTAATTAAATTATGAAAGGTATTCCAGTAATACTTCTACCGCACACAGCCAGCAGCCAGTACAATATTAAATTTAATGTGTATATATATAACTGTGTTATCTTTGACATTTAACAAAAGTGATATGGTTTCATTTTTTATCTATACGTAAAACATCGACAATTTCACACAAGAATGTTCGGAGTAGCGTTCCTGTAAAGAAAAATCGCTAAGATAACATCAAAACGCTGTCATTTTTCCCCGTACACGTGACTCCACTTATGATATGTATCGAATAGTCGCATATTCCGCGCCAAATAAGGTACTTTATCGATAAGCTTATAACCAGTCTTCGTGCTTTATTTTAAAAAATCACAGACGGATTCTTCATTGTGTACTCGTCAGCCGCGTTTGTCGCATTATTAAGCTCGCGCAATTAATAGCTTATAGAAAATGTTCCTTAACCATTTGTGCTGCATATGTGTCAATCATTTTTCCTTTATAATTAAATATGATATGTGTATAGATTGCGTTTACAAATTTGTACTTACGTGACGATATGTTAGACGATACGCGCCGTGCACGCGTTTCATTCGATATGCTTTATTTATTTTCGCGTTCAATTTATTATTGTTTATTAAAAGGGTGGCGCACGTCAGTTCGCTGAATATTTACATATTGAGAGAGAAGCGTTGATATTATGCTGCGTAATCTTTCTTTAATTTTCCCCGCGCGTGAACTTATTTTTTATTCGAACCAAACGACAAAAGGCTTTAAAAGCCAAAATAAAAACAACAACTCGATTCTATAAATTTTGTCACTCGCTGCATAAGCAATTCATCACCTCCGGAACTTTCTCATCCTCCACGCGCGACAATTCCAAACAAGACTACAAAATTCCATTCCGACGTTCACGAGGCAAACTCGACTTCCGTGCGCTGTGCCTTCCAACGCGAAATTTCTTCCAGTCGACCTCCGCTATATACGTGCCCACGCATGTATACCTACATACATATCCAGTAGTGAAACAGCTTAAAACTCTTCGAGTTTTCCGACGTCAGGATGAAAAATGCGCCGTGGAGAGGAAAAAAAAAACCGACCGGTGGAGTTTGTTCGGAGAGAGCGAAGTATCGGCGAATTGAACGATGGGCCAAACTCGTAGGATTACATTTCGCATGAATTTCCAGACGAGCTATGATAACTCGGCGATTTTATGAAAGACGACGGTGCGCGTTTGCGCACGTCAAATATTATTTTTGACGGTGGTGAACGGGGCTATCGATGGCTGGCTTTTTCGTATTTTCTCTCTGCGGTTATATCTAAAGAGACTTGGAAATTTGGCGAGTTTATTTAATAGTGTTGTTTCTTCGAGTAGCGTTCGATTAAGTTATGATTATTGATATCGATTTTGTAAACACACACACAAACACACACACACATACACACACACACACACACACACACATATAGAGTTGAATATTGAGCAGTTCAGGAATAATATATAGCAGCTGTCACGCGTGCATAACGATTTCGAAAAAAATAGTATTCACGAATTCATGAAGTTTTCCCGACGAAACTGACAAAGTCATCCAGAAGACGGCTTTCTGTTCGAAAAAGCATATAGTATAACGAAGTCAGCTATAGATTACATTAATCCTGATCGTCGCGAGCGCACTTGAATCCACACATATTTTATGAGCTAACTCCTGGATCAAAACCGAATTAAAATCACCCATTAAAATTAACTATCGCCGTTCACGATGTCGTTTTCGCTGTTAAGAAACCCGAAGAAAAAGAAGGTATCGTAAAACTCGAACAATAAAAGCTGCACCCGCGAAAGTATCCAACTTTCTTAACTCGTATCGCAGACAGTTGCAAGACACAGTGCTATATATATACACGAATGATAAAATATCATCGCCGTATAACCGAGTTTACTTGCGTATCGTTTACGTCCCTGAAAGCCATAACAGTTATTCAATTAACAGCCGAGCTTTCCGTTTGCGCCCCAGCGGTAGTCTTTGTATCGCTGCACGCGTATACCAAAGTTGCAAGCTCCATCGTATCCTGATCTTCCGCGGTAGGCTTGAATAAATACCTCTGCATATACCTTCTCAGAGGATATCTATATAGCTCATAACGAGGCATCGAAACTCAAACTCAAAGCCACGGCGGCGACGGTGGCGCTGTTCTATACGTATATATATATATATATATATATATATATATATAGAAACGTCGCTCCATCGAATCGTAAACTTTCCAATTCCAACTTTCTAATGGCGCACATGTGGCTATGTGCATAAGATAATCGCGAACTATTGCGTGTACGCCGGATATGTGTGCATAACTACACCGTGGCATAACGGAAGAGAATATGTGATTCCAAGATACATACATTAGGCTATTGTTCCACACACATACACACTGTAAATGCTGTATAACCTCACGGCCGTTGCACGGATAATTGCCGCGATCTGCGCTTGGTTAATTTCACCCCCTCTATACACACGTGAGTATATATATATATATATATATATATATATATATATATACTCACGTGTGTTTCGAAATTATATTTGTATCGGGCGCGTGGGCACACAGAGGAGATGCAAAAGTTCCGGGGCAACGAATGGCCTGGACTAGATTACCCGGCTATACACGCATACGCGTGTAAACAACGGATAAGTTTTAATTGATCGAGAGAGAATTGCCGCAAGCTTCGTCGAATATGACGCCGTGCACCGCCATGCCGCGCGCTGCACGAAAAGCGATGCGCGCGCTCGTTAATTGTTTTACGAAGGATTATTCGCGCAGGAATTAATGGAGCGTATACGGCTCTTTGAGAAGTTTGCGCTGCGCCGCTGCGGCGCTTGATTAGAAATTATACACCGGCGCGAGGATTATTATTGTTACGGAAGGGAGTCACGCGACGATCTGCTGTGTATTACTCCTGCGGAGAGACTTACATTATAGAGTCGCGTTTGTTCATTCATTCTCTCTCTCTCTCTTGAAAAAAAGATAATCGTTAACTAATTCCTTTTTGTTTGTTTGTTATATTCGCAAAGCCTTGAATCAGGGGACGCGAGTATACGTTCGAGTCGACGTTCGCTCGCCAGCCGATGCGCGCGCGCTTTTAAAGCTTCGCTATATAGACTTATCGTTTTAATATTTACTTACGCTACGATGGCGCGCGTATAAACTGGCGACCGAGCGTCGGCTCTATACGATGCTCGATACGTTTGATATGTTTGCGCAGCAAAGTGTGGATTTTTCTCAAACGTCACTCGATCGGTCACAGTTGCTTGGCTCGCTTTTGAACTCGCGTCCCCCTCTCAGAGTTGCTTGGTTTTGCATAGTCGTACAGCATGTATACATATATACATACTCCGATCGAAATCCGCACCGCGCTGTGATGCTGAAAGCTACGTATATTCAGAATCGAGAAAAAAAACTTATATTATGTGTATACGATGCTTAAATTCAAGTATACAATTTTCTTCTGTTCAGTATATATATGTATAATATGTATATAGTATATGTAAATGTATATGCATGATATGTATCGTAATACAGCTTAACGATTAAATGTAATAACAACTTCCAATGTGGATTAGAAAAATATTAAATCTTCTTTTTCGTATAATTCAACTATATATATAAGTATGTATATAGTAACCCTAATCGTTACGTCGATAATCACGGACCAATATGATCCATGCTCCGCGCTCTCATTTATCTTTTCCTCGTGTACATTTGTCATACAGCTCTCATCCACGCCTCTCCTCTCTCTCTCACTAGCGCTCTTTTTATATATCTCTCTTGCTCGCTTATAACGCACGTACACCTATACACCCACACCTTCTAGCACTTTTTTTCTCCATACGATTTATACAGAGACAAACACACGTCGTACTTATCTCGCCGAACATCTGGCGATGCGTTTCGCGTATTATACCTCAGTTTTGCGTGTGCTTTCATCATGTCTTTTATATACACCGCTGTGGCTTGTATTTCGTTTGTTATTCTTTTTCGGCTTGGCATTTGATTTTTTTTTTTCATGGAATGAGTCTCTTCTCGAGGGGCTACACACATACACAGTGGGAACGATTTTTTACGGCATTGGTGGAGGACGACACTCGATCTTTCTCCTTCGAACGATTTCGATTCGTTTCTTTTTTTGCGCGTGATTGTACGTGATTCTCTACGCACAGTATACCGTATTGTATGTATAGCTGACAGTTTTTCTTTTTTGTGGCAATACATTGTGGCTGCCAAAAACTGCGAGAGGGATGATCAATGCGCGCGATCGCAAAAATATATACGTCTGTGAAGTATAATATGTGTTATTCGCTTCGTCGAGAGTCGCGAGAAAGCTTCAGTCTTGAAAGAGGATTTCAGTTTTCTCCGCGTGTTGCGTGATCGATGATTGATAATACATACAATATATGATTGAGTTCGCAGTCTAGTGGATTTTACGAAAATAAATTGATTGCATCGCAGTTTGTACATCAAAATAGTGGTCCGGACGACGCGCTGCGAAAGTCAAAGGCGGCGACGATTATCCCCTAATTAAGTTACCCCATCGCGTCCCTTCGTACTGCGCAAAGGAAGGGATTCTGATTTTCGAGCTCCTTTGACGGGCTCAGCTGAGCAAACACCTTTGAATTTCGTCGCACGACGAAAAAACACAGAAAAATAGAGCTTGGGCACACACGCTCAGACACGCGCGCGCACACGCACACACACACACACACATAAGAGGAAAAAGAAAACAACAGGCTGGCGTTAAACGAGGTCGAGCGCGCGCGCAAAAAGCGCCGTAAACGTACACTACGGTCAAGCTCCGTGCGGTGGCCCAGTTAATTAAGTATTCGAGAGAGTGCGGCTGGTTTTTCAATCCTCGGCTTTTATCGCGAAAACTGCCAGAAGTTAAGCTGCCAGTTAAATAAATTTTCCCGTCTGCTGGATAGTTTGCGCGATGGAAGTGAGGCATTTTCAGGACGAGGTGCTGTACACACGGGCCAATTGCGCGATTCGGACAAGCGATTTCGAAAAAGCGAAAACAAAAAGAGGGTAACGAATGCCGAGAACTCGTGAGAGCTTTACGCAAGTTTCAGAGGGCGTTGATGGCTTTGGAACTGGCGATTTTTTGTACTTTCGGCGATTGTGGTGTTTATTTTTGAAACTTAAGATTCTTTACACGAGCTTACACGCGCACGCTGATCTCCTTCAAACAGATAAGAAAAGCAATCTCGAAGCAGCCCTTAGCACCTGCTGATACCCGCGTTCTCATCTAAGTATGCTCTTCAAAGAGACACGCAAGCGCGCATGGTAGCCTCGTTAATACATCTTTGAGACACGTCGTTACGGCACGCATATCTCCGAGGACCGACAAACTCTGCCTCTGTCGCTTCCCTCGAGTGCAGCAGCATCTCGGCTTTTCTTCTCCCTCTCTCTCTCCCTCTCTCTTTCGTCTTTTACGCCTACGAGTAGCAAGATCCTCGCGTGATTTATCGCTGTTTACTGCAATCTCTTGCAAGAGAAGACTGAGGAGAAGAGAAGAGACTGGGGGACTGGTGCAGGCGAGGGTGCGAGATCTCTGATTTTCCATCCGGATGGAGGAGGAGGAGGAGCTTTGCGTGTCTCGGAGTTTCGGGTTTTATCTCTTGAACGATGATTCAAGGGTTTTGATACTTTTAGTCGGCGCGAATTACTATTTTTAACGCCGCAATCAAACAGGATGAACGTGAACTCGATACCGACTTACGCTCTCTTGTTTCCTCGAGGTTACATCGCGCAAGTATTCAACCCGCTTGTATAAATAGTCGGAAAAAGAAAACATACGCGGCTATTAATAGCGATAGTATTCCGCACGAAAATACACGCCGTAACCAATAGGGAGAAAGACAAAAAGTAAATATCGGCGAAATTCTGTGGCCCGATCGAGGCACGCTGTTTTCAATTTAGCCTCGTGCAAACTAATTATCCACTTCATTTTTCGAATAGACCGCATTGTCACCAGCGCCAAGCCTCGACGTACACGTGATAAAAACCGAGTCCTGTACACTCTGTATAGGGTTAAAAAATCATTACTTCGGCAATCAAACGTCAATTAACTCTGGTCCAGCGGAGCATTCATTCATTCACTGGTCTTCGATCCGGCGCACGGACATAATTGTCGTTTTGTTCTGCAGAGCCGCATACACTGGGGCTGGCTGCATCAGCTATACCACCAGGAAACAATACGCGCGCCGGAAATAAATATAATTAGTTTCGCCTAGCCTCGTTGTTTTCTCACTCTCTAGCACTACTCGCGCGCAAGCCATTGCTGAGCTAAATATTTCTGACTGTGAGAGCTCGGCTGCTTCGCTCGAAGGAGAGAAAAGAGCTTTTCCATTAATTCCGCGGCCGCCGGCACGGCGCTAACAAAGCCGACCGAAGATCGATCTCGAGTGTGTATATACGCGCCAGTACGGTTTCACGCGCCGTTGCACGTTCAAAGGGGTCTTTTGGAACTCTCTGCACCACCAATGCCGTGTTCGCTTTATTTCTCTATCTAAATCACGAGTTTTGTTGCTCACTATACGCTGATGCTGCTGCTGCTGCGGCGTGGACGCGATATTTTAGCGTTCACACAGAACGGCGTAATAGCTTTGATTTTTTTTCTCGTGCTCAAAGAGGTGGCGTTTTCAGCGATTATACGCTAAGAAAGTGTGTGGGTGTGTGCTTGTGCACGATGGACGCTGAGCTCTCGAATTTTGTTGATGCTCGTAATTGAAAAGGGCTGAATTTTATCCTGAGCGAGTCATAAAAAGTCAAGTACGTTCATGCGAGGCTATAGTTTACTCGATTGACTTGTTGCGCATCACATCAGCGTCGATCGGTGGACAAGTATACACACGCGATTAGATAAACATAAATGTCGATCGAGTGTTGGGTTCGTTTTCAAACGTCATTATAGCCCTGGAAATTACGAATGGAAGGGCTGCGCTGCTGCGTAATCTGAGATTAAAATCGAATCAAAAGCGTGCCGTCGCGCCGCAACGCGATCAACTCATTTCCCGCGATAACTCGCTTTCGACGAACGAATTTCTTCTGATGTACTCTCGCCGAATTATATACGCTGAATTGGTCAAAGGCTGCGTAACGTCTTCCAAATTACGATGTATAGCAGCGTATAACATCAAGAGCGCTTGCGCCGACGTCAGTGGCATACAGTACTTCCATTCAAGTTGACAGATCGTACGACTAAAGCCAACGAACCGCCAAGAGGAATCGACATCTCATTCCACACTATAGCAGCAGCAGCGTACCCATACGTTCGCCCGTGTATATGTGCGTGTATCATAGAAAGAGTGTAGCTGGGGGTAGTGGTACAGCCATGTAGGTAGTAGTCCGGTGTATACCGTGAGACACTCGACTCCACGATGTACTGCTGCTGCTGCTGCCACGTCTACGTGATCCGAGACGAGAAAGACCTCGACGGCAGCAGCGGCAGCATTAAGAGGCGAATAAGACGTCGTTGTCGTCTGTATAAAATCCACGGCAAGAAATATAGATGTCCATTGAGTAGACTCCCCGCGAGACGCAAAGGAAACAACGGAAAGACTTTGGAAAGCAAGAGTACATATAGAATGGAATGAAAGTAGAGAGGAATGGGATGAAGTGGCGATCGCGGAAGTGCTGGTAGTGTAGCACGTCCGCGCGCTGGATGGTATATACGCGAGAGAAGTGCACGTGTGACGCTGTTATATGCCTATATAGTCAAAGTACGGACAGAGACAGAGAGATGTGTACAGGAGAAGAGGGACTGGAAAAGTAGACACGAACAGACAGTTAGAGGAGAAAAAGAATGAATGCATCATCAAGATTGCTAGACAGTAATAATCGCAAAAGAAGAGACTCATTCCTCGGGCCAACCGAGGTCCTCGCCGACGAGCTCGTAAAAGCGCTGGTTGTGCGCGTTAAAGAACTTACGCAATTTGCCGACGACCATAGGATTGACGCGCGGATGCCTGCGGCCCTTGCTCTCCCTCAGGCACTTTTCCTCGGTGTCATTGCGCATGCAGTAGAAGCCCTTGGTCCGGTTGAAATAGAAGTTGTGCCGACCTATGTGGGGCTCCAACCTGAGAAAGCTCTCGATGCGCTTGAGCTGAGGCACCGGGTCGTCGATCAACTGGTCGCCGTTGACAACGAGGATCTGGCGTCGGTTGAACACCTCCAGCCAGCGGTACATGTGCATGTGGTAGATACTGATGGCGATTGGCCGGTAGGACTCGTTGATAGAACCGTCCGGTCGAAGGACGAGTTCCTCGAAGCTACGCTGCTGTTGTTGCTGCTGCTGCTGTTGGACGCTGTAGGAGTTGATGAAGGTGTGGTTGTTGAGCTGAACGCTGTTGGTCTGAATGGGCGAGGACGCCGTGGCCGCGTGACTGCGCAGTTGAGCGTAGTCCGAAATCGCGCGCGTCACCGGCTCGCGGACTATCAGCAGGAGACGCACGCTCGAGTTCATCGAGTAGATGCGCTCTGGCACCTGAAGGGTTGGAAACATTGTTATAGAAGTTGGAAATAATTTTTAATTTTAATTTTAATTTATAGAGGGTGACTGCAGGTGCAAGGAATACTTTTTGATTTACATTGAACGGTACAGGTCATTCGTTTCTCTGCAATCATCCTATATATTGGCTGCGCATATACGTTGAAGAGGCAAGTAGTAAAGCTCTCGAGAGAAGTGACTTGTTGAATACGGGCTTTGATATTTAAAACGATAATGTTTTACCTTTATACCGTCAGAGTATTCATATATTACAAATAGGTGTAATTCAATCAGTTCAGCTGATTAATTAAAATTAGTAATAATGAAAGTCGATGCACGGTATACGAAACATTCAATTATAAATTAGCTTTTACATACCTCTCCAGGGTCGCTACGGTCGTTAATTTTTGTATTGATCATTAGAGACCAGAATCCAACGTCAAACTTAAACGCATTCGAGTTTATAATGTTATACACACAAGAGTTATTTCCAATCCGATTATAGCCAAATTATTAATCAATCCTAGAATAGAATAGAAAGTTTTCTACCGCTTGACTTTGACCGCAAAACTATGGAAACTGTAGAGTTTTTACGTAAGCATCCATGGCTGCTTAGAACAATCAATACAAAAAGCTTTTACCATTTTAACCACGAGCGTAACAACCCGGTTTATCATTTTAGGTGATTGTGCCATACGTACGTGTGTGCATCGAGTGCTCAGAAGTGCTTGGGAACGACGAAACATGTATGTATAAATATATTGTTGTGCTCATAATAGTGCAATTGCGGTATAACAATAACGACGTCCAATATTGAATGCTGTATGAAACCATAATTAGATTGAGCCACAACTACTCCATTTTATGCGCTGTTGGCTCGAAACGCTTGAAAACCAATGAACAAGGTTAATTTGTTCTGTCTATTCTTAATAAGCAGCATAAGTATTTGTCTGCAGCAGAAGATGGAGTAGCTGCTCCGGATAATGCAGACTGACTGACAGAGATGAACGTTCGTTGTCCATTATATTTCTGATATTCTGAACGACGTTGAACTACTTTCCAAGGTGTATTTTTAAATATCAGATTTTTTTAAACTTTGATCCGGCGAATTTATAATTACAATGTCTGTTCTTCTAAAATAATAAAATTAAGGAGAATAATAAATCGATTGCCGAATTTCAAAAAATATAAAATTTATCATAGCGTTATAATAATCAAATAAAGAAATCATAACAAACCAAGCGTACTCGATGAAAATGCTGAAAATATATAAAAATAAAATTAATAAATCAATTTCAAACAACAGATTTCATGAGATTCAAAGGAAATGGCAGCTCGATCAGAATTAGTCTGTCGTCAACTAAAATCCTTCGTCGCTCGTGCGATCAATCCAAACAACGCACATCCCATCGTATATCGTAGATTATATCTGCAGTCCTGTTGTGAAAATCCAGCTCCAGCGGTGCTCGTGCAGGCTATATATGTGTGCCAGGTGCATCTCTCGTTCCAGAAGGGAAATGTGCATTTTTGGTTATCGATGCGGCTGCAGTGGTGCATGATGTGCTGATGGTGGTAGTGGTGGTGCTTTTACAACATGCAGTGCATCCCCCGCCACAATTTTTGAATTTAAATATTTTTCTTTGTTCACCAGTGGATACCGTTACAATCGCTACGAGAAGCGCAGCCAGAATGTTATACGCGTTTGCGCACAGTGTGCTTTGACTGAATGCGAAATCATAAAGTGCATAACATTGCCGGGTATACGCGCGCAACGTGTGTGGATTACTCTTTCAGAGTGAACTCGCGAGAGCTTGTTTTTCCACGCCGACTGCGAGAGAAACGAGAGTTAAATATTTGTGAGAGGTGTATTAAAATGAATTTATCAAGCAAGTTTTATGAACTGTAAAAAATACGTTTATTTTCATCTCTTAAGTATACAAAAGCTAAATATTTGTTCATCGCATCCTCATTTCAATGCGATTAATTGGTTTGTCGTACAGTATTTATATATGCAATGTCAATTTCGTGATTTGTCTGCTTAAATAAATAAAGCGAAAATCCAAGTGAAATTCAATTCAAGTAAATTTACTAAAAAAATATTAATTCTACCATGAAATATTTTAAATTTGGATGAAAAATAAATACTGCAAGCGAATGAAAATCATAAAAAAAAGCTTGACGATGGAAAGCTCTTGATGGAAAATTGGTATCTCTAAAATAAATGGAAAGTCAGCTCGTTTTTTGTGCTCTTTCTGCACAAAGGCCAGCAAATATCAGTCAATTAAAAGCGAACAATGGGCCTTTGAAGCTATTTTGTTGTCCACGTAAAGAACGATTAATATTAGTATGCCATATTATATCACCTGTGTTTTTCCATAAAGTTGAAGCATCCCAAGAATTTTACATGAAAAACTTGCTTTATCATGGCGTAAAATAATGTCATAAAAGTTATTAACATTTTAATTCTGAATATTTAAAATAACAACAAAGTGAGACTCAATCCCATGATTAGAAACGCGATTAAACGATTAAAAAATGCAATTCTTCCCGCGGATAATTTCGTCATCGTTGATTTTTATAAATAAACCATGAAAAATTCAGGCGAGCAAGTATAAAAGTAGCGCAAAATATACTATATCCCATTTTCTCAGAGAGAGATGAGATCAGCAACCTAGAAATCATTGTAAGAGCTGCAGAGCGCCGACAATGTCCCGCGAACACCATTGTGCTCGAAAATGCCATATCTCAAAGAAGCGCGCATTCGCTGCTCTCTCGGAAAACTTCCCGACAAAGGTTCTCGCGCGACGCTTGCCCGTAACTTCGCAGAAAATCACAGGTGACGTGAAGTAACGCACAAAGAAGCCCCCACTGTGTAAAAGAAAACTCGTGGTGTGAGCGAGTGAGAGAAGGAAAGTATAAAGAGTGCGAGTGAAAAAAAAACTATGGCAAGCAACGCATTCATTGAATAGCGAGAAACTCACCTCGGGTGTGACGAAGTAGCTTGGGCTCTTCTCTATCGTGACCTGTCCCTTGAACGAGTAGGGCATCTTTTTCCTGTACCACTCGAAGCCCTTCTCGAAGTTCTCGTCCCGGTCGAAGAAGTGTACCTCACCGGCGGCCTTCTGGATCTGCGGATGCAGGAAGAGCATCTCGAGGAGGGCACGGGTGCCGCACTTGCGCACCCCAACGATGATGGCCTGGGGTAGCTGGCGACTGGTGCGCGGGAAGTGGGCCTTGCTGCTGGGCAGCGGTGGGGGCACGGGTGAGGAGGGCTGAAGCGGAACGGGATTGGAGGGAACGTCGAGCAGAAGGTCAGGCGGCGGCGCTGGCCCAGGCCCGTTGACCACTGCGGCCGCGCGCAGACTGTAGACCGCGCTGTCGTAGAGGATGTGGAAGGTGAGGAAGAGCGAGAGCAAGGCGACCGTGAGGAACGCGGCGGCGATCTTCGGCCGAGAGACGCCGACCACCAGGATGCAGTCGGACGGCACATCGCTCTCGACCGGCCTCATGGCGGAGCGCGGCATCCAACTGTAAACCGAGAGATTTGCTATTTTATTGGTTCTTATTTATTTCTCGATAATAGACAGCACATCTATATGAATATTCAGTAATACGAAACAATATTGGACAGGTTATTGCTTTTGAAATTGATACCTGCCAACAATGTTTCTAACAACCTGATCATTAAATTCGCTTTGGTAAATTATAGCTCAAACCCGTGCATCATGCACACAAGTAGCGATCGAGTTACGTAATAATTCAACATATTGATGTGCAACATCCACCGAGCTTTTTTAATTTTTCAGCGTACCTACTTGTTGCTAAAGGTAAATTTGTGTCAGTTAACGTTAAAGAGAACATCACTTGTTAAGCTTCGTTATTTTACGATATAACTCAATAATGCTTTATTAAAAAATAATGAGAACAAAGAAAATAATAATAATTACTGTGCAGGCATCGTTATATTTTTACAGCAATCATCCTTGCAGTAAATTTTTTTATACATTTTCGAAATATGTCGTTATTTTATATATTTCTACAAGAGCGACAGAACTTTTAATTAAACTCACACACACACACACACACACACACACACACACACACACACACACACACACACACACACACACACATATATATGCCTTGTTTATTACGATTATAATGAGAAGTTTTATGACACACAAAGCTCCCAAACATAAACTTCGTTAGGGAATTTCTTTGTCAAAGAGCTTACATGCACAGGCGGAATCATAATTTAACGCGTGTTTTCAAAGAATGTCAGCACATGCGCACATCGAAAAGTTCGCTAAAAAGAAATTGCATTTTAATCCGTTGTCGTGAATCAGGACACGCAATATTAAAACACTTCTTTGAAACGCAGTTTCTCCGAGGCGCACGTCGGTTTTTAATAATACTCCGCCGCGCGGGAACATCAAAAGTCATATCCCCCAGTCATTCTTTTTGTCATGACGCGCGCGAGCGCGGATTTTTCAATGTATGCGCGTTCACCTGAATTCGATTTCTTTTTTGCCCGCGATGATACAAGAGCATATCTTACAAAAATATCCCGCGTATGCGCGAACGTGTAACATCATTATTATACCAAGATTTCAATACACAATGCGAGAGAATTTTTAATAAGCAACATGTCGACGTATTTAATTGACACGTATCAAAACTCGATAACCTCTATAACACATTAAAAATCCAACAGAAGGCAAGGAAATATTTCCAGCAGCGATTCCCTCGGAATTTCTCATAAATCAAAGCTCACAACGAGGCTGTCGATTTCCACGCGAGTCCAAAAGCAAGCAAAAAAGCCCTGCAAATCTAGCCGCTATTGTCACAAAACACCGGCATCTCCAGCACAACTCGAGGCTGGCATTCCTTCTTTTTTCCACCTGTCGCACGCCATGCGCACATTACTTTCGCGTCTATACCGCCGCGCATGCATACCTACTTTTTCAGAGCAAGAAAGCTCGAAGCGATTCCCTGGCGCCACCGCAAAAGGGCCTCTCTCTCTCTCTCTCTCTCTCTCTCTCTCTCTCTCTCTACTTCAGCGATGTTTGTGTACCTACTGCCGGATTTGCGTTCGGACTTTGGCGGCAGAACGCGAAGCTTTCGCATATGTAAGTATATACACACGCACACACAGAGGAGACACATAAATTTTGCGCGCGACATTTATTCGAGGAGCCGAGGTGAGTGTACTCGCGCAGGATTTTTATGGGCGATAATGTGCGCGAGCGCGTGGCGCGGCGGACTGCTATATTTATTTTTCACTGGTTGTTCACTTGTGTTTATGGAAACTGCGCTGCTTGAGCTCTACTGTGCGATTAATCCTGGAGCGATCGTGATTTTTCGACGCTTGATTGACGTCAAGCGCGGGTCTTTATTTGCTTTATCGCTGAGGCTATTGATGTATATATGTGAGTTAATTGCGAGTTTGAATAGGGAGTCGAGCTCATGTATACAATATTCCCGGTTCGCGATGATGGTCGATGTTTACTTTGTGTGTGTCATAAGATGTGTAGTATTTATACATCGGTGATGAAATAAGATCGAGTTTTACGTTTTCGTTATTTCGCACAGTTATATTAATTAAATTGCGATTTACGATATGGGAGTGGAATTTAATCAAGCCAACGAGATAATATGGCATGCACATTACTATGGAATTTACTGCAAATCAAAAATTATTCAAAATCGATGTTATATAATTTAATTACCGATTTCATCGGAATATTATAGTAAATTCGAACGATTCAGAGGAGATAATTAAACGAAACTAAATCGTATCCCGGGCCACGTACTAATTTATTTTTGTTCACAAATGAATCGCGCAGTATTGGCTCATAGCTGATAATTAATTCGGATGACCTCGTAATAATTCGCGCTGATTTACATTCTACATATATTACTATCTTATTGCAGATGTGTGCATTAATAGAAATTAATGCGTCGTGTTTCGCAATTTTCACATTTGATCAATCCTAAACACTGTAATGGAACATTCAGTCGCAGGAATACACCGAGCGTTTTTTACTTTTCTCGCGCAGAACAAACTCGTAAATAATGCAACGAAATTATATCTCATCGTACATACCGGCGCGTGAATAAATTAATAATGAATTTTAACTCAACTAGACGCAAATGCGCGGCAGGTATAAATTATTATCCCGTAATTTTGTTGCGGGCTGCTCTCGCAACCATGCTTGTAGTGCCAACGCAGACTATACATTCAGGATGATTGTAAAATTAACTGTTCGGATCTTCCTGTTATTGTAAAATTCTAATTGAGTAATTTTATTTAGAATTATTAACAACCAGAACCGACAAAAGTATTTCCATGAGGATTAAGAAGGATATTCAGAGCGGCAAGTAGATATTGCCGAGTATAATCAGACACGAAGCTATTCAATACCCGTTCACATCCACGTGTAAGTTTGAAGTAAACTAATTTCACCTATAGATATAACTGTAATAAATAAACCGTCGACTTTCAAATTATACCGTTTCGACCAAACTTCATCCACACTGAATTCTACCTAAAACTGCAGCTTCAAATTAGGAAAGAACGATTAGCCACGGCCAGCAGAGTCGCTAAATC
This sequence comes from Pteromalus puparum, assembly GCA_012977825.3. Taxonomy (NCBI): domain Eukaryota; kingdom Metazoa; phylum Arthropoda; class Insecta; order Hymenoptera; family Pteromalidae; genus Pteromalus; species Pteromalus puparum. Next base: position 55,072,841 of record CM053168.1, read on the forward strand.
ACGTTCCCACACCAAATAGAAGACTGCAAATAATTCGATTCCCAATTGGATTTTTAATCATCCTCGATCCAATTATCCACCGGTTATCCTCTCCGCTCTTCCTCCACTCGAACGTCAATAAAGGAGCGCGCGCACGAGAAGAGAAAGAATAAGAAAAAAACGCCTCAGCTCCTTAAGTGCTCCGCTCGAAAAAAACTGCATTACCCAGCCCTCGAGAGTCTTCGTTGTATTACACCTATCCTGGCAAGAGATCTCTCTCAGACGTACTCGGTGCCGGCGTAAAGCGAATTAAAAAATATGCGCCCTCACCCGGAAAATAATAGCTACAAAAAAGGATGAAAGAAGAGAATATGAGAAAGAGAGACGCTAAGGGAGCCATCCAGCAGTATGTATACGCATTCCTTCCTTCCTCTTCCTCGCTCCTTGTTACAGGAAGCGAGTTTCGCCTTGAATGAGTGGCAAAGAGAGAGAGTAAAGCTTCTCCGTATATACATGCATATTCGCCTAGTGACTGTTAATCCTGGCTCTCTCTCTCTCTCTCTCTCTCTCTCTCTCTCTCTTTCTCTCGTTATATTCGCGGCGCCTGAATCATCACGCGAGTGCAGCGCGAGATGCCGTGTGGCCCGGTACTTGGCGAGGCCGGCTCGTGTAGTACACGAATAGCGGCGGCGTCCCAAGTTGGCCCGCCACCACGAGAGTGCAACAACCTGCCGTCGGCGGAGTCGTGTATACACGCTCGCTTCCCGAATATGTGCAGCGCGCGCGCCAGGCACTTGCAACTTTCACCCTGGCTGGAGCCGCATGCATGCACACGCAGTTGAAAAGTAGTTGCCGCTACCGCTGCTGCCGAGGAAAAATTGTTTCGCGGAGATGGAAAAGGAAGTAGAGGCTGTTAGGACGAGTGGAATTGCAGGAAAAATTATTGGAGAGAGCTGGCTTCGCGCGTGCTTCAGCAGCAGTTTATTCGCGACTGTTTAGAGAGCAGCTCTCGAGTTATTATATTTTTTTCCCGCGCTGCAACGATTTGTTTTTCCAAATGAACTTCCGAGTAATAGTTTGTATAAAACTGGTGTTTTATTTCCCATCAGAGTGCGCGTTGATGGAAACGCGGAAATCGTTCCTTTTAAAAGTAAAAGGTACATGAAATTAAAGAGTCACTCAACCAGAAACGAAAGTGCGTCTGACCGCCGCGGGCTACAACAATTTCAATCGCGTCCGTAGAAAGCAGCCCATAACCATTCGGCTTGGAAAAAGTAGAGAAAAGCGTATATATAGACTGCAGTCGGCCGTTCTCTTCCAAGAGTAGGAAATAAAAAAAAAACAGATACAGCCCCGAACGCGCGCGTATCTGGAAGAAAAGCCGCAAGAAGCTCGCGACTTTCATTGCTCTTGCCGGCGCCATAATTCAAGCAGCAGTAGCGGCGTCCCGGACAAAGCGGAGCACGCGGGCGACCACATTTGCGGCAGTGGTGGCCATACTCGCCCGAGGGGATTCTGTTTTTTTCCGCGCGCAAGAGAGAAATGGGCGGACGGATGAAATAAAGAATAGCAGTCTTTACCGGCTTGTCGAATTTCGGACCTTCTGTGTGTGTGTGCGCGCGCGTAGACTATACTGGGAGAGATGCAGACGATGGCAAAGATGATGAAATAGAGGCCAGGGAGATAGATGAGCTCTGCGGGGAGAGATGACGAGCACCGTCGTGTGATTCCAACTGTGAGAAGTTGGAAATTGCGACCTGTTTTTGGGAAATTAGCCAAACGCCCGCGGTGGCTTTGATAAATGGATCTGTTTATTAATAAATGCATTGACTATTCTGTACAGCCAGAAATTGTTTTTCGTTCGAATTTTCTGTTGTTTGGTACATGGAAAATAGACCCGCCAATGGGAGCGCATAAAAGTAAACAAAACTATATTGGACTAGCTTTAGCGTACTCTAGTCTTTCTGGATAGCGAAGATAGATGGCGCACGGCCACTTTCTTGTTTCCCTCATCTTAATCTGCGCGCAGAAGGTATATATAGAGCTGTGCCGCAGCTATGTCAAAATTGCCTTGGTAAGCATGCTGCTTGGGCCGCTCATGCTGTAACTGCACCTGAGTCTATGTATACGTAATAACGATTCCGTTGTGAGAGAAATATCTATATAAAGTTCCAAAAAATAAGGTATCTAGTGATATATTAGAGCTGAAGATTCATTCCCAACTGTTCGATATCGTTTTTAGTCACCAGAAGAATATCGCTTCCAGCCCAACATTATCGGTGGTCGCTTCGATATACAATTCATACGATAAAGATACCCGAGATAAAATTTGTTTGTATACACTTGTATGCCCACATCTCGCTAAAAAGCTCGGCGCATCAAGCAGCTATATACGGTTCTCGGGACAAATATTTGTAATAGCTGCTGAACGTCGGCAGCGGCGGCGGCGGCATGCCAAATATTTATCCCCGCGTGGTCCGCTCGATCGGAGATTCCTTTGAAAATGTCGCGGAGATATTTAATTTTACGCCAAATTTAGCAATTTTATATCTGGCGTATCCCTCCCTCTCTCATTCCGCTCTTTCAGCAGCGACGAAGAGAGAGAAGATGAATAGAAACGGAAGCGAGCAATTAATGGTAAAGGACGCGCGCGCAAGCTCAAAGAGAAGCGTGTCAAGTATTTGTGTGTGTGTGTGTGTGTGTGTGTGTGTGTGTGTGTGTGAGTGTATACACAGCTGCGACACGATGTGGGTATGCATTGTAGTTTTGTTCGTTTTAAATGGGAATCCTCGCGAGAAAATGTTTTCTTGCGAAGCAGCGATCGATACGGCACGAAGTGTGTTTTCTTGTTTTCATACAACTCGCGATGGATATTGGAAAAATTTTATTTCGCGTAATTGCTATTTGAGCAGCCAACAATTTTCATGATTGAAATTCAAAGTGCCAATGCATTTTTCTGAGAAAAAATTTTTAATCAAATCACCACCGTGCCCTCGAAAGCCAAATAGAAAATTTTTACCAAATGTTTCACAGAGGTCTAGGTTATTGGTTTTCAAGTGTAGCAGCGCTCTGCAGTCAAACTTTCGGGGACGACTGAGGCCGGAAAATTGAGCGCGAGTGAAAAGTAGGTGCGCGCACGCGGATGAGTTTTGATTTTTTCCCCGAAGCTAACGAATTTTTAATGACACGTAGCCTGTCCTATATACCTATAGCCGACGAGCGGAATGAAAGATTCTGTAAAAGTTTTATGAAAATTGCAACTGCCGCTCGCGCGCGGAAGGAAGTCAATTTGCCTTTACGGCATTTTTATTATTTTCTGGAAACACGAAAGTTTTCTGCATAAAAAGATTACGTATAGATATAGGTATACGGCGCGAAGCTCGCTTCACGCCTCACTCATATATATATATATCAGTAGCGTACAAAATCATCGCGATTTATCATAACGAAAATTCATAATTAAGTTGTTCTTCTTGCGAGCGCAAAAACTCGATTACGCGATAATCAGCTGGCCGATAACAAAGGCCGTAATATAATTATCATCCGCGCGTCATTATTCCTCGCCAAGAGAAAACCAAAACAAAAAGTCGAGTACGGCGCATAACGAGCCCTCACCCTCCACCGAACAACGTATTTAATTAAAATATCAAAAAACACAAATTGCAGTTTATAATAAAGAGCGGCGTCGCACGCTCGCGATAACGATAATAACATAGAGGCCGGTCTGCTCTACTATATATATACAACAGTAAAGAGTCGAGTGGCGTTCTTTATATACGCGCACGCCTGGGAAAAGAGGTGATGGCGGGCGAAAAAAGAAGAAAACTCGCAGCCGGCTTAGCGTTAATTAGGCCGTAGAGGCGCAAAGAAAAGCTCGCGCGCGCTCAGCAAGTGTACACAGGAATAAGCTGCGTGGGAGAAAGTTTTTCGGCGACTCTGCGGTGCTGCTGGTATATATGGACGCTAAGACGCGAGGAGGAACTTTCTGGGCTAAAAAATTGAAGAGCTTATCTCGTTCTCGCGGCAAATTGCACGCGAGCCTCGCATCGGCGGAAAGCGGCGATTTTCTCGTCATGCCTTGTGCGAGCGCGAGCGCGCGACCAAACTTTAATTAGTTAATGACGTTTCGTCGTGTCCTCTTCTTCGTCTTCTTCTTCCAAGATTACGGGTAAATCGTCGGTGATAATTGAACGGTGGTGTCCGGTTTTTCAATGGAATTACTGGAAACGCTGTGACTATTATCGTTTTTCCGCGGTGGCTTTGCTGCTCAAGTTATATACTCGGAAATTGTGTGCGCGGAGATATGTATGTAGAGAGTACAGCTCACGACCGTTTCAATTAAGAGCTTAGTCGTTTCTCGCGAGGTATACTATCGTCAGCGTCGTTGTGTCGTTGTGTGTATGCGTGTGTGTCAAAAATAGTTTCGCACGGTAAAGAGGATGATGACGCTGGAATTGCAATGATGAGAGATTAAGGCGCTGTGAGCGAAAGAAAGAGAATTTTTATTGGAGGCACGATGCATAACGAGGCTAATGGTGGATTGAAATAAAAGGGCGATTAGTTGTGTTTATCTGAGGAGCTTCATTACCGTCTCTTGGCTTTCATGTGGAGTGCCTTCCAGGGTTTTAAACGCGACTATCCTTTCCTTTACTTTGCGGACGTTAATGACAGCTATTACTTTTACAAACTTATGCTCTAACGAAATGTGCGTTGCCAATAAATATGTATACGCTCAAATTTACTGTTATTGTACGACAATATGACTATTCCTCATAATGCAATCTACGTAGTGACTGAAGTTGAATAATCGATAGTTTTTCGCTTGCGAAGTAAACTAGCGTCATAAAACTTCAGTTATACTCGCACCGTTTTTTTTTCCGAAGGATGAGAAATTTGCACTTCAAATGCAAATCTGAAAATTTACATTTAAAAACGCTAAAACGTTTTGACCATTCCGCATTGCAGCCAGGAATTCCCGGAATCATATTTTTATTAACCTTCTTCTGCAGTACAGGTTTAAAAAGCTAATCCCACTATACTTCTGCACGAATACGATCATCTCTAATCTCACTGAATCACCGCGAGTTTATAAGCAGCTAATTCGAAATAGAAATATTTAACGATCTACTCATTCGCATATTTGAATTAAGTCATTTTGCTAATGAAAAGCAGCACTTCATTATACGCACTTTGTTACACTATTCAAATCACCATAAACCATCTCTCGCCGCAATATCGCGCTTTCGCTGCCAACTTGACTCGCGCGCGCGGTGATAATATTTCCTCTAAGAGAGAGAGAGAGAGAGTCTGCAGAGGGACTAGAGGTCGTAATTCGCAGCGCATACGACTCACCGTAATTAAAAAAGACTAAACCCTACACGAATTATCCTACCAAAGTGGCTCTTTAGCAGCACTCGGCATTAGACCAGAGACTTGTCGCTGCCAAAAAAATCAATAAGTTTTATCAGCTATCTCCATGAGGCTATACTTTACTGGAAAGTAGGCTAATTTTTTTTCCGGTACACTTGCTAGGGCATAATTACACACCTGCGGTGGAGAGCGTCCCCTTTAACCGAGCTTTAACCCCTCCCCACGCCTCGAGTTTCAGTTAACGAAATAATTACGCGCGCCCGCGTCGCGACATACCGAGAACGAGCGCGACTACAAGGCCGCCAAATTAAATTTCGCGATGCTCCTGCACAGTCGCCGATATATGTATTATTACGCGCACATTTGGATAATTATCGCGGTGAGCGCTCGAACGCTCGCGGAATGCGAATTAATGCTCGCTGTATACATGTAGGTATATACTCACAAGACATCTAGAGGGAATTGGGAAGGCCACTTGTGACGAGACCAAGCCTTGCCGGGCATTTGCCTCACCGTCCTCGCTCACATTTTATCGCTGCTGCACCTGCGAATAAAGAGAGACGTATTATTATTACTGTGTGATTAATCGGATTAATCCAATGTATTGTATAATTATCTGGTGCTGCATACACGCTGTATTAACAAGATTGAGTCGTTAAGGAGACGGAGCGTGAAAAGTAAACGCGGCGTAGCTCTCGCGCGCGAAACCTTTCTAGATAATTCAGATGAAAAAGTTTCGCCTTTTATGAGGCGCCGCTGGCCACGGCACCTTTTACTACTTACGTCCAATCGTACGGACTATTACTACTTAACGACTGGCCGTAACCGCGAACGCGCGCACGAGCTCGCGCGGTGCTATACTGTAATCTATACACGTATTTAAGGCAGACGTACAAGCTTAATGGAATAGCTGAGTAACAACGGCACAGCTGTTAGCTCTTCTTCTGCTGCTGCTGCTGCTTCTCCCTCTTTTTTATACCCGTTCCGAGCTTCACTGCGCCAACGTGTACTTTGGAAATTCAAAGAGATCTGTAGAAGAGGGGCAGCGCCGTAGCCAGATTAAAGTGGACGGCTAGCTGTATGCAAATGAGATTTAACTTTTTCAGATTTCGATTCGAAAGTGGAGCCCTCTCTCTCTCTCTCTCCCTCTACAGTGGCAGAGTAGTAGACTCCGCTTTAATTGTGCGCAAGCGTAAAAGTTGCGAGTCTTGGTTTCTTGATTGTGCAAACAGTGAAGAGAAAACTGGTTTTCTCTCCCCCCCCCCTCTCTCTCTCTCTCTCTCTCTCTATGTTTAAACGGAATATTTGTTTTTATTTGTTCGGCAAATAAAAGCCTGCCGCGTAAAAGTTTAGCTCTTCATGCGAAAGCTCTGCTTCGCTGGGTGATTGATGAACGTATATATACGCACTTACTAGCTGTTGCGAGTCGTTGAAAACGAATCCTCAGCTCCTAATAAGAATTAGTTTGTAATAATTCCGACTCACACACCCGACCGGAGAAAGTTAAGCTAATCGATAGCTTTTTGTCGTTTGCCCGCGTGTATAAAACGAGAGTGGCGTTGAAAAGTTCTTCATATTTCTCATTGCTCTAAATATTCATGATTACATACCAAATGGGACTGCCTGCTAATTGGATGGAATATATAACACGAAACGGAAAAAGAGACTCAATTATCTATTAGAAAGCTTCGAAAAACATATCGGCTTTCAATTGCAGCGTCGTTCAGCGCAGTCTTCGTGTTGCCAAAGAGAAGAGAAGAAATTCCCAATTACTTAACGATTCACTTTCACGACCCACTGCATCTGCACTTGCTATCGGGACGAGCCGGAGAGAAAAAAGACGCGCTGCTTGTGGCGATTATACCGAATCAGCTGAGCGAGCAAAAAAAGCTGAGCCAGGGACATCCGCGGGAGAAGAAAAAAAAACCAGGAGATCGCGTCGTCTGCATTCTTCGTGTCAGTTCCAGACTCGATATAAACAGGGGAGTCTATTCTTTCTCCAGTTAAATGATGGATTCGATTTTATATCGAAGAAGGATTTATTTATCTCGCGCGAATACGCAAGGACGCGAAAACTTATTTACTCCAGAGCAAGACTCGCGTACACGTGAGATTTTCTATATTTTATGGTAATAATTTTTTTTCGCAGTGTCTGGCTGCGGTTGAAAAAGTAATGGCGCCATTTTTTTACGTGGCGCGCGTATTTTTGTTCTAAGTATGATTAATAGATGCTGTATCTCGCGACTTCTCGGTGTCTGCATGGTTAATGAAGTTTTGTATAAGCGAAAAAAGCCCGCCTTTATTCTGGCGGTGTGTGTTACGAGTGTAATTACAATTAGCGCTATAATGTTTGTTCTTGCTATAATCCATTTTTATATCGAAATCGAAGCAAATTAAGTCATGAATTACACGAGGCATATAATATTAAATAGGCTTTACATAATTAAGCGAGTGAAAGGATCTGCATCAGCGCGAATATCTTCATCTCAGTCTCAAATGCGAATCCGAGCCCGTCAATCAATTACAGGCCATCAGACATCCGTTCC
>CM053168.1:55081545-55198999 GCA_012977825.3 Pteromalus puparum
CCCCCCCCCCCCCCCAGTCCTGCATCGGAGCGGAATAAATCCAATAGTAGAGACCATCGAAGACAGCTCTTAATTTCCCGGAGCCAAATAATGCAAAGCCTTCGATCCGGCATCGAGACTATAACGTCAAGCGACCTTTAACCGAGTCACTCGCTTCGCCTACCACTTAAAGCCCGCTTTCTTGTACAGCAATTCTGCGTCTGATTGACTGCTAGGCTCGACTTTGCCGACGACGACTACACACAGGACTTCGTCTCTCTCTCTCTCTCTCTCTCTCTCTCTCTCTCTCTATTATACAGTCACAGGCGCGCATGAAATAACAAGGCGGCATCAGAATCGATATACGCCTGGGAGAATGTGGGAAAGAGAGAGAGAGAGAGAGAGAGAGAGAGAGATAGAGAGAGAGAGAGAGAGAGAGAGAGAGAGAGAGAGAGAGAGAGAGAGAGAGAGAGAGAGAAAGAGAGACGTTCGTACGTTTGAATGTAAATGTAGAGGGGTGGAGTGGGCGAGTGTGCACAGGTATGGACAGTATCTAGATGATCTTAATCGCGATATAGCCGGCGGCGTCGCTATAGATGGGAATGAGGGATTGCGTCGAAGAGGGATCGTTTGTAGCGTTGCTTTCTTTAATTATTGCGACTACGCGATATTGCGACGCCGTTCGCCTGGGGGAAAGCCAAGTGATTAGCTTGGGAATCGTGTTGATTTAGATGTAATGGGCTTTGAGAGCTGAGCTCAGATGATGTTTGTTTACGTAGCCGACTGTACACTTGCCGTTGAGTTTCCACGCGCGAGGAATATAATATTGCGTTGGTCGTTTAAACGAGATGCTTTAGTTGGATAAGGGGACGGAACATGAAAAAAAAGCTCGGACAAAGAAAATTCAAACAAGTGCTATATTATGCTTTCTTCTTATCATCAGGAGGGGATCCTTTGAATAAAAGCATTCTTGTGCAACGCGTCGATGTCTGCTCGGAGGGAAAAACTCGAGGATAAAATTTTGTTCGTTATAAATTGCACAAAACGAAAAAAAATCACGGTTTAAAACTGCACGATAACGTATACGTATAAGAATTAATGGAATATAAAGAACAGCTCGTATCTTCGTACACGGTAAATAACCCTCTCGCATATACATACGAGTATAAATTACGAAGCTAGTCTCTCGGCAAGGGTATAATCCAGATTATCGTGCAGTTGAGTGTAAGGTAGTAGTAGTATATACACCAGCTCCGCACTATCACGCACATTACGAAAAATCGTAAATTCAAATAGCACTGAATCCTCTAAAATCGCAGCCTACGCGTCGCTCTAATAAACATCAGCTACTTATCTGAAAAATTCATCGAGAAAAAAGTAGAAAGTATACACTCTCAATTATGGAAGCACGCAGAAATCAGCATAACCTGCCACTCGCGCACGATAAAGGTAAACCGATTTCCACCCGCGCGACTCTAAACTCATAATCTCCAAAATTGCGTCGAGTGTATGTGCGTCCCGTCACCGTTTCTCCTGGAGGTTTCTCCCACGTGCATTACGTGTATATAACCGCCTTCGCGCTCCAAGTGACACACATCAGCAACGAACGCTTCGATCGGGTGGATGCACTCTCTGAGAGCTGGAGCTAGTGTGTGCAGTTGAGAGCAGTGGCGGCACATCAGGTGCAAGGAACGCTGGCTGATATTACTCGAGACGCTGCGATATATAGCGGCTGCGGCGGTGAATATACAAGGGAAGGCGAGAGGCGCGAACCGCCCACTCTCCGGCTTTCGTGGATTAGCGCTCCACGACGGCAGCAGCGACGGCGGCGCGGCCAGAGATTGAGATTTAGATTGAGATTAAGATTCATTAACGAGCTCTAGAACACGTCCCGTTAAAGTGCGGCCGGGATTTATATGCTTGGGGAGAGAGGGCTTTACGTGTGTGTGTGAGTGTGCATGTGTACGTGTGTGCGCGGTGTGAGCGTGATTGATGAATGAAAATTGATGTGCAGCCCGAGCTGCCGGCTGTTGCTGTACTGCTGCGTATATAGTCGAGGGTATGTTGGTGCTACTGCTGCTGCTCCTATACAGCGCTGGGCTCTGGTTTAATGAGCTTTCGCGCCAACTTTGCTAATTAAATTTCTTTTCTTCGCCGATGTGGTCAAAGTTTTTCACCTGCGTTTGCTAGCTGCGTTTATGGATGCTGGCTTGGATGGGATATTCTTGCCTACACTAGACTAGAGTGAGATGTAGTTAGTTCGGATTTGACCTCGGATTTGACATATCGCTCAGAGAAGAGAAATTCTCGGGTGTATTTTCATCATAACAAGATGAAATCACGGCTTTGTAATCGTAAACGTTTGCACTGCACTTTCGTTTTCATATTATACCCGAACGAACATTGGGATTTCTCATCTCGGGGTTAATGCAGTTCTAAAGGGAAAGCTGAATGAATGGCCTGCGCGCTTGCGGTGCCGGACCGTACAATTCTCTCCCTTGTGAACCATTCATTGAGTCCGAAGGCTTGTACATAACGGAAAATCGGACACTCGCAAATTAATGAGAATCACGGCGAACAAAGCTGCAAATTACGAACCATCCGCGCATCCGACATCCTGAATAATTGCAACTCGTGCCTCGACTGTATACACTGTCACAAAATCCTAAATGGAAATCGTTTTCCTCCGCACTCAATGCGAAGAGAGGAAAACATCATCTCAGGAAAAAAACAAAACGCTTTCCATTAACGAAACAGTCAAACACTCTCAGCAGAGTCGCGTTCAATCTCCCTCTCTCTCAACAAGACGGATAATCCTATAGCACTATATATACAATGGCGCATCATTCGCCGTCCCCGAAATATCAAAGCCTGAATCCCGTTACGTCGTTTCCACCCACTCGCTCGTATAACATCCCGTCGTTACCCTCTAGTCCACGTAGATATACTCGTAATGCATCAGCAGCAGCGCAACCGCGTATCATCGTACCGTTCGTCGTTCTCGGTCATACAGCAATTCTCACAGAAGCCAAAGGACGAGTCAATCACGTCTGGATCCTCTGCCGCCATCATTGCCGAGTATATATATGTACGTATCTGTGCAGAGAGAGAGAGAGAGAGAGAGAGAGAGAGAGAGAGAGAGAGACCTATAGACGGTCAGAGAGAGAGAAGCGATCGATATCGTACACGCAATGCTCTCGCTCGTATACTAGTATAGCGATTCGCTCGGTGCGATGCACGGATAGTCGGCTATATAGCGCGAGTACACGTGCGCGAGCGTGGGTGCGCGGGATTTCTCTCGCGAACTATATACATGTACATATACGTATATGCATATACGTATACGCGAGCGTTCATTCTCTTGCGGCAGCTGCGATGACGCTCTGCGCCGGAGAATGGGACCGCAAGAGGTCGCGGCGCAATGAGAGAATCAGCTGGTCGGAAATTTAAAACGGGAGGGTGAACTTCGTGACCCAGATAAGCGTGCGGCTGTCGCTGCATTTTTTCTAATTTGGCTCGAAGTTTTTAAGGGTGTTCGATAAAGCTGTGTATATGTGCGCGGAAAAAAACTAGAAAAAGAATGATAAATAAATATTCCGAAGATTGGCTTAGGGAATTATTTCGATTCGTTGAACGGAATAAAACATGGTGCTTTGTTTCGTTGAAAACGGACGAGGAAAAATATTATTCGAAAGAAATTCTCGGTAATACTTTTTAGAACCTGTATACGGAAACGTAAAAAAATGTACTGACCCATGAAATATACATATCCGTAAAGTCAAAAAAGGTCAAAATAAAGAACAAGCGACGCATAAAGCAGCCCCAAAATAAAGCTCGCATTTTATCAGCATAAAATCCGCTCTCTTCACTTCTTCGAAACCTCTTTCAAAATATTCTCCGAACCGAACCATTAACCCGCCCTCGCGAGGCGTAGGCGTCGTTGCACGTGAGCAGTAAACATCGCCACCTCCGCATTGTAGCCTCTCTCGTACCTACAATCGTCCAGGCCGTTAACGCGTCTGACGCTGCCGTGGACACTGGTCGGCGGCCCTGACGTGTCGGGGTATAGTCGCGCGCTCGCGTGGGCGGCCGCAGATAAAAATCTCGAGCCTCGTACCTACTCGTGTTTTTCATAATTGAATTTCGCCGCCCCAGCGACCGACACGTGTATAGGCCTGCGTCTCGGCAGCGATAATGCGCGCAACATTGCAAACGAGCCGTTATACCACAACCCTTCTATAGCCTTGCAGGAGAGTATTATAGGTATAGGGGAAAACATAGAGGAAGAAGGTGTAACCCGTGTCGAGTTATGCGCACGCGGAGCGAGTGAAAGGGAAAAAAGGAAGAGGAATCCGAGCCGGCGGGTAAATTAATTAACTCACGGTCGATTTCGTCATCAGCTTATGAGGAGTTATTAACGGTAAAGCGAGGCGTACGACGTCGATCTCACGGATGGCTGGATTTATGCGAGTATAAAGGCTCGCTGCGCGTCGGCTGCTGATTATTACGAGGTGACTTTTATTGTGCAGAATGCGTAATTAGCGAGTGGGTGTGCATTATACACACGTGCCCATTTGCCGGGATTTTATGGTCGCAATGCTTTTACTCTGCATCAAAGAAGGGATTACGCGCGAGCGAGAGAGAATGCTTTGATTTCACAAATGAATAGCGATTGCAAAACCGTGTCTGTGTGCGCGCTTCGTAAATATGTAACGACGCATGCATAAGCTGCCTGAATTGACCCTGCAGTACCGGTACTTTTTGAAAAACGCACGCTTGTTTCATGTATTTGAATCGACGTAATTATTAATAGCGTATATAGTTTTCTGACAATTCGGGCGTTTCATTCTTCGGTCATTCGTTGCTTTTGAAAATGGAGCAGTGGCGTGTGAGTTCATGGAGAAGCCTTCTAATATCGCCCGATGTTTGCATTATTTCGCAGCGTAATTTCGTACCACACTACCGAACTCCGATGTTTCTGACTCTGTTTGTGAACGCTTTTTTCTAGAGCAAACGCATCGATTTATTACCGGAGACAGGGAACGAGTATAAATATAAACAGTATAACAATCGATCTTCATAAAGCAGACGTAAAAAAATCTGAAAACCTGTTGAATAAAGTAACCCGTACCCGTGTGGTCAGCTGAAAAAAGCACGACGTCATGAATCATTGAAACTTGCGCCGTTCCGTTTAAATAACTAATTCTGCTCCAAAATTAAAATCTCCAATGCCACCGTTCCAAAAATACGATAAACACAGAGGTTGAATCCGACGAATTGCACGACACGACATTAACATTCACCGGCAGCTGATACTCGTATGAATCAATCGCATCAACAGCCTGTACACCTAGTCTCTATTCCTGAGAACTAAAAGAAGCAGAAGCTCGGCTTACTCGAGCCAACAATATGTGTACACACGCGTATACACACGTCGTGCCGGCGTCGCTCGAAGGCGGGCTACACACATGTATAGGCACCTATAGCTCCGCGCGCGCGAGAACGACGCGTCTGCGCGACGAACAAGTATATAGCAGCGCACGGTCACCGAGTCAAGGTCTGACGCGAGCGCGACTGCTACTACTGCTGCCAGCCCCACGCCTTTGGAACTCGATTCTCGAAGCGATGCGTGCTTCTGTATGCACGAAGTGGCCTTTGCTTTTTATGAGACGTATGCAGAACGTATTCGATACGTCGGAGAGACGATTGCGATTGTATAAGAGAGCGTAGGAATTTTTTAATTTGTCTTACCGCGCGGAGAAAAAATATTCCCTAAGCTGAAGGAATGCGAAATCAAGCACAGAATAGCCGTGAAACCAAACAGAGTTTATGACTGGCCTTTTCCCTACCGCTTGAACCGTTTCACTCTCTAGTCCATGGCTAGTGTAGATAGGTGGCGCATAAGCACTTTCTTGTTTTCCTCATCCCAATCTGCACACAAAGTGTACACACAGCGATGTGCCACCTACTATACCAAAACTGCCATTTGTTTGACCAGCTATTTGCACCGCTCATGCTATAACAGCAACTGATACTGTTATATTATGATATTTGTTTTTTACCGACGTAACAATTTATTGACTTTTATAGTTTTTATCTGACTTCCACAATATTTACATCGCAAAGAGCTTAATAATATATATATATATATATATATATATATATATAAAACCCCTACATTATTTATCGATTATCTTCTACTCAACAAGTTATAAGGCGTTCTATAATTACTTTCTCAAATCCTGATATTACAGCTGTCAACTACAAATTCCCTGCACATACAAACTCGTCGCGACGACCATACACACCGTAAAATTCTGCTCATCCAACAACGAGCGAGCGCTCATCCAAGCGCGAAATCCCGCACGACAAGCCAACAAAAAGAACTCTCTCTCTCTCTCTCTCTCTCTCTCTCTCTCTCTCTCTCTCTCTCTCTCTCTCTCTCTTTTCTCACACTCTCTCTCTCTCTCTCTTCTCCTCTCTCTCTCTCTCTCTCTCTTCTCTTCATACTTCTCATATATACAGTCAGCAATGACATTTTATTTTGAGAAAGCTAGGGAAGCACGACGACGTTACACACGTATACACACCTAGAGAGGATCGAGATCAGGCGTCCGTAAGGGAATTATTCATCGCCGATCGATCCGTCCTTACACTACACACGCGTCTGTACGTGTATGCATGCATGAGTCGCTGAGGCATTGAAAATCGATTTTCCATATTTTATTATGTACACATTCGCACACACCCACACACACACACACACACACACACACACACACACACAGAGCGAGTATAGCAGCTGGGCTTTGTCGCTTGCCTTCCAGGGAAACGAGGTAAGGGTGTCGACCAACGTCGGCCCTCTAAGTATTCATTTGGTCGTAGTTCCATGAGCGGCAGCGTATGTATGTATAGGTGTACCTATAGGTAGAAGAGCAGCGCGCACGCGGCTGAGATGTGGCCACGAGGTCGTCCGTCGGGTAATTTACGATTCCAGAGCGAAGAGTTTACGTAATCGATGCACTTCTGGGACGAATGGTCCATTTTTTATGGGCTTATTATTGAACAGCTTTGTGCCACCGATGCGACTTTTTTTTCAATCAATTTGTATTCAATTTAGGTAATGGCATAATGGAAATCTCTGATACGAATGAATTGGTTATTCTCATTTGATGTATACGCTCTCCTGTTTGTCCGAGTGAAACAAAAATAAATTGAATTGAGATTCTTAAAAATTCATTTAATAGAAAACGGCGTATAATGCTTGTCGAATGGGAAATAGAATAAAAATGAAAAAAAAAAATTAGAAAACCCGAAAATGCTTTTGATATTGTATTCAATAACGTAGCAGTATTCAATTCTACGCATTTATACATCTACATGGATTTCCGAGCGTTACACCGAGACCCATCTGTCGAATTTGAATATTAAAAAAAGATTTCTCGAATAAATTGTATACATCAAGTACACCCGTGCGACGATCTATAAGATTCCTTCTCGCATACGCGCCTACCCCAAATCAATCACCCCCTCCGCTTCTGAATAAGCCATCCCTTAATATAACCTCGACGTTCGCACCCTCGATCCCTCCGAAATTTCGAAGCCTGCGCCGATAAAAAACAAAACAAGCTCGTATGAGAGAAGCCGAGTATACCTCACTTCAGAAAGAAGCCGAAAAAAATATAGAACGCGTGCGGCTGCATCCACAATCCGGGCCTCTGAACTAAAAACTTGTAAAGACCGGCAAGCAGAAAAGGAAAGAGGCGAAGGCGGAGGGAGGGAGAGAGGCAGAGAAGAGCTAGACGGCTCTTAAGGGGTCGGCGGCCCGAGCAGAGCCGCCTCCGCTTATATGCTGCTGCAAGGCGAAGCAGCAGCGGCAGCAGCGGCAACTCCTTGTCGCGCCGAGCCATCAGACGTCGAAGTTTACAACGGCTTTTACCGCGACGTGAATAATAGAGTGGGCAATTTGCGCGGAAGACTTTCTCTCTCTCGCGCGCGCGCGCGCCCGGTGCCTGCCCTGCTGGACGTTTTTCTTCGGGCTCTAGTGGCTGAGCTCGTGTCGCGCAGGCCACAAGAAAGATAGAGAGAAATCTGCGCGGAACACTGTGTTGGGCTACTATGTATACAGCCATACAGGTGCACGAATTTCGCTGAATTTTCGAAGGATGAAAATTTATGGTAATCTTCGTTTAACCGAGTTTCGCGAGTTTTCGACGACTGTTTTTTTAATAAAAGTCCGCGTTGCGGACTTTGTTTCGAAAAATAAACGTCGCCGTTGTATGCAAAGGAGAATAAAATTATCGTACGTATATAAGCTTGTTTTTAATTTCACCTGCGCATGTTTACGTGTTTTTTCATATTATTATCATTGAAACAACGAATAATCCCAGCGTATACACCTGTAACTTTGAAAGCGTCTTACGCAGACTTTGCGACAAAAAATATATCATTCTCTTTTCCATTAGCAGAATAACAATCCCTTCACTTTTTGCCGTAACGTCAATTACCAAGCCACAATCGGCCTCAAAAACACGACACACGAAACAAAGGACCAGGAGAGATCCGCATCTCTGCGGCTGGGAAAATTATACACATAGCCGTATATACGAGCGGAGATGCAAAGTGCGCTGCACAGGACGAGTGTGAGCGAGTCAGAGAAAATAGACTATACGGTGGCTCTTCGCAAACAACGCTATACGCGAGCAAACGTGTATATGTATACGCATTGGAAGGGAACAACCGCGACTGCATCATTGTCTGAATAGCAGAATGCTCTCGTCGGACAAACAGAATTGTCGGGGCTTGGCTCTCGTCAATGTTGCCGTGGAATTCCATTTCGTTTTGGGCTGCAGGAGTAGGTGCTACTGCGGCTGGACACACTGTGGGGAGATGGAGAGAGATGATTTTCCGAGAAATGAGGACGCAACGGTTATGAGTCGGAAGGACAATGTGTGCGGGAGATGAGAGCTTTTACGAGCTGGAGCTCTATACTGCTCCATTGTTTTGCTTTATTTCGCGGGGTTGTTGGCTTGGCGGTTTTGTTTGTTGTCGAGATGTCCAAGATGTGTGTTGCCATTTTAAGTAACTGACAGGCTTTGAGTAAGTTATGAATTTTATGAACAAATGAATAATGTCATGTCGTGTTTAACGTTGTTTTACGTGCAATACAATACCTTCACATCACAGCTGACGTTTTATTTAAATGCAACAGAAACAATTAACGATTAGGTAGCATGAGCGGCCCAAACAGTAAAGCCCAACAACGAGCCCAATAAGGCAGTGTCGGCAACGTTCGCGCACCCAACTTATATATTCACACTTGGCGAAAAAATTGATAAGAGAAAAAAGTGTCTATGCGCCACCTATATGTTCACTAACCAGAGTCTAGACAACTGGAAAGATTAAGCGATGGGGGAAAAGCCAGTCCAGAACTGTTTAGTTTTCTGGCTATTATAATTTTCATTTTTTTGCGATATAGACTTAACGATTAAGCACATTTCAAATCGGGATACTGATCGCGTTGCGTGAAAAAAAAAATCCCGCGTAATCGACATTGCGATAAAAACGAGTTCATCGAACCACGAAAATCTCTCATTAAAACCTAATCGTAGCTAAATCCAATTCGCACTGTCATAAAATTTAGTTATTCATCCCTCCTATACTCTCTAAATCAGTTTGACACTCTTAACTGTTTGAAATAGTTGCACTATTATAACTGTAAAAACAGTGTATTTTCACTGATTTAGAACATTTTCACTATTTCAGATTTAGAGAGTAAATGACTGAAAGCAAAGTAATCAATTAAAAGCGAATTCGCAGCTCGTAGCATTTCACGCAACATTGACAAAGCCCGCACTCGATCGCGCGCAATCGCTAATCCACGCGGTATAGGCTTCAAATACACACGCCAAGAATGTTTTTCTCCCCTTCACGAGAGAAGTGACAGTACAGCAGAGAGAGAGAGAGAGAGAGAGAGAGAGAGAGAGAGAGAGAGCCAAGGGTCAATCGGGCAAGTGGCAATCTCGCCCTCCTTCGCGCCAACGAATTAATTCCACCGAAGAGGGCCGACGGGCGGATGGCCAACGCTGCAGCAGTAGCTGAATTAGAGCCAATGCGGATTCGATTGAAAGGAGGCTCTACTCAGTCTCTCTCTCTCTCTCTCTCTCTCTCTCTCTCTCTCTCTCGCTCTCTCTCTCTCTCTTCCCCGCGCTCTCACAATCGAATTCAAATGACTTTATTATAATGAAGAGTCCCTCCCTGGATCGATCGAACGCGCTCGCTCGCGAGTTTTAATTAATAAATGCCAATTATAGAGATGCCGCCGTTGATTAATTAACGACTTCGCCCGTAGCCCTAGTCTCGCTGCGTTGCAATTTGTATATACATATGTTGGATTTATTTAATAATCGAGGGTATTGGACGATCGCGCGACGCAGCGATCTTATTATAGTTTAGGGAACACGGTATGAGTTTCGGACGCTTGATTTGATACGATGCTGCAATTTGATAATTTCCAGCGGATGGATATTGATGCTATTTTATTCAGAGTAATTATTCGATCCCGAAATACGAGTAATTTGTATAACGTTGTTGAAATAAAGTATACGTAATTGGTGTTTCCAAATTAACCGTAGCATATTTTTCAATAAGCTTGTTCCATATTCCGATATTCGATTTAATTTTCGTTGTTGTTCCAAGGCAAACTTAACATTCTTTTGATTTAAAATAATAATACTTGTGTACAACGTGTATAATGAGAGCACATTGCGTTTGCAAAATAATAAAGCGCATGAAGACTTCTAGGCCGTATTTAAATTTAGTCAAGCAAAACAAAAGCATAAATAGACTAAAAAGCACTCGACATCACGCCAAAAAGCGTCTACTCGTACACACCTTCATCCAAAAATAAGCTCTTCCTCCGCAAACAAGGAGAAGAGACTGCGAATAAGGTATTTCACAGCGGACACCTATGTACGTATATAGTATGACAAAGGCGCGGCCAAGCCGGACCCGTCGTTCCGCGACCCTTAAAAAGCCTGTTATGTACACAAGCAGCACACACACACGCTTGCTACACACAAAACGAACGAGCGACGCAGCACCAGCAGCAGCTGTTCTAACTTGTGTATAGTGTAGGTGTGAAACGTGCGCGAGAGCCGTATAAACGGGCGGGAGAGAGAGTGAGAGAGGACGAGCAGAGGTGCCGCCGGCAAAGATGCTGCGCGCGAGACACTCTGAGGTGCTGCAAAAAAGGGGGTCAAGGATGATTAAGAACTCCTCGAGCGAGAGAGGGACATAGAGTATATACATGGAGGTCAATGGGATTCAGCCGCGGGTCCCAAACGCTCGCCCTTGTCATCTCTGCGTTCGATCTCGCGTCACATCTTCGAGATCTTTGCGATGCAGTCCTGGCTCTTTTATATACCTGACCGACTGACTCTTTATCTCTTTTTCGTGCATATATATTATACGAGTGCAATCGATTAGAGTCGACTGCAGTGTGCGTGTACCGATATGCATGCAAGTTTAACTGCTCCACTGGCTTTCTCTCTCTCTCTCTCTCTCTCTCTCTCTCTCTCTCTCTCTCTCTCTCTCTCTCTCACTCGCCGCTTATGTTGACCCGTAATTATTCTAGACGATATTTGATCGCCATATATATATATATATATATATATATATGTATACGTAGGTTCGGCCAGGTCTAGCTGGAAGATGAGCCAGAGCGTGTGGATTTTCAAACGGCGGACTAGTGGTATAGCCGTTTCGCGATTCCTTTGCGTGTGTTCTATAATTGCAGAGCCCGACTACCTACTGGAGCTATATATGGCGTGCAGAGCAAGAGGGTGAGTTTGGGAATTTGAATTCGAGCGCAAGGGGCATGGCCGGTGCGCTCAACTTTGCGCGAGCGCGCGGAACCGGTGTTTTAGTGGTAAAGTTTTTGGGCCAAAAGGGTCGTTTGTATAATCAGCTGGAAATTGAAAGCTTTTGTTCGCCGACGACCTTCGGCGAACAAAAGCTTCGACTATCGAGCGCCCGATCGGGACGCTATCTGTAATGGTCAAGCTTTTATCGGGGAGTTTTCTTTTGTTCCTAATTGCTCAAGTTTTTGGCGGATGACAAAATAATTCCAAGTTTTCGAGAGTTTGTTATACGGAATTTTTTGGAGCGCATGTCTGACCGTTCTCCGTATTTTACTACTAGTATATCAAACGATTCTATACTTGTCTTTCGCTCGGTTCGCTGTTTAGTTAACCAAATAAAGTTCTTGTTCGAAGCTTTTTTTAGTACAGCAAGACGGTTTCCAGAACGCAAATTACTGTGTAATTCATTCCAACGAAGGACGGGCGAAATACATAGTCAATATTGAACAAAAGTATATTATACAGAGAACCTTAATTCGAGAACTACATTTAGACCAGTTTCACAAATGAACCGGAGAAAAAAGAAATTTTGTGGAAATAAATAAAAGACAAACAAAAATTCGAGATGGCATGTTCGTCAGTGTACATGTATAAGAACCCGGGGAGCGTCGTATAACAGTAGTGTAATCATAAAAATTAAAAGGAAGCCACGAATCGTTATTTAAGTATTAATTTTCCCCCGCTTTAAAAAGCTACTCAACATCCTCGAGTGCAGAGATAAACTAGTGCAAGTGCGGCGTTGCAGCCGAGCGCGTTTCAACAATATTGAAAAAAAAGCCGTAAAAGCGATGATATCAAGGCAACTCTGAAGAAAATATACGAGAAGCGTATATAAAGACGAGCGTTACACCGCTCGTATTCTGTAGCGTCGGCGAGAAAGGTAAAGGGGTTACTTGGCGCGGAAGAAGGGGAAGGGAGGGTTCGTATAAGGAATACAATAAGCGCACGCGGATGAATGAATATTTGCTTATCTTCTGGCGTCGCCCGGCGTCGAGTTTATTGTTACGATTACGACTGCATTCGCCTCGCCGCCGAAGGATCGATATCCGGCGATGAAGCAAGAGGCGAAGTTAAATTGCCTCTGTGAAACGAAGTACCTTTCTTCCAAGGCACGGAATTTCGCGCTTTCCTTTTTTATTTCGGACCGTTTCGCGTATCTTTTCTCCCTTGGTATACCTGCATGGCATTGCTTTATTTTATTATTTTTTTCCGTTTTTCTTTTATACCTCGACTGAATTCATAAACGTGATCTCTGCTGCTTGCGCATCACGACGTTATATGTATGCAGAAAACGCGATTTACATCAAAATTTGCTTTAGAAAATACTTTGGGTCACTGGCTACGAAATTTAAATTTTCTACTCGAGAATATACGAAAATGCAAAGCTTAATCACCTCTGCATCAAATTTTCGTTTGCGCCGTAATTATTTTTGAAATAGACGCTCTTCCACGTACAAGATACACAAGATGAAAATAGCTTTTCGTAGTCGGTCCAAAGTTCGTCTCACCGTAAACAAACACAAACATC
This sequence comes from Pteromalus puparum, assembly GCA_012977825.3. Lineage (NCBI taxonomy): Eukaryota > Metazoa > Arthropoda > Insecta > Hymenoptera > Pteromalidae > Pteromalus > Pteromalus puparum. The sequence continues at coordinate 55,094,974 of CM053168.1, forward strand.
CCACGTGAGTCCGGATTACATCCTTGTAACTTAACTCGATGTTTCAGGCGAGATCGATCCACTTACCGATAAGACCAATAAGACTATCAGGAGCGAATCTAGCTATTTTTATCAAAATCCAGTTAAAACCCAATTACAACTTTATTCCCACAACACGGAACTCGGAGCGCGCGGCAAAATCCAAGCTTTTCCCCTCTCCATCTGGCCACACTATACACACCGTGCGTATTGCAACCCTATACTACGCCGCACGTACCAGATGAAATTTCGCGTCATCAAAGCTATTTCCATAAGAAGTCGTTATACCTTCTTCCCATTGCACGATAAGAATAAAATCCCGATGGGCTTCTGCGCGTCTTGCAAAGGTGTACGTCTATAGGCTCGTCAGGACTGTACGCGGAAGTGCGAGAGCAGCGGTTGCTGTATATACATACATATAATAATAATAATCTCGCAGAGAGGGGTCGCGCAGAAATTTTTGAGGGGGGAATGTATACTTAACCAGCGGTCGGGTATGAAGAACAGCGAGAACGTGGCCAGGATTGCGACTTGGCTTATCTCGAAGAGGGTTTCTTCTCGTTCTCTCCCTTTGCCTCTGCTTCTGTGCGTCGCGTACAGTGCAAAGCTGACTATATATGTATATTGAGAGGGCCGCGGGCACGCGATATCGAAGCCCTGCGATATCCCCAGGTGTTTTATGTGCACCCTCAACGAGATTGGCGCGAAAAATTCGCGTGGAAAGCCTGAGCGCAGTATTTGCTCGAGGACTAAATAAGGCTGATGTTTCGCGGAAACAATTCAGAGGACGAAGTCGAAATTAAGTTAGTATTATTTTACAGTACTTTATTATTGCTCTGTTGATAAATGTTGTCTTCTCTTAATTGCCATATAATGCAGTATAATTCGCTAACTTTGAGCTCGAATGTAAGCAAAGAACTAGAGAAATCCGTTCAGCAGAAAAATCAGAATCCGGCAAGACGCACATGTCACGAAAATGTGCCTAAAGAAACTTCATTTTTACTGCACCAAAAGAAGCTGCACATTTCTTAGCACTTCCTTAATGAGCATCTGCGTACGGTCTAGCGCCCTTCATCTCTCCTTCTCTCTCCACGTCGTATACACACCTCGCGCATAATCTTTTTCACCCAAATAAACCTTGCGACCTCTCTTGCCTCTCCTTCTTCGAATTAAAAAGAATATGCCCGGCGCGTGAATTCAGGTCCAGCGAGCCGTCGGTCTCCTAATAAAAGCTGCTCATGTTTTTACGTTTCCCTACAGAGAGAGGGAGAGAGAGAGGGAGAGAAAGAGAGCCGGCCGCTCGCGGTCACGCGTTTCGGGGCGACACGCAGCCTGTATACGCGATGCCGAGCACGTCTCGGACGACGCCCGAGGCAGCGCGTCGCCTCCCTAACGAAAAGAAATGTACGTCTGTGTTTGTGTTTGTAGGTGGAAGATATACGGAAAAAAGGCAAGTTACTCCGGTATAAGTATGTATGTGTGTATGTGTATCGGGGAGAGCTGCACACTGCCGGGCCGAGGGATAGGGTTTATCGCGCGAGAGAGAACGAAATGCGTGGCGCTCGACTGACTGATCTGACTTTTTTCTGAGCTAATTTATTCATGAATATTCATGCATTATACAGAGTTGGTGCTGCTTCTATTGAGGGATTTTTTCCAAAGCGTATAATACATTATTTATGGACTTTTTGGAGTAATCAATGAGATCAGGTGTTGTCTCGGGTGTTGTTGCTTTTATTCGCCGAAATGCGATCGCTGTATCGTGTTTTGCTGTTTCATTTCTTCAAAAAAGTACAGAGCTGTTTTTGCTGAATCGTATTTTAAGGTCGTGACGTCAGTGGTATCGTAAATATTTCTTTGTATACTGGTGGGTTTTTCGAGCTTTTTATGGTGCTGTACGTTTTGCTCAATGGAAAAACATTTGCTCGTATAATTGCAAGTTTTACGTTGCTGGATTTACAAAAATTATACCATTATTTACATTCATCGATTCCAGAGAATTTTCGTCGAGGCTACTCTAGTTTTCCTCACTTTACATTTTATTTTGTGTGTTCTTGCCTGACGGAAAAAGTACGCATTTATGCAAACTCTTTGTTTTAAATTGCGCAGATGCTTCGGCACTGACAGCAAAGATCCTTGTGCCATTAGCTCGCGTAACAAGCTCATGTTTACGAGCTAATTGGCATAAATATGTAGAGTTTTAAGAAAAATCAATGGACACTCTGGCATTCATTACTCTCGCAGGCCCTAGAATAAGTATATCGAACGAGAAAAGCGTATACACGGGCTATAATTTGGATGGCTCGCTGCGAGTGCGCTGTTCGCGAGTGTAGTTAACGGAGTTGAAAATAGAAAAATTGGTACCTTGATAAAATCTGTACTGAAAACCGCGTACTGCAGCGATTGTTCAGTGTCTTTCAAATAGTCGGCGCACGAAGTTACAACGTCGTTCGCATCCGACTAAACATATGCAGCTTAATCTGTTATTTTTCCGAGATTCCCTAAACTTATAGTCTCGCCATTAATATTAAACAACAAACTAACGCAAGTTTACGTAAAAATACGACAGTAGCAAACCGATTTCATATACCCTTCTCGCGACACGCATTCCAAGGCACTTACGGAATTAAAGCTCAAACACCACCCCCTCATCAAAATTTTTCCAGCGCAATAAACTATACAGCCTACCTCTCCTATGCTCAGACAAAAACACCCGCGCCCATCTCGCCCATAAATTTCACTTCTCAAACAATCTCCATATTTATACAGAGCTCCATTATCATTCCGATCATCGCGCTGACCCACTGACACCCTGCGCAAAGCCTGTATTACGCAGAACACGTCGTAGTCATTCGTAATTTCCGAAGTATAGCCGGTTTATACACATGTGTACATATATACTCTCAAGACGTTTCCCCGAAAACTTTGCACCACTGCAGCTGTCTACACTATCCAATCCGACACGCACACAAGCTTCCTCACTGCAATATAATACGTGCATGGTGTACCTGCAGCTCTTCGATGATCGTCGCGACGACGCAATTGAATATTCATCCTGCCCCGCGGGGGCGACTACTCGATACCTATACGGCGTCTAATTGCGAGTGTGTACTCGGCCGAAATCGCCGGCGCACGCGCTCGTAAATACGAGAGAAACCGACGAGAGATGCGTGACGCGCCGACTATGCTGTTGCGTGTGTGAAAGCCGCCGCTGCCGGAGGTTCGTTCGTTGGCCTCGTAGAGTCGCGGGGGAAAAAATGGAGCGGTGTTGGTGGCGGCCGTTTATATGTATGGCCTGCACGTAGGTCGGGGATAGGGCTTACAACGCTGTGTATGTATATCAGGGAAACGATGTTTTATGAATTAGTTCGAGGCTTTACGGCAGTTTTGAAATATAGGACAACCTTGTGCAAGGGGCCTACTGTTATATAGAGCTGGTTCGTTGCGGGAGGCGAGTAATAAGCGAGTCGGTGTATTTTCGAAAGTATAGGCTTATGCCGGAGTTTTATTGCGAGTAAATATAAGGAATTTTTATTCCTTTTCTCGTTTATGGATAATAACGGGATGGATAATAAGCGGTTGTTAAACTATTTCTCGTTATTGAGATTAAAGTAGGGTTATTATTACGTTGGTGATTTACGACGCTTTAATAACGGACTCCCTGTGTGTGCACGTTGATTTGAATGTGACGGGGATAAACTAAATTTAAAGAATGACAATATATTTTAGTCGAGGTTGGTTGAACGTGTAAATATTTTAACGCGTTCGTCGATGTTAAGTTCTGAATTGGGATATTAAATGACCACGTGTGTAGAACTTAATGTAGGTACATCGTTTACGAAATTACTTCGAAGAGAGAAAACATCGCTGGCTTATATAGAAATAACGAGAAAGGCACATTATATTGGATTTTCGTCTCTGTAAGCCTATTCCTTAATTACATATGCAGTATTGATCGGTAAAATTTAGGCTAGCGTCGGCTTTCAAGAGTAGAACGACTTTATCAGACTCAATTATACACTTTATTAAATATATGAATTAATTAGAGTCCGTTAAAAATTTTGCTTTGCACGAATATTCTTAACATAAAGGCTAATTATCCTGTACCTTCTCATACGTGATACAATGCTTCATGTTGAAAACCCAACAGTTATTGAACCCATTAGCACACAAATTATTCACCTCTATACATTGTAAATTTTTTTTCAGGTAAAAAGGTTGTCTAGGTTTACGTATTCATGTATAAATAATCTATATGTATTTGAAAAAACATCAAAAAATACTCAAACAATTTGAAGCCAGCTATATAGCTGCATAGACCGGCGATGGTTCGGTGGTAAACCACCTGCCTCCCGGTCAAGGGGTCGTGGGTTCGAGCCCCCATCAGCGCGATCAGTTTTTTCAGATCCGATGGAAATCTTACTCACGACACCGGGTTTGAGAAAGGCGTAGGTATGATGAGCCTATCCTGGAAACTTTCGAACGCTAAAATTCATCTAGAAACACACCACGATACGTTGTGAGGCCGTGAACTTTGGAGTTCGAAAAAGCCACCCATTTATTTCTTCCTTCCTAAGGAAGTCTTGTAATAGTAATTTTTAGAGTTTGTGTAAAAACATGTGGGAAGTGTGTTTTGATGAATTTTTAGTCGAAAAATGGTATTTTTAGAAAATGTCCGTACGGATGTATGTGTGTGTGTGTGTGCGTATGTATACGCCTGTTTCTCAGCTTCTACTTGGTGGATTTTAATCCACCAAGTCTCATTTTCTTTGTTTTTGCTAGAGATAGTGACGAAAGTCGTTTTCTCCATTTATATACGCGGTTGTTTTTATAGTGATTTTTAGTTTTGAGATTTCAGTTTTTGCCACAAAGTTATCGGAAAATTGTAATAAAAGTAAATTGCTTAATATGTACCTGAAGAGAATAAAATGCCTATGTTATTTACGGTGGAAAAATTTATATTATCGTTCGTCGTTCTTTTATTATACCAACGCATACAGTTGCAATTTTTTTAAATCGTTTATAACTCAAAAACTGAATAGCGAATCATTCTAAAAAAATATATGATTATTTGAAGGTAATTGAGAACTATAACCACTTAAATTTTAAGTCATTTCATGGGCAGATCCTGAGAAAAACATCAAAAACGAAAAAAATCGTTTTTCTACGTGGACGCGATAACATGGAGTAAAAAGGCAATAATCAAATTCAAATTTTGGATTTATAGAAATTATACTAGCACAATGATCCCTTTCTTTGGGGTTTTATAAAAACAGTTAGTTCAAGGATATTGAGCCTCAAACTTTTGTTTTTCAATCTGTTAACTAGAGTCGTTTTTTCTACGTGATGCGAAACTGGAGTAAAAGGCAAAATCAATTTTAAATTTTGGATTTAGTTGAGCTATAAAGCACCTTGTATCTCTTTTCTTTGGGTTGTTTTATGATACCACGTTAGTTTTAAAGATATTAAGCTTCAAAATTTTTGCTTACCCTGTATACTCATATTATAACTGACAAACTGTATCGCTTCGATCCAGTTCCGTTAATGGATTTTAATCTATACTTAGACTCGTTTTTTTTTGCTCGTTTTTGTTTGTATAATTCCGTTAAAAATAAGATTTTCAGTTACGCAATGTGCGTATATTCATGGCGATTTTTCGATCACTGGTGATGTTAGATACGTTCGCGCAAACTACTATCCTATCATTATTTTTATTTATTTATTTATTTATATTATTATTTATTTGAGCATATACATATGTCCTTATAAAACAGACATCCTATAAGAGACAAACTTAGTTGTCTGTACATGGGAGCGTACTAAAAAAACTTAGAATCAACACCTTAAAAAACTAAATAAGTAAGTAAGGAAGATGTCGAGCCAATCTTCCTGATAACAGTTTAAATATTAACCGCAAAAGTTAAGTAACAGTACAAAATAAATCTCTCTTTGAATCAATAATATTTCTCTCTTATAACTACGGTTAATCACAAGTCTCATTTTCTTTGTTTTTGCTAGAGATAGTGACGAAGTCCCGTTTCTCAATTTATATACGCGGTTGTTTTTTAGTGATTTTTTGTTTGAGATTTCAGTTTTTGCCACAAAGTTATCGGTAAATTGTAATAAAAGTAAATTGCTTAATATGTACCTGAAGAGAATAAAATGCCTATGTTATTTACTGTGAAAAATTTATATTATCGTTCGTCGTTCTTTTATTTATACCACCATACCAGTTGCAATTTTTTTAAATCGATTTATAACTCAAAAACTGAATGCGAAATCATTGCTAAAAAAATATTATGATTATTGAAGGTATTGAAACTATTAACCACTTAAATTTTAAGTCATTTCATGGGGGCAGAATCCTTGAGAAAAAACATCAAAAACTGAAAAAAATCGTTTTTCTACGTGACGCGATACTGGAGTAAAAGGCAATAATCAAATTCAAATTTTGGATTTGTTAGATTATATAGCAACAATGATTCCCTTTCTTTGGGTTTTTATAAAAACAGTTCGTTTCAAGGATATTGAGCCTTCAAACTTTTGGTTTTTTCATCCTGTTATACTATGAGTCGTTTTTTCTACGTGATGCGATAAACTGGAGTAAAAGGCAATAATCAATTTAAAATTTTGGATTTAGTTTGAGTAATTAGCACCTTGTATCTCTTTCTTTGGGTTGTTTATGATACCACGTTAGTTTTAAAGATATTAAAGCTTCAAAATTTTGTTTTCTCACCCTGTTGTATTACTCATATTATACTGAAAAACTGTATCGCTTCGATCCAGTTTCCGTTAATGGATTTTAATCTATACTTAGACTCGTTTTTTGCTGTTTTGTTTGTATTAATTCGTTTAAAATAAGATTTTCAGTTACGCATGTGCGTATATTCATGGCGATTTTTCTATCACTGGTGATTTTAGATACGTTCGCGCAAACTATATCCCTTATCATTATTTTTATTTATTTATTTATTTATTTATTTTTATTTGACCATATACATATGTCTTATAAACAGACATCCCTATAAGAGGACAAACCTTAGTTGTCTGGACATGGGATGGTACATAAAAAAAACTTAGAATCTAAACTTAAAAAAAAACTAAATAAGTAAGTACAGGAAGATGTCGAGCCAATCTTCCTGATAAACAGTTTAAATATTAACGCAAAGTTAAGTAACTAGCTACAAAATAAATCTGCTCTTGATCAATCAATATTTCTCTTTATGAAATACGTTCGTCTCTTCTTAATCGCGACTTTGCTAATCACAAGTGCTTCAGATCATTTTTTAGCAAGTTGAAAATATTATAACGCAACAAAAGTCAGCTATGTTTTCTGTTTATAGCTTTATCAATTATTCGGCAATTGAAGACTCTTATTTCATAGTATTGCTTTGGCTATTATATATTTATTTCTTAACGTAGCATAATGATTAAAGATATAGCTTCTAAATGGAATAATTGCTTTACTGTACGTGGCGGGTCTTGACGCTGAAAATTATTTTTGTTTATAATTTTCAATATTTTCCTCTGATACCCTGTATTAAATAACAACAATTATTGTACGCTCCACCCCAAGCAATTATGCCATATTTACTAAACTTTGGTAAAAAGCATAGTAGATCATAGTTAAAGTTTTATAGTCCATTATATTCCTAATTTTGGCAAAGATAAAAACTAAGTATTTTGTTTTTTAAGCAAATAATTTACATGTTTATCCCATTTCATGTTATAATCAAAAATTAGACCTAGATATTTATAAATTTCTACTCTTTTTATTGTAGAGTATTGCTATCTCAATATTAAGTGAGACAGGAACACTATGGCAGTAGCTACCATAAGCAATATATACAGTTATTAACATTTAAAGATACTTATTTACAGTAAGCCACTTGCGACTTCCCTAGATATTTGTTCATTTTCTCTTGAGCTGACTCCCACGTGTTATCACTAGCAATGATAACGGTGTCGTCAGCATTAAAACAACAGTATCATCTTGCATACCTCTCAGTAGGTCATTAACGTATAAAATGAAAAAATTATATCTCGGAAACTAAATTTTGAACTTTTCGTTAAAACATCATGATTATCGAATGTTATTCTATAGACTACTTTAATTTTAAGTAGTCTACGGCAATTAAAAATTTTGAAATTTTTCAAAATTTTCAAAATTTTTGAAAATATGCCATGCGTTAAAGAGTTATGAAACCAAATGGTTTCAAAGATATTAAGCTTCAAAATTTCGTTTTCTCACCCTGTATATTGTATACTCTATATAACTGAAAACTGCATCGCTTAGATCTTAGCTTCTATTTGATGGATTTTAATCTATACCTTGGCTAGATTTTTTCTGTTTTTTGTTTTATTAAATCGTTAAAAACAATATTTTCAGTTACGCATTGATTATATAATTATTTCGAAATAATTTTATCCATCAAACGAAAAAGCATAAAAACTTTATAGAATTATATATGAAGTAAAAACAATTTAGATATTAAAGCGATACATAAGGTTGAAGGAAGCTACGTGCCAAAGAATTGGCAGCGGTTTTTTTTTTTTTTTATATAGCTGCATAGCATGAGTGCAGGCACAATAAGCAGGTTCAGGCTGCATAAGCTCAAAATATCAATTTTAAATGGTCTTTTGTTGTTGTTTGTTGTTCGTTTTGGATCATTCCGAAATATGGTGGTACTCTCGAGGCCATAACGTCCGCAAAACATACGATGACAGTATTATCGCCCAACAAACAAACGATTCGCTCCCGTCACATAAAAGCGAATGCTAATTTCGCGAAAGCAGAGCAAAGCAAACGATCATCCTCTCTGTCTGTCTGCCTCTCTCTCTCTCTCTCTCTCTCTCTCTCTCTCTCTCTCTCTCTCTCTCTCTCTCTCTCCCCCTTCCCCTGCTCCNTATTAGGTGGGCAAATATCGGGATCGAGAGGGAGCCGAGCAATTACGCGTGTTTGATCGTCCTGGTGAAAATGACTGGTCTCCCCTCTCGAAAAGCGCCCGACGAGACATTGTTGTGCGACGCGCGATTCATTGTTCGCGCGAATAATGCATTGTGGCATTGATGATTGCGGAGCGGAGTTTCACTCTGGAAATGGATTCAGTGTAAGCCAAGCCACTACGCTGCTCGCTTTGCTTAAACATTCATCAGCGAATTTGCGGAAGGACTTTTGTTTAATTCGAAATTAATTCAAGAGGTATTATATTGGGATTTAATACAGAGAATCGGGTTTTTTTTTCTCTAACGGTGATGATTGAAATGCCAAATTAAGTGCAATCGGGCAAAGATATATCATTCAAGAGGAGTGTTGTTTTCCTTTTTAAAAATTCAGGACCATCAAGGACTTGAATTATTCAACGTGCTACATATACCTCCATTATGAAATAATGGTTTCTTTATTAAAAATGCATCGGTAATAAAGTGCATCGTTTTAGAATCCAGCGCTTACCATCACTCAGGCTTCGTAAATATTCAGCCTGCAGCGATGAAGCAAAGTTTGAATTATTTGTTTACAGTCGCTTTTCGCCAGTGATTAAAATTGGCATATCGCCTCTAATGCAAGCGCCTGCTAGTTGCTGCACGTGAACTTTTGCACGCGCTCGACATCAGGCATCGGTCTGGCAGATACTTAAGCCCGTTGCGGCGTGGCTGGAGTTAGTAATTATTGACGGGAAATTAAAGCGTATCACGCAGAGCTCTTTATGCACGTAAGCCGAACCCCCATTGAAATTCACTTAGCCGCTTGGCCGAGATAACCCCACGCGCGCGTACTCCGATATTATACGCGGCGGTACCTGCATATCGGAAGGGCTTGAAATTCAAATTTGCATGGGGCTCCGAATTCTAGCTGCTGCCGAAGCACGGCAAAAAAGCAAGAATGACGTCGGGGTGCATTGAAAAAATGTATATGGATGCAAGTACAGGATGAAATTTTAGAATGTGCTGGGAATCGTTATACTGAACTGCGATCGAGAGTTTCTTTTATGAATGTTTGTTCTTTTGCCGGACACGATCTATATTGCATCGCGAACTAACGAAGCTTTTCAATGCTGAAAGTAGAATGGAAAAATCAATCGCTTTTTTCGGATAATCGAAACATGCGCGCGTATGAAATTTTAATTAAACTCAATAATACAAGCAATTTTCATGTATATGCGTTTATAATAATAGTCTCTGCGGTTCTGGAACTAGATCGAGTTATGCACATCAATCTTGATTAATTTAACACACGGAAACTTGAACTTGTCCGCAATTATTTACTTTTTCGCGCGGCACCGGAGAACTTCTGCAAACAATTTCTCTCTTTCTTTCAGTCGACACTGTCGTCTCGCGATGAATGAAGGACCAACCGTAGGGAGGCAAGCATCAAAGAAGGCGGAATGTCAGCGAAAGAAGTTTCTATTAGCTCTGTCGTCTCGTGATAATTTATATTGCGAGAGCGAGCCGCCGCCGGAAGATTCTCGTCGACGAAGTTATATGTACGTAGACGAGATGAAGAGAGACGTGCAATTATTCGCAGAAAACCACGGAAGCTTGGCGTTCTTTTGCCTGGATTTCTCGGCGCTTTTTAGTGCGCACTGCGCCGGGATATGGCGAAGCTTCGTTTTCCATTAATCTTGATTTTTCAACTTGACGTCCGCTATACCTATGCATAGCTGCCTATATACCCTGATATATACTTTCATGAAAATAGAGCAAACGAATACTTTTTTTCCGTCGGAAGAGAATTTTCTTTTGCCAAACGCGAAATGACAGCATGAAATTAGTAGACTCGCGGAAAGGCGTATTTTATATTAATGGTATATAGAATTAAAATAAAATTTCAAAAATAATTCGTGCTATCGTTCAAGATTGCATCTAATAAAAATATTCCTATCGACCAGCCTAAACATTTTTAACGAGTACTTTATTTAAATCAGTTCATTTACTGGGCCCACGCAGAGACTCCCTCTTATTATTTTTTCCTTGTCATGTTATGAGAAGTAAATCGTTATACCAAAAGTCGATTTCACTAGAATTCTGCGCTAACCGGAATCTTTTGACAAAGAAGTTTTATATTCGAACTAATTTCGCAGCAGCAAAGGCACTATATATTATTATGCCATCTACTTTTGATGCACTTAACGAGAAAATGACGATTGCAAAGAGCATTCCGGCGTTGGTCCAGCAGTCTGCAATTATATTGATTACAGAGCGCCTACTCGGAGAACTGTGTGCATCATCGTCTTAACGAACCGAACACCAAGGCGGTGTACTCAGACAAGCCATCGCATCGCTCCCCCGCATTAGTAACTCCGAGGTAGTACTGGCTGCATGAAATCAATTACAACGAGAAATCAATACTCCAACGAAACTACGGAATAATTGTGGTATCGTAATTAATTGATACATTGACAGAGCGCGCGCATATTTTTTTTATTCGACTGTTACGGGTATCTTGCTCATGAAAATTTTAGATTTTGAATTATTAAATTATAGAGTATGTCTTGGTAGTTCAACGTTTGTAAGTATTTAAAAGATTAATGCAAGGTTGTCACAATATTTTGATATATACTTTTACTTTTTTGGGAGACAAAGGGGTCCATCCAGCGCGATTTCTTAAACCGAAAAAATATTGATTTTCAGAAAATCCTCCGCCGCCGCCGAACCGATTGCGGGAGCACTATCTAAACACTCTCATTCAATTCCTTGCGAAAAAATCGAGTCGCGAAACACCAGTCTGCTCAGTCGGCTCTGGGTCTGCGAGCTGAAAGGAGCTTCCCACGCTCCCCTCCTCTGATCAGCTATCGGCGGGAGGTATATAAGGAGCCCTGGTCCGATAGTCCAGCTCAGTCAAGCCTGGGCCTCCGAGCTGGGAGAAGCTATCCACTCTTTGATCTCGATCAACCGCCATCGAAAGTATAAAAGGAACGCTGCTCCGGCAGTCTAGCTCAGTGAAGTCAGGGCCTCCGAGCTGGCAGGAGCTCCCCACTCCTGGCTCGCAATCAACCGTCATCAAGGGTATAAAAGGAGCCCTAATCCGGCAGCCCAACTCAGTCGGCATTTGGACTTCACGAGATTTCAGATGGCTTCACCTCCCCTTTACCGAAGCTAAGTTTACTAATCCATTTTATATCATCATTTTTCTCCATATCCTTATACCGGTGATTTGATGAATCAATACATTCCAAAGTGCAATTGTCAAGCTTCACGGAGGCTTTCTATGAGCTGGCGCTGGGTTTTTCATTCTGGCAATGGGGTTCAGCTTCCATAGGTTGTCACGCACCGGCGTGGATTTAAAAGCCCTATACAGGGGTCGTTCCTCGTCATTTTGATCGGCTACAGAGTACAGGTCACTTTGGATGATCGCCTCACTTGACGTTGCTTTGCTCTGCTTTGTTTTCCCAATTTTAAATTTAGAGTTTTTTTGTTTGTCATGCTCATGTTCGTTAATTATTCCACTTTCTGATTATGGCGAGTCAGATCCCGGTCACATACGTTTATTAACCAACAATTTAATTCTTTATACTAACATGTATTTTTTTTTTTAGTTTCAGATTCCGTTTCTCCACTTCCTTGAACATGAGTCTCCTCTACAAAGTAAGCAGTGCCGAGGCAACACATAAGTAAAAGTGGTTCATTTATTATTTTTACATATTCTTTGTTGTATGTATATTTAATCTATCCAGTGAATTTGAACTTATATCCTCGCTGATATTAATATCTTATATTTTTTTAAAGATTTCAACGTCAGTGATTAATAATATTTCATCTGTTTTTAATTCTATTTTATTTTGTCTGCATGCGTAATGAAATAATATTATTCTCCCTAAGTATAACCATGAATACTGACAATATATTTTTTTAATTTGTATTTCCCATTTATTATATTTTATCTAATATTTGCATGCCCAATGAAATAATATTATTTTGTCTAAATATAACCATGAATACTTATTATATTTTATTCAATGTTTTCATATTCAATTGAATATAATTTATTATTATTATTATTGTGTAATACAATTTTATTTATTACAATACATTTATTAATAATATATAATTTATCTTTCTAATATTGTATAATATTCCATGTTTGCATGCCTATATTTTGATACTTTTCCATTATTTATGTAACCTATATGTATATCTTAAATCTGTTATTCATTATAGGTATTCTAAGAAGACTACCACCGTTGGAGGGCGTCCTCGGGAAGAGGGCGCCCATTAGGGAGAGTCTTGAAGAGGATGTGTTTTAAACTGTTCTCTGCTTGATTTTTTCTGATGGGCGTCCTCCGGATCAGCAATAAACCGGCTGGTTTGAATACAATAATCTATCAATTCACTTGAGTCTGTGGAATCCAAAAGAAGAAAGCCATCGATGGAGAATCATGAAGTGAACAACTTTCTAGACCCGGTGGACCCCTAGAATCGACTGCCAAGGGGTCCATCTAGTCTGATTTAGAGAATCCGAAAAATTTTAATTTTTGAAAAATCCTTTGCCGCGGCCGAGCCGATAGCGGGAGCACGTTCTAACCACCGGTATTCGATTCCTTGCGAAAAAATAAAACTCTCTAGGCCCAGTGGACCCCTTGAATCCCCTCTTGAGACATTCGCGCGCTTGCGCTCCTGAGCTAACCCTAGTCCTAGTGTTTGTTTATTTACTTTTGTGATGAACGCTAACTTGCACTCGTGATTCGATTAAACGAACTTCGAGATTCACTTCGAATCGAGATATCTCACTTGTTTCGAGATTTCGATATAATCGCTCGCTCAATTAATATTAAGGATTAAGGATACAATTAAGTTAATAACTTATTCTTATATAGTCATTAAAATCCGTTGAATTAATTTTGTTAAGACTATTCGCTGTACTCTTATATAGTTCTCATTATATAACGAAAGGGCTATTAAGCGACTTTTTAAATAATTATTCACGCGGCACGTCAAGTGCAAAATCAAAATTAAAAAACTCGAGTGTATATACGACGAGTGCGTATCACGTGTCTCGCCGGGATCGCTAATAGTTTTGAATTTCCACGGCAACCAAAATTTCCACCGTCTCTCTCACACGACAAGACGACGGCGGTCTAGTGCATTTTGGAACAAAGTTCAGGCTCGCAAGCTGACGGTAATTAAAGCTCTGGACGTGCTAGTGCAATTAAACTTGGGTCAATTAAAGTTTTTCCCTTTCTCTCTCCCTCTCTCGCTATCCCTCAGCCTCTCCCTTTCTCTATTTCTTTCTTTTTCCGCGTGAAAATTTTTAATTAAAAAAATGCATTCTATATTCAAATCGCGAGAAAGTAAAAAATATTTCAGCCATAGCATATGGGGCCATTTGTAAATGGTGGGGTTAGAAAATTGCGCAAGGGTCGTGGTGAGAGCAAAGCAGATTAATATGCGCAGCCCAGATGCACAAGCTTTTTTATTTGTGTTTAGAGGCTTTTATCCTCAAAGTTCGGAGTATTGAGAGGGTAAAGTATCGGAAAAGCTCTTTCTAACTTTTCGATACTTTGGCGGCATTACGTTGCGTTATCGCGGGCATTTTTCTTTGCTAAGCTTGGAAAAATGTTCTTTAGCCCGGCGGAAAGAAAAGTTACGCGTCAAGTTTTTTTGCGAACTATGAACCTGGCAACGCTGCTCTTTTTACTTATATTCCTCTCCGTAATCCTAAATAATAAATATTTGATCATAGTAGGAAACTCGGGTTACAGTGCCCACACGGTGTACAACAACGGCGTAATTTATTCAAACAAATTCCTGTAGCGTTAAATTCGTAGCATCTACTTACAAGTGCTGGTACATTATAAATTAACGCTTGTTTCATGTAAATCACAAAATCATATTTGTATAATGTTATTATTCACTCTAAGAGAACACAATATTCTTGGCATTAATCGCATGCCACGTATTTATACATTATTTAACAGACAGAAAGAGGGTTAACAGACAGAAAGAGGGACTGCCGAGATGATAACTATATTATATATATATATATATATATATATATATAAACTTGGGGGATATGTTCTAGAGGTCACTGTGATGTCAGCTGTAAATTTTCAGATCGATTCGATCAATTCTCTTCGAGTTATAAGGGTTCAAAGTTGGTTATTTAAGCATTTTTTGCATTTTTTGCCTATTTTCAATGATTTATATAGCTCTTAAACAACACATCTTTCACTAAAAACACACTGAATGTTTTTTTTGTAAAATTTTCTAAACTTTTTCATAAAAGTTCCCTTATAGCCCTATATATATGTTATAACTGACTAGTTTTCAATTTAAACCTTGAAATGTGAAAACCCAAGATGGGATCCGCACTCCGACTACTTTTGTACGGTAAAAAGATACCTTTTTATAGTATATCAAAAGTACCTGCGCAAGAGCCAGAATGACAGAGGCCTTTGTTTTTTGTTTTCATGGGACACATAGTAGTGAAAAATCCTTAGAAATAATTTAAATGACTAATATAATAGCTATATGACAAAGGACGTAAGATTCTTTTTTACCAACATAACCTATCAATGTGATATTTTTATGAATGATCCGGATGAATACGTCCTTTGACACTCTGTGTGCGAAATTCGATTTCTCCTAGCTGCGTGTAGCGTGCGCGAAATGCCTGATTTTCACACTAGTGCACTAGTGCGGGAAACTCTGAATTTCGCGCACGCTTATCTTTTAAGAACGTAGATTCGCACACTCATGTTAAAAAATAGTATACGATACTTCGCACACTCGTATGGTAATATACTATACCGCAATCTCTCGCTTCACCAAATAACTCACAAAAGGCGAATCAAGACTTTTAAAAATTTCAGACATCTTCTCTACCATGCAATCTCCCCTCTCGATCTACGCGTGTACCATTCGTTCATCCGCCGCATTAATTATTTCCTCGTACGTGATTAGTTCGAATAAATTAAACCGACAACCAAAAAAGAGGGTGTAATAACGCGCCAGCACGGCATAAACGTGAGAGAGGGGGAGGTATATATATCGCGGAACATGTGATTCCCTAGCTACCTGTAAAATTCGCCAATCCAGGGATGAGATAGCGAGGTGCGAGCGAGAGAAAGAGCAGGGAGGAACGGCGTACGGCATAAAAGTCAGTCGTAAAATCCGAGCTCGTCAGAATGGGTAGTAGTAGCCGGGGCCAACCAGTCAACGTGACAAAAGACCAACACCTCCTAGTCAAATAATCCGAATTGAAGCAAATAAATAGCAAAAAACACGATGTTTGCCCGTGCGGGAGGCAAGCGACGCCTGAGCCGCGCGTATAACCCGTCCAACCTTCAAATAATCAAGGACTGAATTGGTTCCCTTTCTATCTCGCTCGCACTTTCAGACTGTGTCCTTGGATGAGATTTGATTAGATTATTCATTCCGGCCTTGGAAACAGTTTCTTATAGGGCATAAAATACGTGGTGGGGATTGAATTCGAAAATATGTAATGGCATGTCATAAAAACCGTGTTGTTTTATTAAATTATATAATTTATAGATTTTTTGGCTTGAGAATTACTATATATGAAAGTTATAACTCTGAATAGAAATAGTAAAAGGGTCCTTCAAAACGAAGGATTTTACTTTACTATGAGTTCGAATCCATTGATGGATACAAATTTGAAGTGAATTGTACAAGACATAATACAAGAGTTAGTTAATAGTGTCACGTCGCTTGACTTTGGATAAGGTCGGCAAGAAAGCTCATTGTCAGTTATATACAGACGGTCTAATTCGAAGCTGCCGCTGCAAGACGCGCAAGGTAACAGGATTTCCGCTAAGGAGGATAGGTAGGTAGGTATGCGCAAGGAGATGGAATTCGGAATTTGAAGATCTGGTGAGATGCGGTTTCACAGAGGCGGCTCGAGAGGAGATAGCATCGGCTAAGGAATACCAGAAATAGGAAGTGCTTATAATAGCGTTTACAGTAACCGAGTTAACTCCTAATAGAGTGTATTATTAGTGCTGTTAGCAAGAAAGAACTGGATAGGCGCCTTAAGAGGGTAATTATATGGCCATAAATGAAAAAAATGTATTTTTCATTTATTACAAAACTTATTGAAATACAACACTTTTTCTGCGTGGCATAAACCAGGCACGACATGTCTCCGATTGCCAAAATTTATGCCTTTCATTTTTTCAGCCACCACAAGCTTTTTTGGTTGTGAATATTGTTACGAGGAAGGAATCCAGTACGGTAAGTAACACGTATTCATAGTAATCAATTTATGTATTACGGACACTAAAATCTTTTACATAACGAATGTAAAGTTGTTTGTCATCAAAGGCTAATCTGTTCTGGGATTACTCTGCAACAAACAGCAGAGTGCATTCATGTGAACACTTTTAGTTTAGATGAACTTGTATTATAGTGTACTTCCGTAAAGCGCTTACTTATTAACGTTTTCTCTTTTGGTAAACGTTATTCAAATCTTGCTATTGTTAGATAAATATTAACTACATCGGTAAGAGCTTCACTTGTATTAATGATTGAAATCAAAAGATAAATTTACATATAGTGAACATTATTAATTTATTGTTAGTACACTAAACATGAAAAAATAGTAATAAAAATTATAAGAAACTTTTAATTTTTGAAGTCCATAAAGAGCATTGTGAAAAAGTCAAAGTAATTGTAAAAGCCTTATTTATTTCTTTCCCGTGAATGTTAAAAAATAAAGCCTACACAAAGTGTGCAATTTTCATAAACCCCTGATTGAATTATAATAAGGGAAATATTTCGACCCAGCGTGGAAACTACCTTCATCGATCTAAAGTTCCACTTAAAGAAGAATTCATTCTTACGATATTTCTCAATAAAGCTGTCAAACGCGCCATCTAAACGAAAAGTAATCGTACTCGTACTGACATCAACACGATCTTGCTTTCCTCATTTACTTCCAGCTAAAGCTGCTATACGGAACTCGCATAAATAATAATAATGTCAAAAGGCCTTGTTTTCTCCAATAAAGCTCAATTGCCGCGTTTTCATGGTTATACCTAATGAGTCTTTAGTTATAGTCGGGCAATAACAAGAATACGAATATAAATTTTTCAAAGTGAGTATAAAAAATGGCGAAATAAAGTATATTTCAAACCAACTGGGTTATAGTTTTTTACTAATTTTTATATTTTATCTTACGTGCGTGTGCCTCTATATCGCGCAAACTTTCGTGATATATAAAACGGCCTTTATTGAAGTGTCAAAGTGACAAACGTTCGTCAAGAGCCACGCAAGCTTAAGTCTGTTGAAAATAAATACAAAGTTAGATCCTGTATCAAAGGAGAAAATACAAAGTAATTAAAACTTGAGCCTATTAAGTACCATTGTCTGATTTCAAAATTTATCCGAACAAATGTTTAGATAAAGGAAAGAAAAATTAGCGAATCTCAATTAAACTTGACGAACATGATGCTTGTTCGATAAAAAGTAAGTTCATTTAGTAGCTATTCTGAAACTTTCACAGCGTGCTCGATTAATTACTTTCGCGTATCAAATTTCACTTTCTGCGGCATGTATCTCGTAAATTAATCAAAACAACTCCTATGAAACGCTTTATCCAGGGCCAGAAAGTACTAAACATCATATTAACTTAACCTCCATGCAGCAATTAAAAAAAAATCTTAAATTATTTCACTCTTAGCAAAAGCAAGCCAGCACCCTCCAATCCCCTAACGAAATAATCCTCTCAGAGCCTCGGGTGCCGTCTCTCAACATCACGCTTCAACCCTCAGCCCCTTCCCCTCAGTCAAAACACAATGCTCAATGCTTCCCGCTGCGCCTGCTTAATTTGTGTCCTGGCAAACACACACACACACGCACACACACACACACACACACACACACACGCACGCACACGCACACGCACACGCACACACACACACACACACCCAGAGAGAGCTGTAGAGAAAAGATCGAGCGCGAAGGGTAGTCGGAAGTAGTATAAGCGTATACACAGGGGCGCTCGGTGTCTTTGCTCCTCACCTGGTCTAGCGGAGCCCAAGGTCGGGTTAGTAGGCCGCTGCTCGTCTCGTTCGCGCTCTCTGCTGCGCGCGCGCGCCAGTGGCTCCCGATGCTGCTGCTGCGGCCGACGGCAGCCCCGGCAGCCTGGAGCCCGGCGCCCCGGACTCCTGTCGTGCTCCTGTTACTGTTCTCGCCGAAAACTGCGAATCTGCTACTACTGCCGACGGCTGCGGCGACGACGACGACCACAACAACGTGTCCAGTATAGCCAGGACGCCAGCATAGACAGGCGTACTCAGTTCAGGGACTGCATTTGTATCGCGCCTTCGTCATGGGGATGCTGTGACGAGAACAATCAGTCAAAGAACACAAGTGTAACGTTCGGGCACGCAGAAGTGATAAACACGACTCTGGCAAGTCTCGCGTGCTGTAACACTCAGCCGATCGAGCACGTGAATGTATTCCTGCGCGCGCGCGCAGTGAGCTGCTACGAACACACGCTAGGAGCACTCCTTCGCACCAGCTCTCTTTCTCTCGGAGTCAGAGCTAAAATGTGACTGACGATGTCTTGCACGAGCACTGTACTGCCAGGATGAGTCGTCGGAGGAGCTTGCGATCGTGCTTGAGAATGCGCGAGCTGTCAGAGACTAAGAGATAGAGACGGAGAGTGTGTGCGTGAGACAGAAAAGCTAGTGAGAGGCGCACCGAGCGACTGCAAGCTCGGGGTCGAGCGGGCGGTACGGGCTTCCGCGGTGTACTGGCCGCGGCGGTGCCGAGCGCTCGAGTATTATACCTCGCTCTGTCTACCTCTCTCTCTCTCTCTCTCTCTCTCTCTCTCTCTCTCTCTCTCTCTCTCTCTCAGGGGAGTTCCTACCTCCGCCTCTCTTTCGTTCGTCAGCCCTGCATCCGCGCTCGCCCCCTCGCCGCTGTATAAGCTTCCAGCTGCGCGGGCGCGTGTGGGTAGATAGTGTACGAGTATGGTGTGTGGGTGCAGCCGCCGCGCGGGTTCTACGCTCGCTCGAGTTATACAGTAGTAGGTAGTATGTGACGCGGGCGCCCGTAGTAGTAGTACGCGCCGGAGAGTTGTGCGCAGGCGCACTGCTGCTCGTTGCCTCCTCTCTGATGTGTCTCTTGCTTCCTATCGCCGCGCTTGCTTTCTTTCTTTCTTGTACTTTACTTACTTATCCTTACTTGGTCGCTCGCTCGATCACTCTCCGTGTTTGTCTAGGGAGTTTTCGATGGTTTTGGCTTCGGCTGCTTTGCTCGAGAGGTGTGTAGTACGTACTACTGCTCGACCAACTCCTCCGCCACTGGCTTTTCGAAATTGCGAGCTGGCGTTCTCCCCCGCGTTTGGATATGTGTATATAAGTACACACACTGCCTACGCGTATATTTATGATTTCGTCGTACGACCTGGCTTTGTCTTCGCTCGATTCGGGCCTGTGAATGTATAATACAGGTTCCGTTTTGTTCTCTCTCTTTCTTTCTTCTATTCTCCTATAGCTGCCGGTTTTCGTTTTCCGGGGACCGAGTTATCCGCTTTTCTCTCCGCGCGGGGCGCACAAGTGCTTTTCGGTTTTTTTTTCTCCCCGGGCTTTCTTTTCAACGGGCTTATCGAACATTCGTGTGCATATCGGCTGTCTTGCAGATTTCCCTTTGTGTTGAGCGCTTTTTTTTGCACGTTTTATCCAGCTGTCTTTTCCTATATATAACCCAGAATCGTTATCTCTATCGGTACTTTATTCTCTTTCTCTATTTTTCGTTCCTTTTCCTTCAACTTCCTCCTCCTCCTTTTTCTTCTCTTTAGTTTGCCGAGTTTTTAGACTTTTAAAGTTCGTTTTCCGAACTCGAGTATACTTCGTTTTAAGAAAATGTGCTCTCGGTGTGCAGAGGTAAGAAGTCGTGCAGTCGATGCTCTGTTGGGAGAAAGAGATTTTCGAAGTCGAAATAAATTGTCCAGTACATCGGTTAAATATTAGTACGGTCAACGTCCCTTTGAAACTCCCCCATTCTCTTGTTTCACATCGTCAAGTCGCATATTCCAACGAGGGGATTGTTACTCTTCCGAGAAAAGTGCATATCAACGCGTTTCTTGAAAATACATCTCCCGGATAAAAAATACGAGCATCAGCGTATCACCAGCTAAAATGACAAACTCGCGCTTCCTGCTCTGTCTCGGCTCTCGCTCCTCCTCTACTTTCCACTTCCCGGGACGGTGAAACCTCAATGAATTTCCTCATGCCGCGCGCGCGCGACTTCACCCACATAACTTATGCGCTATTTTCTCTCCCCTCTCTCCGCAACTCGTACATCTCCGCTTCCTCATCCCCTTAATTTCGCCACGCTTCTCCTCTCTCTCTCTCTCTCACCCTCTCAAGGCATACATATAATCTCGAGGCTGTGTGCACGGAGGCGTCTCCTTATTTTTCCGCTCTCCAGCGGCTGCGCGATTCGGCAGCTGCGAGACTTCAAAGCCGAGCTTCGTCTGGCGTGTTCCTGCCTCGATCTACTTACTCGCACAGCTCGGCGTGTCTCTCTATATCCACTTTGCGCGCGCATGCGACAAGAAGGTTTTCTATCCATCTCTCCGCCGCCGCCGCCGCCGTCGTCGTTGTCGTTTTGCCTCCGCCGCGTCCGCTCTATTCTTCATCTAGTTTACCAGGATCTCTGCTCTCTTTTTTTCTGCTTTCTTTCTCGCCGTCTGCAGTAGGAGTATCAGCGTCGGGATTTCGGTCGCTGCTGATTTTCGTTTCGTGTTTACTCGAGCGCCAGCTCCCGTCTTTGTCCGATAATGGGTTGAGAGTCAACCCGAGGCGCCTTGTTCTCTCCCGACGGCCCTTCCTCCTACTCGACTCGAGAGGGGACGCTCCGAGTGTGTATACGTGCAGAGATACACACACACACACACACACACACACACACACACACACACACACACACACACACACACACACACAGAGGCATGTGCGACTGTTTTTCTGCCTCTCTCATTACCGCGACGGCCCATTTCTCGCGCCCCCCTCTGTGTGTGCGCGCTTTTATCGCGCCCGATTCTTTTTGCGGTTCTTCGCCCCCTGCTCTGACGACTGGCTCTGTTGTCTGCGTGCGCATGTGTGTATGCAACGATGTGTATGCTCGTATGTGCGACCGACTTTCGTGCATGCGTCGGATAATGCTGAAAGAAAGAGAGACGAGCCTACAGGAGAAGGAAGAAAAATGTAGAGAGAAGTGGATGTCTTAGGGGGATCAAAACTCACGTACATAGGAGGCGCTGGAGATAATCTTAGCCGAGAGAGAGAGAGAGAGAGAGAGAGAGAGAGAGAGAGAGAGAGAGAGGCGCGAGAGACCGCGAGCGCGGATTGTCGGCTTTACAGCGTTACCCGCGAACGCCGAGATTGTCTTTCTTTTGCTCCTTTTGCCCGCTCTACATTCACCGCCGGGGCGAAGCTATACTTTGCCATTTTAGAATCTTTGAGTTATCGGGTTTTCGTCCTCTTCGCGCGAGCGCCGTAAAAATATTTAAGGAGAAAGAGACTGAAACCAGATTAATGCGACTCAAAGTCACATTTGGCGCCTGCACTGCGGTTATAACTAAAAAGTAGTATACTATAGGATCATACAGTCATAGTATCAGCGGCCCAAAAGGAGGCTCGACGAGGCTGTTTTATTGGTATAGTCACACATTGCTATATTTATTAATTCCGCGCGCCGATTTGCGATGAGGAAAATGGAGGACGCCTACGCGCCACCTATCTTCATTAACCGGGGACTACAAAGATCCGGAAAGTTCATACAGTAGGAAAAAAAGCCAATCCAAAACACATTTGTTCCGTAGCTTCTATACGGTTTGTATCTACTAATTATATGTTTCATGCGTGCAGTACTCGCGTTTGACGGACAAATTTATCGCGCATATATAGCAGCCGACGAAAGAATTGTAAAGTCAACTGCAGTCTGCGCAACTGGCACGTCGTTGAAAGTAAAAACAGCTGCGGGAAAACGTGTCGGCGCCGTTGCGATCTGCATTTCCATATACTCACACACGGTGTATACATGCACTACAGGGTTGAAAGCCTTCGATTTGCCGCGTATATACGAAGGTATGGGTATTGCTGGTATGCACGTGATATCCCGGACGCAATCGCCTCCTTCACTGAAACCAATCCCATAAACTCCCGTCTTTAATATTTACCTGACACGTGACTCTTCATCCTTCGAGGAATATGCCTTTGTTTATATAGGTAAATTTGGCAGTCGACAGAGAAGTTGAAAAAAGTTTTCGAGGGGGCGAGAGAGAGAGAGAGAGAGAGAGAGAGAGAGAGGGGGGGGGGAGAGAGAGAGAGAGAGAGAGAGAGAGATCGATGACGGAATTAATAATGTAAGTGCCTCATCAAAAGTGTCGGGATCGCCGGAACGGGAAGAGTATGATGAATTAGTATTATATCGACGACAAGGTTGATATATAAGATCGAGTGTGGAAGGGTACCGGAAGAATTTCGGGTCGACGTTCTATGATTAAATTTCGATGATTCAGAAGATGTGGAAAAATTCTGTAGATAGATTTGTTGAATGTATGCATCAAGTAAAATATTTTCAAAGTCTATATAAAATTTTTAATGTTATATAAGAATGACAGATTTATTCGGCGCTCTTTTTTATAGAATCAGCTGAAATTTACACGATGCTATACTCTCGGTCGATCCCAGTTTCGAAATAAAATCCTTTTTATATTCCACGTCAGTTTCCGAAGCTCAAAGTTATAGCTCTCACCCGCAAAAATAAAAGCAATAATCCAAATACGTTCAAAGTACCTATTCTACTATTTTAGTCCGTCTTCAATATTTTGCAATTTCAACACTATACGACACCGCACACGGAGTCAGTACTCCCACATTCAAAACAAAAACACGCAAAAAAAATGTTTGCTAGTCTTTTACATCCAGCGTTCCAAGTGCTCTCCGTTCGCTACTCCATCATGTTTTGCAAGAACACACCGCTCGTCCGTCTCTCTTTCTCTCTACCTTTTTTTCGTGCTTTTATTTCAAAAATCTCTCTTCGCTCAAAAATTAAACTTCGCGCACGAAAAAAGCCAACTCACGCATGTAATATGTAGCAGAACTTTTTTCCTCTCGGCTTTCTAAAAGCACTTTTATGTCCAAAATATTTTCCATAGATTTAATGAAAACTACCGCAACGAAAAGAAAACGCAAAACATTCATCGCTTCAAAATCCGCAGTCACGACACATCAGCATTCAAGCTTCAAGTCTCGCTACCCCTCGCACCGCGGAGCTCACGCGTAAATTTCCGCGCGGCGTAACCCCGTAAAGTCGTATAAAGTAACGATAATTAGAGCACTGTGTGACTCGGTCGCGCGAAATTCCGGAACGAACAAACGCACTCAAGGAAGCTGCTTTTCACCCTCTCCGCTACTGCTCTTCTCTGCTCTCTCCAGCGCAGCCCTCGACTTAAAGGCGAAGTATTGCTCTAATTCATGCGCGTGACTCGCTTGCACAACTGCGCGCACGACGTTGGAGTAGCCTCAAAGATGACGCGGGGAAAGAAGAAAGAAGGAGCATGCAGGTATAGTGCGCGCGCGAAGCTCGAAAAATTTCGCCGAGTGGATTAAAGAGGGACTACTGTTCGTGCGCGCGCGGTCAGTCCAACGGGAAGATATACGAGGAGAACGAGGTGAGGAGAAATAATTAGAGGGAGAGCCGAGAGGAGACCGGTGCTGACTTTCTTTTTGTCGTCGCTGGGGCTGCGAAACTGTAATTATGCTGCATGTGCCCGGGATGTGAGCGCGAGAGAGGGGTACTATAGGTATGCTACTCGCCAAGTTGGACCGGCTCCTCTTTGGAATCTATATAGTTAAAAATTTCTTAATTGAAGAGCTCGAGAATAATGATACGTTGGCATGTGGAAGATTTTTTTATACTTTATGATATTACACCGTTTTTTCATTGGTTGATTTGTACAGCAGTGCCAAGAGAACGTACGCTGGATCGAGGCGACCCATCAATTTTATGCTCAGAGCCTATAAAAGCTGTATGAATCTGAAATGTATTTATAAAAAGTGTTGTAAACCCGCACGTTTTTGTAAATAAATTACGAGAATCATGTCTGGAAATTTTAATCCTAATGATTCTCATTATATCGTCAAGAGAAAAAGTGGAGGACAGCCCCTAGAGGATGACAATAAAAGCATGAAATGAAATATCGGCTCATTGGTAAGTGGAGACGAGAGAACGCAGACGAGAGCAGAATAAAAAATGAGGGAAAGAATAAGGGGATGAAAAAGTTATTTGACTAATGAATTCTATATATTATTGTCGCACTCGAGAGGCTAAGTTGATGGCGAACATTTGCGGTCAACATAGCGGGTAACCAAAGTTAAAGAAAAAACTTCTTTGCTATGAAATAGGATATAAAATATACGAGAAAAATATTGAACGACCGTATCGGTGATTTTTGTTAGTAAAAGCTAACGCTGAAAAAGACAATGAGCTGAATTCTTTCGATAATTCTTTTCGCAAGAAAATCACGTCGTCTCTTAACACTAGAGCTGGATGGAGTTATAAAAAATTAACTCGACAATCTTATAAAAGCCTCCATGAAACTTGAATGTTAACAAAAGCATTGCATCTTGTTCTCAATATTTAAACATGCTTCAGTTGTACAGCCTCGAGGATTTGAAAGTACTTGCAAGATTTACACTATTTTCACGAAAATCGCAAGAGTGAAAGATTTACTGGGGTCGAAAGTATGCTATTAAACATTCTTGATAAATTTTCTGAAAACTCGCAGCGATGTAAGTTATAGCTTTAACTATGAAATGCTACAAATCTTCAAGTACATTTATATACCATTCTGTCGACACCTGCAATAAATCGAAAAATCTCTTTCAACAAGTTTCGTCTTCTAAAAAATTCGTTCCACGCTCGCTTAAATCAGAAAATCGTAGAAAAAGAAATCCCATTAATTAGCCGACTTCCTTCGACATCCGAGAAAATCAACGTTTCTCATAGAATCCCTGCACCTTCGACGAAATAAAACCCACAGCTCCCTTTGGACGAAACAAAAGACACAATTCCCGACCCCTGAAAAAAACAAGCGGCGGTTTCAATACGCGCCGTATCCGTACCTACATTCGCAAAGCAGCAACAGCAGCCAGAGAAGATACAGTGCGCGAGCAAAGCAGAGCAGAGCAAAGACAAAGAGAGAGAGAGAGAGAGAGAGAGAGAGAGTGAGAGAGAGAGAGCGCGCACGGCGGCCGAATCGATAAGCGCTGTGGCGGACCACCACCACCACCGCCACCTTCCCCTCTAGCCGTATTCGTTTTAGGTGCGCTACTCAGCTCTCCGACTGTTGCTGCTACTGCCACTACTCCTGCTGCTGCTGTTGCTGCTGCTGCTGCTGCTACTGCTACTGCACCATTGGAAACCGTTTTTCTCGCTCGTGAGGGAGGAGAGATCGCGCTCGCGTCCGACCGTACTCGGACGTTACCACTTATGCGCACGGCTGTACCTGGTCGTCTCGGGACTGCGGAAAAGGGTTTGCGACGGCTTTGGCTTTGTCTTTCAGCGGATCGGGTTCTGCGGGGCGATAAGGATTTTATTCGATGGGGGTTTCGAGCTCGCGTGGAGCTTGTCTTTTACTGCGGGAATTCCATCGATTTCTTTCTGTCTCGTTTTTTTTGAGGGTTTGAATGGGTAAGTTATGCGCAATTTTTGTATAGTTGAACGAATAAGATTGATTCCAGATTTAAATTTCAGATGAGAATCGATGCTTGATGGACTTATTTTGAGGTTTCATTGGAAAATTTGGTTTACGTTGTAAAAAGCAAACTGGGGCGGAGATTGTACTTACTGTCAAGCTCCAGTTCATCTCGAAAAAATAAAAATTTCAACACTTTTTCGATCGATTTATCAAAATAAATTTTTCAAAAAACGAAAAAGCCATTTTTTTCTAATCCCAAAATATTATGCATAAACCATTTCAAACATTTATAATAAAAAATATTCATATAATCTAGATGCGATTCGCTAAATATCGTGATTATTTTGCTGGCGCCGCTGCGAAATATTTGTTTTTTACGCGTTACGCTCATAATATAAGCTTATGGTAATAGGTTTATATGCATAAAGCGCTATTTACGCTTTCATCACGCGTATGCAAAACGCAGCGGAAACAAGTTTGCCCGAGCTAAGGCTGATGCAGCAAAGCAGCTCGCATGTATTTTATGCGAATTTGATCCTGCAGTCCACTTTGTGTCAAAGAATTCTCGAGGCTGCACGCAAAACAGCCGGTAATTCCCTGAGACGTTTCGTACTTCTTTATCACACGTATATAAAAGTTATATGTATACCTATGTTTACTGATTCGTTAAACTGATTGTTAATCCACAAATGTAGCTAAAGAATATAACTATTTAATATAAAAGTATAAACAAGATATTGCAGTAAGATTGAGAAGATAGGGTAAATTTTGCAACCACTGTTTCAAGCCGGCTGAATTAATGGAAGCAGTAGCATAAAAAGCCAAAGAGCCCGGAGCATAACCTGAGGCAAGAAACTTTCGATTAATCAACGACCACGATGTACCGACACGACGCTGGGAAAAAAACAAAAACAAAAATTCATCGCATCCATTCCAGCGACGGTTCGCGTCGCCGTGCCGGAAAATAAAGGAGCAAGACAAACTTGCGTCGTGCACGCGAAGCCACGGAAAAAACTGCCTTGCGATTCTTGCGAATGAAAAAAACGCTTACCACTATATAGGGCGCGAGACTCTATATACACGCGAAGAAATGCAAAGTGTATTAAAAAAGGAAGCAGGAGCTACATCCATATATGCAGCTCAAATGCGATCTACGGGCGAAGGCCGAGCGTTGTGGGGGGTCGATGGAGAAAAAAAATGAGCTGATGCATTCGAGGGGGTAGTTTAATCCAAAGTGGGCATCTTTCTGAATGCATGAGAGCATTTAAAAAAAAAAGCGGAAAATCGGTTTCAAATTAAGGCTTCTTCGCTGGGTATTATCGTTCGAACATGTGAGCTTGTGAATTTTGTAAACGAAGAAGAATATTAAATGATTCTCAATATATAATGCACATCTCAAGATTAAAAAACATTAGTTATGCATACATTTTGACTTTATGTATATTTTCAGCATTTATAAAGAGTGGGGCAATTAGTAATCAGATTAAGAACGAGATTGGTACGATATCATCACATCACATCATATTATTAATTAAAATGTTATTTCTTCTCTGCAATTGAAAATTGAATTGTGAAACCTACGTAAATGATATTATAAAATTCAATTTTATTTCTATAAATATGCACTTATAAATTAAATAACCCTCTTAGATCGATTTTAATAATATAATGAAATCAGTGACAATTATTATGGATCCAATATTATCAAACAGAAATTGTAATTATAAAAATGCAATAATATAAAATATATATATAACCTATAGAATGCATGTATGTACATACATATGTCAAAGTATAGTTAGAAGACTTATAAAAATATGTTTCTGCTTAAGCTTACTTACGTTATTTCATATTTTCGTTTCAAAGGCGTAAACTTCTGTATTGGTCAAAGATAAACGCCCGACCAATCTAAAAGCGTCGAGTCTGGCTTTCTGTTTGCAGGACGAATATACGAGCTGCAGCTGTATGATGTATGTAGATGCACCTTCATACTTCCATAGCTTCGCAAAATTCCCTCGAGATGGAGCCAAACTACTGCTAATATATAATAAGGCCGAGTCCAGATGATTGTACTTCCCGTCCGACTGTGTCATCGAGTTTTCATCTACATGATTATGTGTTCATTGGAAAATTCGATTAGTGAAATTAAACAATTTATCAGACTATTTATTTATTAGCACTCTTATTCTGGTAGTTCAATATTCAAAATTACTTTTTAGCTACTACGTTTTTAGAAATTTGGATAAAGCGTGATAAAGTATTATAGAAGCGCTTCTCATGTCCCCAGAATCATGTAGATGGAAAACTCGATGGTACCGTCGGACGGGGTACGGCTACAGGGTAAGGGGACGGGAAGTACAATCATCCTGGACTCGGCCTAAGTATGATTTTAGCGAATTAATAATACAAAACCACATATCCGAGTAAACGATCAAATCCGGTAATACACATATGTATGTGGCAAAAAAATTGACAATCGTAGTAACATATCTAATTGCATGATATACTTCGCACTAAAAATAAACCGGGCGCATCGACTTTCAAAATATTTCGTCACATGAAATAAGTTCAAACAACTGCAGTCTGCGCGAGTACTTATTATTACAGGAAAACCAAAACAGTCATGTTATTGCAGACACAGCCTGCAGAAGCCGGAATATGGCCGTTATTGGCCAGTGTGGCGGCGTAGCGCTGCCAGCGCATGAACCGCTACACAACAGTACTACACCCGACCCGACTTACCCGACACTATACGCACGTCCCCAGGTCCCAGCGACCATCGTGCAGATCGTGCTCCGCGTGTATTTCCTCGGTGCACGCACACATATAAGTACATCACTGCTTTCTCGCCCGCATCATTTGAGCAGCTCTCGTCGGCCGTTCGACCCATCATCGCCTTCGCATCCATATACACTCTCGGTCAGGTCACGCACACACCTATCCCAGCGAGCAACGGCCTGTGATCTATAGCTGTGTATTGTATCGAATGCCCCGCGCGCGCCCAAGTTCCCGGGGCGGGAATTCGACGACCTAGCGGCCGCGAAGAGAGTCTATATGCTCTAACCGACAGAGCGAGAAATCAAAAAGAGAAAGAGAGAGAGAGAAAGAGTGCGCGCGCGCCAACAGTTGTCGTCGTCGTCGTCGCGCAGGATTCACAGTACACACGTAGGAGAAGAGCTGTGCGGGTCTGTGCGAAAATTCCGTGCAGTGCATGCGCTGCCGCCGGGTCCCGATAAGCTACCTGCAACGGCTGCAACCCACGAGACGACTTTCCTGTTCTCGCAGTCTCTCTTTCCGGAACGAGGTGGAGAGCGAGAAAGAGAGAGAACGATCACCACCAGGTACAACCGTCGCCGCCACCGCTGCCGGTCGTCGTGCGAGAGACGAGTGAGAGGCCACATATAAGTAGAGAAGAACAGCAGGAAGAAGAAGATGGGGGCCTACTTGGCACAGCCCAAGACCGACAAGGTCTCCAGCGATCAGGTCGGCAAGAACCTCATCGTCGGAGCTAGCTCCATGCAGGGCTGGCGCCAGAGCCAAGAGGTATTTATCCGCTTCTCATTTTCGTCCCGAGTTGGCTGCTGTGCTGCTGCGCTGCTTTTATAGGCTATGCACGCGTGCGTGCGTTAGCGGGTTACATTAGCGCGGGCTCGGCGCCGCAGTTATATTATTCGGGGAACGGTCGTTCTCGTGACTGCACCCGCGTGTGCGCCGGTGCTGTCTGTCATGTAACGGCTTCGCGTTTTTCCTCTTGCCGGCTTGATTCGTCTTGATTTTTCGCCGCCTTTTTTATCGAAAGCGTGTGCTCGTATCGTGCATGGCGACATCCCGCCCGCCGCCTCGTCGATTGTCTCCAGCGAAATGTTGATAATGCGAGGTTCATACTTACTCTATGCGATAATGCTGGCTGAGAAACTTGCGGAAACGTAAGGCAATCGTTGGTAATTTCTTTTTTTTTTCATGGCAGTTGACGAGATGTTTGTTTTGAAGTCATAGGTGTCGGGACACTGTTCAACATGTGATTTGTTCTCGCTGTGTGGAAGTCTACTTACATGTGCAATGTGGCTTTGTGATGCATGCTATTCCGTAACTTTCTTCTTAAAGATTAACGAAACATTTGTCTTCTGTGCAGGATGCTCACAACTGTTGCATAGACTTTGACGAAGATTGTTCATTATTCGCCGTGTATGATGGGCACGGAGGATCTGAAGTGGCAACGTATTGCTCTAATAATCTACCAGATTTTATTAAAAATACAGAGGCATACAAAAAGGGCGATATTAAGCAAGCTTTAATTGATGCTTTCTTAGGATTCGACGCCACGCTTACAAAACCTGAAATAATTAGCATCTTGAAGGATATAGCTAGAAGTCAATTATCTGATAATGAAGCAGAAAAAGGAGAAGATTCTGGTATGCATTTAAATACTTATCTCAAGTTACTATTATTTATATCATGATTGCTTATCCATTTGTTTTTTTCTTGTTAAATAAAGATGTCGAAGAAAATGTCAATAATCTTCGTATGGAAGCAGCAATGCCGTTGGCTCAAGTAATGGCCAAATATTCACCAGACTTGAGAAACCTTAAGTTCAAACCACTCAACAATGAAAGTTGTGCTAGTCCGCCGAATTTCCAGAGTCCGTATTTACGCAGTGGAAGGAGTAAAGACAAAGGGGCTTGTTCATCATCTGCTGCAGGCTGTTCAACATCATCAACATCATGGAACAGCAATGAAACAGATGTAAGTAGTTCGAGTCAGCCTTGTGAGTCGTCCTCTTCGACTGCAGACCATAAACCTGCTGAGACTGCTGGCAGTAGCGAAGCAGATCAAGTACTAGATTCTACTACAAGCAATGGTGATGTTCCTCGTTCGTCCCAGGTGGGCTCCTCTGCAGATTCAGGTTCTGCTAAATCATCCGAAATGCCAGACAGTTCTGAGGATGTCAGCGATACAGTATCACCTAGTAAAGCCACCAATTCAACAACCACACCAAATGAGGCAGAAACAAATGGAAAACAACCAAGCAAGAGTTTTGAGGATGCAGATAGCAGTAAAAATGCAGGGGATAATGAATGCAGCAGTTCCTGTACTCCAGTGGAGAATGGTGAAGCTGAACAGCAAGAAAAAATCAGTAGCAGTGGCCGTATGAAGAAACAATTGATAAATCTCTACAAAAGTTTGATAACCGAGGCTGATGATTCTGATGATGATGACGACGACGATGACGATGACGAAAATGATAAAAATTTTGATGGCCAACCACAGAGGTATATTAAAATTAATTTTAACTTCATTTTTATAACATTATTTTTGTATTTTTTATTCTTTTATGAAGTAAGATACCACCAGTCAAATTATTCAGTTATGTATTCAAAAATTTTATGCATGCCGTGCTACATAATACAATTTTAATATTTCCTTTATTTTTAAGTGATGATGAAGGAGATGTAGAAAATGATGATAGCAATGAGGAAGAAGATGATACTGAAGATGACGATGAAGAAGATGAAGAAGATGAAGAAGAAGAGGAAGATGAACCTATGTCTGCACTTGACGAAGAGGTTAATAAATTATTAAGATAAACATTAAATTATTTCGATTTACTCTTATAACATTATAAAAAATATTGAATTGTGTCATAGCCTGGTGCGGACAGTGGATGCACAGCAGTAGTTGCTATTCTCAAAGGAAATGAATTATATGTAGCCAATGCAGGGGATTCTCGGTGTGTACTATGCCGAGATGGAAAAGCAATTGAATTGAGTTTTGATCACAAACCCGAGGATCAGCCAGAAATGCAGCGCATTGTAAAAGCTGGTGGAAAAGTTACCGCTGATGGTAGAGTAAATGGTGGACTTAATTTGTCGAGAGCACTTGGTGATCACGCTTACAAGAAGAACAAGGATTTGCCACCAGAAGAGCAAATGATATCCGCATTGCCAGATATTAAAACGGTTACGTTAGATCTAGAAAAAGACGAATTTATGGTACTCGCATGCGACGGCATTTGGAACTTTATGTCAAGCCAAAACGTCATTGACTACATACGCTCTGCTTTTGCCCGGGGTTATGACAATGTCTCAAAAATTTGCGAAGAGGTATAAATTGTTAATTTAAAATTTATTGTAACTTGAGAATGATAATTTTAAAAATTATTAATGATTCTGAATTTGATATTTCCAGCTATTCGATTATTGCTTAGCCCCAAATACTCTCGGTGACGGTACCGGATGTGACAATATGACAGCGATAATCGTGAAATTTAAATCGTCCAAGACTGGAAACGGCGAGGGCACTGCGGCAGAGGTTACAACGGTTAGCAAGAAAAGGCCTGTCTCACCAAGTACATCTGCCGAAGGGACCGAATGTAACTCTGAAAAGACCGAAGATAATGTGATAGATGAATGTAAGCGTTTTAAAGCAGAAACGTGCTGAGGACATTGGGACTAAACAAGGAAAAAAAACATGAAAACTGACCTACGAGAGCTGTTGCATTAAATGTGAATTTTTGTAAAATTATAAAACTTGTAAAGCTGTGAAGTTACCTTGCATTCACAGCGATTATCATATGTTATAGTTTTATGTATAAAAGAATGTATCAGCGTTGAATATTGGTGATGGACTGATAGACATTTGGAGCATATGAGGATGATATACTTTTTTTTTTTTTTAACTGCATACGTATTTTTCACTAAAAGCTCGCATTTGTTAATAATTTTACTTATGGTTGTTTGCAAATAATTTAATGCAAACAAAATCGTGAAATGCATGAAAAGTGTACACTATAATTGTTTCCCGCGCGGAAAAAATTTATATTATAATTGGCCAAGGTGTCTTCAGTTATTTTTGTTAAATAGGAAGATGTTTTGTCATGTTTATTTTTTTGATTTCTCTAGATTGTATTATTTCCTAAATTATAGTGTAGGTAAGGTAGCTTTAAAAAGCCTAAACATTAGTGCACTCTAATATAAATACTTGCAGTGGTTTCTGTCAAATTGAACCATGCATAATTTTACTTATAGTGACTCAAATCTGTAAACCTTACACTTCTATTTTTATATTTTTTGACATCGAAGATTATTTAAACTGTATCATTTATGCTAAGACACGTTATGAGAACATTTGATCTCTTTTAATATTATCCCATTTGCTCCATATACATCTAAGCTCAATTTTATAAAATGTTGCATGATTTGTAAATCCATTTTTACATCCATGTGTTTTCAGTTGTTTTATAGTTGAGTAAATTATGCAAAACGATACAAGTCTCTTATTAAAGGAACCACTTTTTTTTAATGTCATCGAATGTCGCTCGTCTAGGCATATACATGTACATATTTATAAAACTAGCCGTAGAATTTGTACTTGAAATTTGAAACAAGACCATTTCTTATTTTTATTGTATTAAATAAAGTTTATTTTTGAATCCCTGGTCACATTGTTGTGTGAATACGTG
The DNA here is from genome assembly GCA_012977825.3 of Pteromalus puparum. Lineage (NCBI taxonomy): Eukaryota > Metazoa > Arthropoda > Insecta > Hymenoptera > Pteromalidae > Pteromalus > Pteromalus puparum. The sequence goes on from CM053168.1 coordinate 55,129,125, forward strand.
ACAATAGTTTCAGAGTTACTAAAATACTACGATTAATTATGAACACTTGTAAACTTTTAAATTAAAAAAGCAATTTGTATTATGAACAAATGCGTTTGAGTAATTGTAAAGAGGAAAACCATCTAAGTTTTTCAAAATGAGAATTAGTAGCATACTTCGATACAAAATTTTATTAGGCATGATGTAAACCTAACTGCCCTGTTTCTATAGTACAAATATGTATATTTGAAATTACATGGTTTTGATTATATTTATAATGCAAAGAAAAATAAGAAATATTCGTTACTTTTACTATGAATACATGAACTAAATGTTAGAAACTTCATTGCAAGGGATGTTCTATTATAGAAAAAAAATTTCTTATAATATTCATTTGATAGAACAACGCATACCAAATGCAATAAAAGTAAAAAACTGTATTGTAACAAATGTTATCATACCATACAAAATTTCGATTTTTTAATTTTCACTTTTAAGTTTAAGGATTGAATAATAACTCTTCGATTTCTCAAGTTTGCTTGTAAATAATTAATAAAAATATGGTTTGAACTACTTCATGTATAATTTTTTAATTTAAACACTTCAAATATAAAAATTAGTCATCTCGTGAAGAAATTTTTTATGATTTATACGGAATAACGTTAAGAAATACGAAGCGATTTACTGTTTAAATAATTATAATCACTTGGCTAAGCAACCATTCTTACTATGATACAGGCATTATATATATATAATGTGCCCTCCATAAAAAAAAGCAAATGCATTTGCATTTATTTTCAATCCTATAAGAATAGTATAATAAAAAGAGGGATAATTGAAGATTCTACTCATGTGCCTTCCTTCTTCAGGGTTGTTTAATTTAAATTTCTCTTCTTATGCAAGGCTCTTTGTCATCTTCTCAAAAGAAATAAACCTGACTAAACATCGAAAAATTATTGTATATGTACTCCTACAATCGATTAAAATAGACCAAATAATAATACAACTTTAAAGAATAAAATTTGTACCATTTGTTTTTGTTTTGTTTTTGTTTTGTTCAGAACAGTTTGCGCGTTGATATTTGATTGAATTTTTGAACAAGTAGCATTTTATAGATTTATAAAAGTTGAACTTATCTGAGTTGTATAAAAACCAGCACTTATAAGAATATGAATATAAGAAAAAAACTTCAATTCGTTAATGAGGAATGTGTTTATTTTTAAGCTTAGAAATATATAAGGAATGATTCTGGTAATAGCTTGTCAATAATTGAATATCTGGTAAAAAATTAATTTGATGTCAAGTGTTCAATAGTTTCCAGTTGCTCTTGTTCAATTTTTTTCAATGATTCATATTCAACTCGTAATCTCTCTAGTTCCATTTGTTTTTCCAATACTAATGCCTAAAAGTAAGAATTTTATGTCAGTAACTGAATTTGTGTTATATTTTCAATGAACATTGTAATATAACATTGTACAATACCTCTAATTGCTGTTTTTCAGCATCGTGTTCTTTAGTAAGTGAATGTAATAAATTGCGCATACCGATTGCACGCATTTTTTCTTGTTCCACTCGATCTGCCAAATGACTCATTATTTTAATAAACTCTTCAGCAGCTTTATGAAAATCTCCGATTCCTGCGATGGCGCAATTTTGTAGTTTTTATTAAATCGTTAAATTGGAGAAATCAATGAGCTAAGTATACCAGCAAATAGAATGATAAGTAATAAAAGGAGCTTATGGAGCATAGTGCTGAATGCGTCCATTGAAAAAAAAATTTTTTATCTCAAAATTGACTCACTAGTTACAAAATTTTGGCATTCCTCCCTCAATTTATCGGTTTGCGAGGCAACCTCAGGCTCGAGAACACGAATTTTTGCTAAATCGTCAAGAAAAAGGCCATGCTTTTTCAGCGAATCTGCCATGTTTGCACTTCAGCCGCGTTGCTATCCTGGTTACTAAGTGATTCTCAGAGTCAAAACAAGAATATCGAAGAATATCGACTGACGGCAGGGTGTTACAACAAACGCGCAGTGCATCATGCACGTAATACAATGAGTACTATAGTTTCAATAAAAGAGGGTGAATAATCATTATAATTATGATACGCATACTTTCAAAACTGATAATCTGAAATCATTTTTCAGTACTTGAACCATCTAAAATAATTGAGTTTAAAAAAAATATTAACCGGAGTTTTGTTTCAAAGAAAATAAATAGAGAAAATTTAAATTTGATTATAAATGCCAAACAGCGATAATTTATTGTATATGTACGAGCTACAAATGCTACAATAATTTAATAATGCTGTAAACAAAAAGTGGCGCCAAAAATTTCGGCACCTCTCGCGGCCAACGTACGAAGCTGTACGGCCGTTGTTTCCCCCCAATCCCCCCACTCTTTTTGCGCGTCTCCTCTCTTCTGATATTCGCGACTCCGTGACTCATCTCACGCGATTCGCAATCGCAGTGAAGCGACCGGTTTGACCAGGGACAGACAAGCTCGACGGATCTCTAGTCTCGCACTGTATTCAGTGCTGCCGACGGAAGAACATATGTTTTAAAAGCAGGTGGCGCAGGCGCAGTGAACATTTCCGCGTGACGTTACCTAGCCATCTTTCCAGTCAAGCCAAAAGTGTATTGTTTTTCAACTTTAGTCTTATTTAACGGAACTTTTATTAATGTCAGAACCACAGTCCGCGCTTCTACTAAGAAAACAACTAGCAGGTACGCAGTCCAAGTGATTACAAAAATACAGTGCAGTGCGGTGCTTTCGCCTCGCGCAAATCTCTCCGTGCGTAGCCACAGCTTGTGCCCGCTCTCTGCTCGGCCAGCGAGCCAAACGTGAGCGGCCTTGCTTTTCATAGCGAGTGTGCTTCGCCGAACCAGCTCGCTTTCTGAACTCGCTGTGCCCCAGCTTGCACCATCGGCTTCGTTTCTCGACCTTGAAAACCTCTTCCTGGAGCTCGGACCCTCGGCTCTGCGCCGAGTCCGATCGGGCCGCGCGAGAAATCAATACGAGCCGCGAGCGGAACCCACCTCGGCCCCCCTGCTTTAACCTACAAATCCCAGCCACATCCTGGGCCTCCGTCGGCATCGAAAGCCCTCGCGCTCCTCCAGGAGGTCCCCCGTGCCCCTCGTACATTGTCCGTTGTCGTCGTCGAGGCCGCTGCTCTCCGCCTCACTCCCTCCGCGCGCGCTCTTTCTTTCTCTCTCTCTCTCTCTCTCTCTCTCTCTCTCTCTCTCCTCGCTGCACGGCGTGCGAAGCCGTGCCTTTTTTGTGCGCCCCCCATCTCGTTTCGCGAATCCATGACCCCTCTCGTGCTCCCCGCAGCAATCGGGGACGCATCCCGATGCCGACATCCTCATCGTTGTTTCGACCGGAGGCCGAAAATAATAGCAGCTCTCTCTCCCTTGGCTGGTCCTCCGCGAGACCGGCTGTGTATTTATAGAGGCGCCCTCTCTTCCCTGCGCCTTCTCTCTGTCTCTCTCCTAGCGACTACTACTTTTTCGCTGAAGGTCAGCCTCTCCTCGGCCAACGACTCATCTTTTGTCCGAGCGGTAGTCGTGCTAATAACTAAACGCCCGCGAGCTTTCAGCGTGCGATGTTGGCAAGTCAAGGGCTCGTCGGCTCGACTCGACGCCGGGAAGCGCCCATGAGAGCCGCACACCGGGAGCATAACGCCGTCGCGAACATAACCTCGAAATCGAACACGCTGGGGGAGAAGCAGCACAGGAGACGGGGGGCGTGCATCTTGCTACTCTCGCGGCGCCGAGGAGCGCGTGACCTACGCCCTGGTCGCGAATTTCTTTGCGCCGATACAGCTAGACAAACGACTCGAAGCGCTTCTTCGCTTTGCTCGGGATTCATGACTTGCTTTTCCTCGTTCAATGCCGGCGGGTCCGTTGATACGTTATTCGCGAAAAAAGGCCGAACGGTGCGAGCCACAGCTCGGCGTCGGAAAAACAAGTCTGCCTCTTGATCGCGCCGATGAATTGCTTGGCTCTTTGCCAGATGCGCGAATGATTTCTTGATTGCAGGTTTTGATTTTTTGATTGATATAATCTATTCTTATCGGCAAGGATCATCTTTTTTTAGCGGGATATCATAATTTATTTACTAATTTCTATTGATAATTATATTTTTTCTTAAGCTTGTATGATTTAAACTTGGCTAATTTGAACTTAAAATCTCTTCAATTGAAGTGGGTCTTCAAATAAGAATAATACTATATTACTATCTAGCAAAAACTTTCTTGATAATTTTATTTGATAATGCTACTGATTTTATTTTGCAGAACTGAATAAAAACCCAGTTGAAGGGTTTTCAGCAGGTCTAATAGATGATAATGATATTTATCGATGGGAGGTGCTTATTATTGGACCTCCGGACACATTGTAGTGAGTTTTATAGTGGTTCAAATACAAACCAAAACTATAAGGATATTTATCTTTGAATTTTAAATATTTGCAATTTTTTCAGCGAGGGTGGATTCTTTAAAGCACATTTACAGTTCCCGAAAGAGTACCCCCTAAGGCCACCACGCATGAAATTCATAACAGAAATATGGCATCCAAACAGTAAGAATATTTAAAAACTGTTACAATTATTCTATTTTATTCTGCCAATCAAATGTTAAATTTTTTTTCAATCTTGATTTTTTTAGTTGAAAAAAATGGTGATGTCTGTATATCTATCTTGCACGAGCCTGGTGATGATAAATGGGGCTATGAAAAAGCATCAGAACGATGGCTACCAGTTCACACAGTGGAAACAATTCTAATCAGCGTGATTAGCATGCTTGCTGATCCCAATGATGAAAGTCCTGCAAATGTTGATGCTGCTGTAAGTTTCAAATTTTAATATCTCATTTGTTATAAAAAGTGCATTAAAAATAAAATATTAAAAATATGTTTTAATTGCAGAAAGAATGGCGAGAGAGTTATACAGAATTCAAGAGAAAGGTGGCTAGGTGCGTCCGAAAAAGTCAGGAAGAATGTATGTAGGGTATGAAGAAATATTTACATGGAAAGACTTATTTAATTCTGGTATGTTAAACCTTTAAGCAGTAAATAAATTTGCATAACTATCAGTACATAGACGTTACGTAATTGCTAATTACTTATAGAAATTTACTAGTTTTTGAGTTGATTCTTTTATAGCACTGTGTGGCATAAATCTGCATCTATGTCACACCTATCCGTGGCATAAATAGTCCATTAATGCACCGTGCTGATCGCCCTCGCTACGCTCGGGTGCTAACTGCACGGTGCAAAAATAGACTGTTTAGGCCACGGATAGGCGTGACAGCGGATTTATGCTAGTCAGTGCTATAAAATAGCGTACGATACTCGTGGTATAAATAGTTCGATACAGCACAGCGTTTAGCTCCCTCGCTACGCTCGGGTGCTAATACACGCCGTGCCGTAATGGACTATTTATGCCACTTGTATCGTAATATACTATTAATATTAAACGATACAAAATCTTTCTTAAAATATTCATAAATGAAGCTAATTTGTATACTGTTACAAATTATAATATTTGAAGTGTAATACACACGATATCTGAATTTTCAGTAATTTGATATTCTGCACTATCCATAATATTGCTGTATGAGTATTTAATTTACTTAAACTATGAAATAAATATTTAGTTATACATTGTTTCTTTTTCTGTTACAGGGAAGCCATAAGCACTGTAAAAAACCGTTAAGCATAAAGCTAACAAACAACAGTGCCACCAAAAAATGGACAAAGCCTGATTATCCTTATGCTAAGAGAAGCCAAGAGCTCATACGCGATTCTGTCGAGTCCTTTGGACCGCAATTATCCGACGTATCGATATCCCTCTGACTAGACAACTGAAAGCTGAAGGTCATACACAGCTCACTTTTTAAAAAAATTGCTAAAACAGATAAGGAAAATAATTTACAACTATTCATATTAATATAAAAAAATCATCTGTACGAATGCTATCTTAATATTAATAGCTATTGTAAACTTAACGTCCCTCCAACGTACCTTCTCCCGAAAAATATTTCCACAATCTTTGCCCAAGAGTTTCCCTTGTTCTCAACCATCTTCTATACCCTTAATCGTGTAATTTAAAAAAAAAATAATTTGTTTACGTTTATTACTCGATAATGATTCCTTAGCGTCGTTTCGTATTTTCTTACTTTCGTATGATATAAATAACTTTTTGTAAATCGAAAAAACAAAGTAAAAATAACAATCGTTGAATGTAATGCCAGTGATGAAAAAAATACATACGAATTACTACTATACGATAATAATTAACATGAACAATATGTCTGTCGATTAATCGTTCGTGACACAAAACTAAACAAGTTTCTGTGGTATTCTTGCTAAGAATGTCGCACTGAATTATTACTTAAAAATATAGATCACATTACAATGAATCTTTAAAGAGCAGTTAACAGAAACAAACAAAAATATTTTTTTGTAACAATTTATGATTTTTTTTTATTTACCTCTACAGAAATATATGAAATAACATTAATGTATGTCAAAATGTTTATATTTTTCTGTAGAAATTTGCAATAACAAGTAAAGGATATTCTGCATTTTCACATGCTTTATTAGTTTTTCTGAATTATTTTATCGGATTCGCAAGATGCCAAAATAATAAAATTCACAATTATAAAAACTACCTATTATATTGATAATTAGATCAGCATAAACCATGTTTACATTGAAACGAAATTTTTATAACTTCAAACTTGCATGTACAAAATACACTTTTAATTCCAATAGAAATTAATATTTCACAGCAATGTTTCATTATTTATAAGGATAATGATTAAGTTTGTAATAGATCTGCAGAGTAAAAATCGAAGTTTTGTTTACATTTAATATTGTCAACTAAATTTAAATCATACATTTTGATTAGCGTATTTTTTTAAATATCCCATACAGAATCAGATTTAAAAAACAGTTAAAACTTAATTAGAACTTGATTATTCGAAGTTTTATACACATTTAGTATTTAGTGTGCAATTTACACAGTTGAATACCTACAGTTGATATATTGTACTTTACAAGTTATTAGGGTAAGATAAATAAAAACGTTAGTTCCTACCAGCTGATGGTAACGTTAAGGCTTATCGCGTGTCGTTATGTATACATATATAGATGCCAACGACTCAAGGTAACGATTGTAGGTAAATATTTTGTCTTAATAACGATTATTCTTTCAAATTTGGCACATCTTACATGGCTGGAAAATTGTGAAACATTTTATTTATAAAAACAAACAGTACAGCTTTTAATTTTTTACTCAAATATTTCATTTAAAAGAATGCGGAAAGGACATTAAAATAAATAATTTTCAATTTTTTAATACAGGCTTTTAATTTAGAAATGTTTAATGAAGACAGTGATATGAATAATATAATTTATATGTATACGTATATACAATGAAAGAATTCTCAAATATCTGATTTTCCTTCGTATTGCGACTGTAGACGGAAACGCATTCGCAATAAGCACAAACAAGCTTTCTTTGATAACCTCTCATTCTAATCCTTATTACTGGAAGAGGATATGAATGCATTTTTTGTCTCGATTCCTATATACTTATTAATTTTCGTTTTCTTATGTTTTGAATTGCCAAAGAGCATTACAAGCTAAAGACAATAAATCTCTCACGTATTACAATATTTTGTATACCTTATTTATTTTCTTTTAATCTTCGTATATAATTATCATAAACGTACAATTTAAAACAATAGTGCAATAGTGTTTATGCAATGTACAGGATAACGTTTAAGCTATATAATACAGTTCAAAATGAAATACAAATAAGTAAACTAGTTATTACTGCAGGTAAATCGCACTCGATTTTTCTTTGATACATTATTTTCACTACTGGAAAAGACGACAGTACGCTTGTGTCTTTATCTCTTCGCTCTAATTTTTGTCGATTATTTCTAAACATCTTATTCGTTTTCTTAGCCACCGGCTTCTTGTCGTTGTCACAAAAGAAACAAATAATTTTGGGAAATATTCAAGAAACCAAGCATTTCGATAACTGTTTTTTTTTTAATGTTCTATCTACATCTTTTATATTGTAAAATATTCATTGTTAGGTTTACGATATGATTTTTTTTCTCCATACTTCTTCACCAATGTCAGCGAATTTTACACGCGCGACATTTATTTTCGTTATGATGCGAGTTTCGACTTTCACGCGCCAAAAATTTTACGAGAACATCGACTCTCATCAAATCATTTTTATTTATATATTACAAGACGCTTCAACGACTATATATTTTCTTGCCATCCCTTACTTTTTTCGCTCTTCATCCAATCTTCACTTTAAATAATTAAAGCTATTAACTATTTATGCTCTATACCAATATCTACAAAAAACCTAGTTATTCTGATTCGATGAATGAGAAATCAGAGGACATCGTTCGCCGCTGATCAAATACTTCCGGAGCGAAACTAATTCACTTCCAAAGGTTGCCGATAGTACGAACTGTAGAAGCTTTTTTTGATATTAAATATTTCTCGTCGGAATAAACTTTTAAAACGCAGCATTATTAATTATACCTCAATTTTCTCATTGTATAGTTCGGAATGCTTCTTATACAGTCGACAAAATTTTGAACGATGTTCAAGATATTTAATAACCAATAAAATAAAATTAAAAAGGATGAAATCGAGAGATTCATTTCTTAAAAGCGGATAAAAATAACTTAATTAAATTAAAAGAGATCAATTTTTTTCGAGTTTAGCTACGTTTATCTGATTTTTTTATCTATCTGAAAAGAAACGTCAATCAACATTCTCTTTGTTCTTATAGGTACTCTTTTTATATAAAAAGTCAAGTAAAAATGTATGAAGTTGTTTTTTTACCATTCATTTATATACTTGGAAACTTCAGTGCATTTTGACTCGATTTCTTGAATCGGCAAACGGTAGCCCCGCTGTATACGCACTAACTCGATTAAAATTAATTAAAACAATCACCGGTCTATTTGTAATCTTCTAACGCCCAATGTCAAATCATTATCAGTTACTCTAATACTTTATTTCAAAAAATTTGCTTGCATACTTTTTCTCATTTAACTGCAGACTAGAAGTTAATCAAAGATTAAACGTAGCTTGAACTGGTCGACGCAAGTTTGATTTGTGCATCGAAGTAAGAATTTTTACTTACTTCGATCATTCATACTATTTTCACGTACGCGACGCATTCATCCCGTTGCGTTGCTATTCGATCAGACATGTAGCTCGCAACGTTTTCAATCGCGTTGCTGCTAAAAGCGGCTCTAAGTTTCTCGGTCCTGTTTATCGCGATATATCATTTTTTTTGTTGCTTTTATTGATCGTGCGCACATATACGATATTACGTAGTTATTACGTAGTTAACTGCGATAAGAGAGTAATATTTATTTATACAAGTTTGCTGTGTATTTGTGTCTGTATTCTCATATTTTAGATTTATGTACAAAGATATTTACAATGTAGAAGTTCATACGAAGAAAACTGCTTTCGCCTATCAGAAATTTTCTCCGTTTTTTGTTCACTTCGTAACTGGTGGACTATTTATTTTGCCCTTGCAAGTCTGCAAAATATGGTTACGGTTGAGAACCGCTGCGACTGTCCCTTTTGCCTCTCGTAGCGCATAAGCTCTATCACATCGGCTTCACAAGCCGTTTCATTTGTTTTTTCTTTTTTTCTTATTTGCCTTAAGATAATGATAATTAATGATAATTAATAATAATTTATAATGAATAATATAATATAACTATAATATGGTCAAATGACAATGATAATAATGAAAATTCAGAAATTTCGATACGAATTTCTACAATACAATTTATTTTATACATTTCGATTGCTCGCAATTGCAATATTTTTGCATTTTTGTCGTATCGACTACACTTCCGTTCGCTTATTTTTTTTTTCTTTAAGAAATACAAAAACGAAAATAAGACATCGACGATTCGTTTAACTTCTTTTATTTTGGCTAGGCCCTTTTGCTTATCGCAAGTAGAATAATCAATAAAATAGTAATTACTGTACAATTTTCTTTTTTCCTCTTTGCAATAGGATAGCAATTATAGTCAAAACGTAATAGCAATAATATTAATATATGATGATAATAATAATAGCAATAATAATAATAATCATAATAAAAATTACAATAATGATAATAAAGATAATAATACAATAATAATAATAATAATAATAGTAATAATTAACATTGGTAACGGTGTCTATGCGATCGACGCGATCGATCTCGTCTCTTTCTCTCTCGCGGCATAAATAGCGGGCAAGCAAAAGGGAAGTGGAAAGAAGGTTGGACACGTCCGTGTTTGCTATTTTCTTTTGTTTTAACAACGTAAAAATCGTCAATTGTATATACGTTTTTCATTTTATATATTTACGCAACTCGAGAGTGAAATATATGTAATAACGTCAACAGCTTAATGGCTAAAAAGGAGGTTTCGCATGGGTAATTGGGACCAATAAAAACAATAACATTAATCACAATTATGCAATTTCTCTCGCACTCGCTTACGGCGCGAGTCCGTTTTCTGTTCTCTTTTCATTCTTTCCTAGCTTTTATTTAAAAATCAATCTAACAATTGGTTACGTGGAGATTGCACTGTTTGCCGAGAGGATCCGCTCGGCGCCTTTCGCACTCCCTCTATTTAGAACAGTTTATGGTTAGCGTAGACGGAAGGGATCCTCTCAAATTTCGATACCTTATTACTAACTTACAAATTTTAATTCACCACTGCTTAAATATCTTCACTACTATCGCTTTCTTTGCTCTTGCGTACGTTCGTTGCTTGCATATCTTTTCTTTTCAACAAATTTTTATCCAACTCGAAGTTCATCTTCGATGCAAGTCCGAAGTTTCGCTTACTTTTGATTTTGCTCGGTTATTCAAACCATTCGCCATCATCGTCGCCATGTTCATTCTCGCTCTCGCGCGTTCTATCTCACTTGTATTCTCTTTATACGTTAATGCCCTAGTCATAGGCAGGACTCGGCTCCCACCGAATCCTATTGCTGGCTTCGATATTACAATGAAAAAAAACTTAACTACGATAATCTTCATCCTTAGAGGCGGATGCAACCGATGCTCAGTCTTTGATCGACCGATCTCGTTTGGCTTGGCTTGGCCAGCTCACAGCTTTGGAATAAATACACTTGGAAAAGAAGTCCGAGCCGCTAAATCACGGCGCTCAGCTCTTTAGCTCTCTCTAGTAGTCCCATGTCTCCTCGGGTTCGTTCTTTACGACGTCCTTCGGACTGTCCTCGGCAGGCTGTGGTCCGTGCTGCGGGGCCGAGGGCGGCCTGGGCGACGTGGTGGGGCTGTTCTGCGCGGATTTGGGACTGGGCGAGAGACTCTGTCGGTCCGGCACGTTGGCCGCTGAGACCGAGGACACGTCGCTCTGGGCGTCCTCCTCGTATCTGTCCGGAACCGGCGTCGGCTCGACTCTCACCGTTTCCTCGGCCTCTCGCTTGACGCCGTAGTCATCGGTTTGCATGACGCAGACGCCGTTGATAATGACCTCGTCGCCGGTCCTCGCGGGCTCCTGCCACTCGGGATTCACCCACTGCGGTGCAGCAGGCTTTCGTCTGTTTGACCTCGATGTCGAGCTGTTGGCCGGTGCCGGGGTCTCGGTCGGCTCGCGCTTTATGCTGGCAGCGGATCCTTCCGAGTCTTCACTGCCGAGATTGCTCATCGCGTCCTCGGCGTCATCGTCCTCGAATTCTTGGTTGGGCTCGCGTTTGAGCGATCCCATGGAGAGATCGAGGCCGGAGCACTGTTCCTTGAGCGCATTGCCGACTAGGGCTGCGAGATTCGGGTTGAAGTAGGGCTGGTACGTGAGAGGCACGCTGCCGAGGCCGAGTCTCTCTTTCTGGATGTCCAGCAGTCTTTGTTGAAGGATCAGCCGAAACTGCACGGGGTCGAAGGGCTGTCCGGGCTCGCGGGCCGACTGGGGCTCTGGCTGGCCGTGCGGCGGCTGCTGCTTCAGTCTCATGCGGTGGTTGTGGAACCAGTTGGTGATCGTTCGCGAGGAGAGAGCGAGCTCACTCGCGAGGAACTCGATCGTGGCTACATTCGGATAGGGATCGAGTTGGAAGGCCAACCTCAAAGCCTCCTTCTGCTCTTCGCTGAAGAGAACGCGCTGCTTTTTGGCAGAGTTTGGTCCAGGTCCTGGACCGGGCGACGCCGCGTGGTAGAACTCGGCAGTATCGTTGCTCGAGGTATCGGAACTGTTGTCGTGTCCGGGTCCGCTGCTGCGTCGCCTCTTGTTGGCCTCGCGCCGCTCGTTCTTCAGAGACTGCAGTTTGTCGACGTTGTGCGGATCGGACAGCCAGAGCTGCATGCGAATGAAGGGCTCGCGGCCCTTGATGCTGAGCATGTGCCAGGGCTTGGGTTTGCTCAACAGTTCGCTGACGGAGCCTTGCGACAGGCCGAGGACCGCCTCGCCGAAGATCTTCTGGCCAATGTTGTTGGCCAGCAGGGCCTCCTTGATCTTTGTCGTGATCGTCTGCGTGTCCATATCTGGGGTGAGGGCTGCCAGCTCGTAGACGCTGGGCGAGATGTGGGGGTGTAGGGCACGCAGAGGCGACGGAGCCATCTGATGCGGCGAGTGCAGATTGATCTGGCCGGGTGCCTGGAGTTGCTGCTGTTGCTGTTGCTGTTGTTGCTGCTGCTGCTGCTTCTTTTGAAGCTCCTGCATGCTGAGCTGGGAGTGGGTGAGAATAGGTCCAGGCGGAGTCAGCATCATCGGCGACGGCTGCGAATGCACTGGAAGCTGCGGGCTCTGCTGAGGCGGGCCGAGCTGCAATTGGCTCTCCTGTTGGTGCTGGGCGGCCGCTGCCGCTTGCGCAGCTGCCTGCACGGCTGCCTGAGCTTTCGCCGCGTTCTGCAACTGCTCTTGAACGAGCTTCGTAGGTGGCATGGGTTTCATCGGCGTTCCACAAGCTGAAATACAAATTAGTTTTCTTTAGTAAGCGCACTCTTGCCGGATTTGGAAACATAGTCCAGAAGCTCTTTTTTTTAAATCTTAAAGCGTCGAGTTATCTGTGCTCGAGTTGTGGCAATAAGAGAATCTTCAACATCACTACGGCGATGAGCAACGTGAACGATTGTAAAAAATATGCTTGACTAAATGATAAACAAATACAGCGCTTTCAGGCAAGATTGCAAATTCGTACATTTGCATTCTTCGCCGTGTAAAACTTGTACACAGAGTGCACATAAATCGAGCAGTATATATCAGCCATAACATAACACAGTAAGAGAACAACTAAATATTATAGTATATATATATATATATATATATATATATATATAATAGAGCTGCCGAACTACGTGTGTAAATAAAGTAACAAAACATCTATATTGACCTGAGTTAAACTTACGAGGCAGGCCGCCGTAGCCGCCGGTCCTCATGAGCTTTTCCGGTGCGATTTTGTACTGGCTGGCAACCAGCTTGTGCACAGCGTTGTCGTCCTCGAGGAACATCTTCATGCGGATGAAGGGCTCGCGGCCCTTCTGTGTGAGCATGTGCCAGGGCTTGGGACGAGCCAGGAGATCCGATACGGAGCCCTGGGACAGTCCCAGGACGGATTCGCCGAACAAGCGCTGAGAGATCGAGTACTGGGAGAGCTGCTCCTTCACCTGTGTTAACGAAAACCAATCGAGAATCGTTAGTCTCGTCACCGACACGCTTTCCGTTATTTTAAGGTGCAAATGAAAAGTCTGTATAACACTGTATATGCGGGAGCGCGCGGCGGAAGTCAGTTTGGATGAATTTATCAATGGTTGTTTTTAAAATATGGGTATAAAGCGAAATCCGAATAGTGTGTGTAAAGTATTAATTACAGATGTAGCGGAAATGGAGCGCGCGCGCGATTTCATTCGCTTTGCGATAAAAGTCTCTTTGAAATTCTACCCCGAGTCAAATGAGATTCCGCCAGACCGGAATAGAGCCACTGAATTATGAAACAGTTCGCGGATGCACATATTTCCGCGTCGGAAATCAGTAAATATAACTACTATAGCCGATGTTCAGCGTCAAATGGAAATGTGCGAGTGTGCAGGCTTTGAATTTGCATGATAGAATGTCTCGTACAAAAGCCCTCACCCTCTTGACAATGTCTTCGGTGTTGAGGTTGTTGTAGATGTCGAACTGCTGCTGGGTGATGGGAGGCAGGACGGCCTTGAGCGGCCGCTGGTTGGCCGAGTGGTGGGTCGGCGTGGACGGTTGGCTGATGAGGCTGTTGGTGATGGAGGCCATCCTCTGGAGGGGGCTGGCCGCGGCGGCGCCGGCGAACTCCTCGCTGGGCGTCATCGCCGGCGGCAGGATCGAGTTGCCGAGTGGTGAGCTGGCGCTGGAGCCACCGGGCGTCGACTGGGCACCGGCCGGCTCCTGCTTGGGCTTAACCAGAGAGAACGCGCTGCCCGCGTGCCTCATGGCCTCCTCCATCTTTTCCTTCTCCTCCTCGGAGACGCCGTTTATCATCTTGCTCCTGAGTATGTTGCCGAGGCTGAGATCCTGGGCGGCCGCGGCAGCAGCTGCCGCCGCGGAGCCAGTGCCGGCGCCTCCGTTCGTCGCTAGGTGATGCTGCTGGATGGCGTGTTGCTGGAGGGCGAGCAAGCCCGAGATCTGCGGCGGGTAGGGCAGGCCCTGGGTCACGTTCAGCTTCTGGAGCTCGCGGTGGTAGGCGTCCAGAGCCATGCGGATTTCCTCCTGGGTGCGCTCCATGCCCTGCAGGTTCTGCCCGCTGAAAAAGTGCGGAAACATCGCGCTACGATCAATCGGGATCACAATGCTGTCCTCATTCGAATCGATTGGTCTTATCAGTACATGTGTCATTATAGCTATCTCGCCGAGACGCGACGCGCTGTTGGTCAATATTCATCACGAAATTTATTGAAAGGCAAAAATACTACGACCGAAATAAAAGTTGGTCGATACTTCGAGTTGAGAATCAGCGCAATCGAGAGCGAAATGCAGTTACGAACTCTAGTCATCGAGTGATTAATTTAGTCGCGGCTGAATAATTAAGCGATGACGTTTAATATAGTTTTCTTTATAGGTATATATCTACACGTTGCAAATGCCGCGGCTGAAGTTCCAATCGAGTTTTCTATCGCAAGCTCATCGGAAGCGGCGAGTAAATTTTGAAAAGGACAGTTGACGGAGCTTGAACGAAAGCTCGTCGTCGGGGCGAAATTTGATTTGAATCAGAATCCGATGCGGCCGATGGAAAAAGCGAGCGCGAGCGATAAATGAAAATAAAGAGTCATTGCAAAATTAAAAGGTCTGCCGCTTCAATTATTTTCCGATCGAGTTCTCTGTCGAGGGATGAGTCAGCTCTCGACATTTTATTTTAAAAACATCGCGCGAAACTAATAATTGCTCATGAATGTTTCCCGCGACTCGTCTGACACCCGTCAAAAACTTTACGTGCATACGCGGGATCGGAGACGTGTGAGGTCAAAAATACGACGACGATGTCTCACCTGGCAGGGAAGTCTCGGGGACCGCGCATATCTCGGCCCATGATTTTGGCTAGTTCCTCTTGGTAGATCCTGGCCACCTTCTCCTGGGGAATGTCGTCGTTTTCGTACTTTTTGAGTCTGCGGTTCTGGCTGTCCATACTGCGGTCCTTGCCGAACGGGCTCGGGCAGTTCAGTCGGCTCGGGCTCTTGCTGTCGGCGTCGTTCGAGGTGTCGGCCTCGCTCTGTCGGCTAAGCTGCATATGGCCGGACTCGCTGAGCATGTGGGCGATGCGTTCCTCGCTCATGTCCTGGCCGACTCCCGAAGTCGGGCCGGTGCTGTTGTTGCCGTTGTTGCCGTTACCGCCTGCGCCGGGCTCCTGGGGACCGCGCGCGAAGGCGGGCATGCCCTGCTCCTTGCCTGAAACATACTCTACGGGTGAGGCACGACTTGCGGTGCGTTCTTAAAGTGGCTTTTCGTCGGAGCTTATCAACTAGGTCTACCAACTATTATACACTGACGCACGTCGATCGTTTTGACCGCCGTGCTTGAATTCGTGCAGTTGATGTTATATATAATATAACATTATGACATTGAAAGTTTGTTGTGTATGCGTGTGTCTGTGCGTTTGTCATCATTGAAAACCTTGGTTTGCTAATAACTTGTGAATGCGCTGATTTCCATCCAAACTGCGGAATGCACTACGTAGCTCTCGCGCATTTTCCGCAATTAAATAACTCTTAGTCCTCTCGAAAAAAGAAGAGTGAAGAGAAACAGTACGGAGGACACGTTTTTTTTTCACCCGTCTCGATCGTCGTGTTTGTTTACATCGGCGACGACGGCGGATTAAAGATTCGAGTTCGGAATCGAAGGTGATAGCAATTAACGTAAGGCGAAAATCGATAGTAAGCTCTCGCCGGCGAATATAGCCTCGGGGCAAACTCGACACGCTCGAGTGTATCCCGTTCGCGATAATTAAAATATCTCCTTGCCCGGCTCAATCTTTCTCTCTCGTTCTGTAGGGTCCGTCGTTCCTCCTCCTCTTTCGTCTTTTCGTCCCCCTTCTCCCCTTCGCGCAGCTGCGGTCGTCCCTTGTACACGCGAAAGTGCACAAGTGTCCTCTCTCACTCTCACTCTCTTCTCTATACGTGTTTCCCATCTAATTGACCAATCAACCGCGAGTCTCAGACAAATCAGCCATCGATCGGCTCCCTTTGATTGCTCTTCAGAATACGACTTGCCACTCGGCTCTTCCACTATACTCTACTTCCGAAGACAGTATAAACCGCGCGATCGATCGATATACACTCGTACACTTTTTGAAAAAATAATAATAACGATAAGGCGCGCCGACCTCTTTATTGCGCAAGCCGATCTATACTCGGACTTTTTCAAGTTAAAATTGAATCCTCTCGCGATATGGGTCACACGAGTCAGACGCTCACGTACGGAATTGAGAGTTTAGAGCCTTCTGATTTCGCGGATAATTGGACGGCTGATATTAGAAGAGAGCTGTGCGCGCGATATCTGCCAGATTGAAGCGCGAGCGTTGGTCCGGATAAAGTGTCCGGCGGGCGGAGCGAAAGCTTCTCCCGGCCATAAGTGAGCGAGCGTGATATCGCATTGTCGCAACGCTTGAAGCCGTGCCAGCGCCGTCAGACACACACGTCTCGCTCGAGGAGACACACGGTGGCTATAGGTATACCTACCTGTCGGAAACGATCGACCTTCGATTCGCGCGAAATGGCCATAATAATGAGGTCAGACTGGCTGCATATTTATATTATCTCTCTCGCTAAGAGCGATGCCGTGTAGTCGCATTTCGTTAATGCGATTATGACTTTGTCAATATTTACTCGGAATCCGATTAACGGCCCGGTTAATTCGCGCAGATGCGCGACGCTATCAATTCTAATTAAAACACAAGCGCGATGCAATTAAAGTTATTATAATCGGCGGACTCTGATTCGCGATCCGATAAACGTTAGCCGAGTTACTCGCTAAATTTTTAAGTTCTGCTCTTTCAGGAAGATCAAACAACTCCCGGGAAACATTGCTCGCACCTTGTTTAGACGTCGCGTGTGTCTATTGCACATCGTGCGCGTCAGTGTTTTATCGGCAATTTTTTTTTTCGCGCGTGGCCCGCGGTTCTCACACATTTCTCCCGCGCATAGCGCACAGGTGAGCCACTCGCGTGTGTGGCGAAAGGAGCCGACACGGGATTTATTTGCCTTTCCCGGCGAGAATCACGCTCCGCTGCTCGAGCTGAGCGCCCGCTACCGTATACTCGGAGTTCGATGATTCAGGGCCTCGATTTTCATTTCCGCAGGATGACGAAACTTTATTAATAACGCAATTATTTATAAGAGTCACGGTTCGTTTAGCTCTCATGCGGACGACGAAAAAACCGCGCGGCAAGGGGAAATCCCGCCGAATGTATAGCGCGCGCTCTCGGTGATTATTGTAATGATGGCACCGCCGACAGTTTCTTCTTTTTTTTCAGAACAATGTGCCGCAGTTCCGATATTTGCCGGATTTTTTAACGTGAGAATGCGCATTCGTTGTACCGGTCAAAATACTACCAGCGATTTTCAGGATAAAAAAAGGTCGTAAAAATTCGCGGGACTTTCTCGAATCAATGCAAGATCAGGAAAAAAAAATAAAACCAACCGCCTGGTTTACACTAAGATGCAATTAACCCAAGCGCAGATACGCAGAGTCGTAACTATAAAAAAAGGCGCTCGCGGAAAACAGACGAAAGAAAGAAAGAGGCAATCAGTCGATCGTTCGTCAGCGCTGAACAATGCTCCCTTTTTTTGCGAGCGTCTTCGCATACGTATATGCGAGAAGGAAACGACGCCATTGGAGGAAATCGCGTTTTGCGGCAATTATATCGTCGTAAAATCATCGGCGCGAAGCTCTCCTCGCCACGCGGCATTACAAAACTTGCGCGCGGTAGGATATAATTCCGTGGGAATGCAATCGCGTCGTCAAGAAAGCCCGCGCAAGAGAGCGACGATTGTTACGGCGAGTTACGCATGTTATTCGTCGCGGTGTATGGCAGATATATATCGCCGCGATAAAATCGCGAGAAAGAGGAAAGACGCTCGGCTAATGAACGACGGAGAGAGAGAGAGAGAGAGTAGAGAGAGAGAGAGAGAGAGAGAGAGAGAGAGAGAGAGCTGCGCGCTTCGCAGTAATTGACGCTGAAACACGCGCGCGTATACTTCTCTTTTCGCTGTCGCGCGGGGAGACCTTATAGCGCGACGGAGAAGCAGCAATTAAGGAAAATAGTTTGTCGGCGGCGGTACGCAGTATCGGATCATTTTGCTGGACGCAAAGAGCGAGAAACGCCGCTGCTGCTGCCTTTTTCAACGAGTGCAGTGGTGTGACGTTGGTCAATTATTCGATTTACAGGATCTTAAGCTACTGGTCTTTTAATAATGCCGTGTGCGATTAATCACTTTGCTCGGGCATCGAGTTCGCTTTGTGTCGATGATTCGCGCTAGTAAATCTTGACTGATTAGGGAAGTTCCGAGGCGAAATTGCGCCGCCGGTATATTTATTCCATTGAGTCGCTCCGTCGAGGTCTTTTGTGGCTGCTAAGATGCCACAAGCGGTACACAAAAACCGCGCACGTCCATCTCATAATAATAACAATATAATAATAATCAGCGATAAGGAGCCCGCTTGAAGGGGGTAGTTAATCCCACCGCGAACGTAGCCATATACTACGGTTTCACCGCTTATCAGCAGATATTGCACTCGGCGAATCTAATATAAGCGATACGATCCGCGAGTAGCCGGGTCGATAAACACGTATACACGTATATATAGCGGCGAGAGATGACGCGGGCAAAGCTCGCGAATCAACGCGCGATTTAAGCCTTTTGAGCCCAGGGTCTCTCATTACGGTCCTTCCTTCCTGGCCTCCTTGACCCTCTTCACAACTTTGGCACGCTACATATACCGCACTCTCCGTGTATAGTGCACGTATAATCGACCGTGATTTTCTCGGACGCGCTGCATGCGAAACTCGTGAGCTCTAACGATTTTCAATTCCCGACAATTCAAACTTTGATGCGTTCCTTTTGGGCAAATGTTTCTCCAGAAAGCCCGAAAAAAAGAAACGACGGAAGCAAACAGAGAGCTCACGGTGTGTGTCGCCATCATGTACATAAAGGGCGATAACTGATAAGGTATTCAATGCATCGCTCGTCATCGCGCCTCGGACAATGGTGGGCTTCGTCCCACTTTCGATAATTTCGACGCGGGAACTATACACATTCCGCGGAAATTGCGTCGCGCGTCATATTACTATCCGCTGTGCGGCGGCGCGGCAGAATTTCGCTAGAGAGCGTGTCATGAGAAGCGAAAGCCGGTGAATTTTCATTTGTCGCGCTCTCTGCACTGGCAGTGACTATCAAAGTAAATTAGTAAGGGTATACACCTAAACGCGCGAAGAATCGTGAGCGCTAGGCGTTGATCGAGCGCGCGTCGTGGGACACTTCCGGCCGAGCCGCCGCGCGCGGCAATAATGATCTCTCTCCGCGCGAGAGCGGGCAATCAGGCAAAAGTGTAAATTACTTCTGTCCCGGCGTAACTGCAGAGCTACAGAGCTTAGCTTTGTTTTGCTCTCGCTCAGCAGTCAGCAGCAGCATCGCAGGCTGCGGGAGGAATCTCGGAGGAATCTATCCTGACGCGCTTCGGCATATAGCACCCTTCTACGATAATAAAGCCGCGCGCGCGCGCTCGCTCGCTCGCGTCTCGACTATTTCCCAGGAGCTATTAGGGCAAACTATACGGCTGACAAATGCGCGCCGGGGCTGTGCAATCAATAGGCGCTGCGCTGCTGCAGACACGACCGATAGCCTGATTGGATTGAGAGGAACGCCGCGGCGCGCTATGGTATACATATACAGCCGATATGGCTTTTGGATGTTTCTCCCCACCCACTCGCTACAGCAGCTGTCTGGCATTGTGTATATTGTGCATATTGATTAGCTCGACCTCGTTCTTATAGTGCGCTACATCATTATACGTATATACCTCGCTGACTCGTTTACTTGCTATCTGTGCTTTCTTTCTCATTTTGGCGTGTGTCTGAGTACAACACATTCTTGTATATGTACACAATACAGGTCATTGGTATTCATTGCTATCCCCGCCGCAGTCATCATCAGGTGGATATCGAACAGATATTGAACAGGGGGTTGAGATATAAAGAGAGAGAGGTAGGTATATTAGTTTCAACGAGTGCCTGCGGTATAATGCGGTTAATCGAGAGCTCGCAGTTTGGTTAGTAATCGGCGTAACATTCATCATTAGCAGTGCCAGGCGATAGAATCGTTATTACAGAGAGCTATAGCGTCGGTATGTCGGGTACATGTGGTAACAGTAGTAATAGTAGCGATAAATACACAGGTATAAAAACAACAACCACACGATCCTTCCCTCGCGTGATCGCTCGGCGACGAGGGAGAGGATGCGGACAAAGACAGACGTAGACAACATCAACAACAGAAAGACTGTACATAAGTAGAGGTGTGTCGTAGAGAGAACAGAGAGTTTGAGAGAAAGAGTCAGAGAGAGAGAGAGAGAGAGAGAGAGAGAGAGAGAGAGAGAGAGAGAGAGAGAGAGAGAGAGAGAGAGAGAGAGCGTGAACAACGAAACTCACCTTTCTTGGGTATGAGGGATTTGAGCAGCATAACAGCGTTGTCGTCGCAGGCCCAGCCGTGCATTTTTCGGTAACTGTCGCGGCCCTTCTCGGTCAGCTTGTCCCAGGGCTTGGGTTTGCTGAGCAGCTCGCTGACGGTTCCCTGGCTCAGGCCGAGCACGTACTTGGCGAAGAGCCGCTGGCCGATGTTGTGTATCGAGAGTAGCTCGCGTACCCGCCTAGCGATGTGCAGCGTGTCGAGGTTCTGCGAGGCGTACTTGTCCATGTTGTAGCGCAGCATCTCCTGGAGCCGTGCCTCCATGGGGTCGCCCTTGGGTATGAGGGAATCGCCGAGCCGTCCGGCCATGCCCGCGGCGCCGAACTCGTCGCCGAAGCGGAACGGGTGGGAGCGCTCGTCGAAGCGGAACGGGTTCTTGAGGCTGTCGAGGACGCTGAGGCCGGCGGCGCTGGCGGGGCCGATGTTGTTGTTGTTGGCCAGGTGGTGGCTGTTGTTGTTGTTGTTGTGGCAGACGGACTCCTCGGCGGGGCTCTTGGGCGGCGGGTTGGCGGCGGCTGCGGCGGCTGCGGCGGCGGCGATCGATGCCGCGAGGGGCCCGTTCATTATAGCGGGCTGCGACGAGGACTCCGAGCCGGCCGGAGGCTGCAGCTGCGGATGGGCCGGTGGCTGGAGGAGCTGCATCGAGCTCGGCGGCGAGGTGAGCGTCGTCGTGGAGGAGGGCGTGGGCGGAGCCGGGGTCTCGTGGCCGGAGACCGGCGTCGTCGCCTTCTCCGCGGAGTCGAGGGCCAAGGCGCTGCCGAGGGGCGTGCTCGACTTGGCCGGGGTGCTCGAGCTGGAGATCGGATCTGTTGGCGACGGAAGGTGATTTAGACTAGCGGGCAGTGCCTGCAGCGACGAGGCCTGAGGATGGAGACCGAGGGGGGAGGCCTGGGCAGTCGCGGTCGCAGTCGACGGCTGCTGTTGCTGTTGTTGCTGCTGCTGCTGACTCATGATTGACCTCTCCAGGGATCGCCTCCAGTTGGCGACGATTTCCTCGCCGAGGAACGAGCCGAAGGTCTCGACGTTTTGCAGGGGCGGCGGGAAGAGGAGCGAGGACGAGGAGGTCGGGGTCGGGGTGGGCGCCGACGACGACGAGGGCGTCGGAGTCGAGCGGCTCGGCGGCTGCGAGCAAGACTGATGGGAGGACTGCACGAGGGAGGACGAGGGTGGCGCGATCACCGCGCCGCTGACACCGTGCGGCGAAGCGGTCGCGGCCCGCTGCAGGGGTGACGTGAGTCCACCTGCAATGCCAAACAGAACGAGGCACACGGTCAACACGGACAGACAAAAAAGACAACAAGGAGGATACGACCATTCGTGGCCCCCGACACTCTCTTTCGATGCTTCCATTTTTCTCCTCGATATCGTAAATCGTACTATGTGCAGTGATTCAATAAAAGTCAACTCAAAATATAAAACGTGCGTGTGGCTGGGGTAAAACCGCCTCCCCCTCAAGCGAGAGGGAGACGCGACGAGATGAAAAAAAACTCAGTCTGTGTATGACAATCAATTTGGCAATTGCGGTCTATAATAAGTGCTCGGACAAGTGGCGCACAATAAAAGTAAAAGTTTTCATTCTGAAGAGCAAATCATATACACTCGCGGGCGGGAGAGTGAGAGTTGAATCGCGGCGCGCGCGCGGCGGGGCTCTCGACATTTGGAGATTTGGCTATTGGAGTCTGTGTGCATCTGAGCGCGCGAGCGCGCCGGGCTGGGGGATGAGCAGGAAGAGAATCGCGGCCGGGGCGGCTTCGAATTCGACAGCCGGGCCAGACTGCGAAAGAGGATACACGTACGTATGGAGCGTGTTTCTGTCTGCGTGTATTATAGATATATGTGGAAGCGACTTTGGCGCGCGGCGCTACTGTGCGCGTATATACCTATAGGGAGAACTGGCGAGGAAGAGAGGATCGAAACGGGGTGACGTTGCAGTATCTCCCTCGGTCTCTCTCCCACTCTTCGGATCGATTCATAATAAACTCGGTACCCGAAACAATGGCCCGCGGTACCCGGGGCAAATATTGCGAATATCGTCCACAAATTTGCGTGCCGCGGCGGTCCTCGTCCTCGTCCTAGTGAATGGTAGGTTTCGGAGCTTTAGACAGTGAGAGAGAACGAGAGATACAGAGGTCGAGAATAAAAAGGAGTGAGAGAGAGACAGAGAGAGAGAGAGAGAGAGAGAGGGGAGGTTTTACCGCGTGTGTTTGGCTGCGTTGTTTCGTATTCGCAGGTAATATGTACACACGAAAAGTACGCGCCGTCCGGGGGCGCTTTCCTGGAGTCAATAAACGAGTCGGAGTGTTAGAGAGAAAAAAAGTGCAGCCTAAGCAACGCGTTCAGAGCGAGCGAGAGAGAGAGAGAGAGAGAGAGAGAGAGAGAGAGAGAGAGAGAGAGAGAGAGAGAGAAAGAGTATAAGAGGGGAGTGAGAGCAAAGAAAAATTCGGCGGTATATATGAAGCCTCTCTGCGTATTATAAGAGACCGGTGGTGGCGGCGTCGGCAGCGGCGAAAGAGAATGAGAGATAATGAGTGAATACGGAGAAGATTATGAGACGTTACAAAAAGAATGAATTAACGTGAAAGTATACATGACGTTAACAAAAAGAATAGAGAAAGAGAGAGAGAGAGAGAGAGAGAGAGAGAGAGAGAGAGAGAGAGAGAGAGAGAGAGAGAGAGAGAGAGAGACAGACAGACAGACAGAGAAAAACAAGCAATTAGAGTGGAAAGAGAAAAGCATGTAGGAGTATAAGTAGTGTGCGAATTGAACCGCAAGCGGGGGTTATTCGAGTATACAATATGTATATATAGATACATATATCTTTGCCATTCAAATCACTTTTATACAAATAATAAACAATATAATATAAAACAAAATAAACAATAATAATGAGAGTGACTACATAAGTCAGTGTCGTATAGAACTCGTTTGGCCCGAGATAGCAAGTCTCAGAACGACGGAGCCTCGGAGAGAGAGTCAGGGCCGAAGATCAGAGCAGCAGCACAGGAATTAGCAAAGCTTTTTCGTTTCTTACCCATTTCCACAATCTTTCTCATCACAACAATGCGCTCGTTAATATGTGCTTACAGACTAGATTATATCGTTAGAAAAGAAAATTCGATTCTTTTCTTCATCGTCGTCATCGACCGAAGCTGTATAATCGCGCTCGCGCTTACAAGCTCAAACAAGATGCAGAAGAAGCTCGACTTACCGAGAGCATCGGGTGTGCTGGGCGGCTTGAGCGTCTCCGCTTGTTGCAGGGCTTTGGAACGCTCAATGAGCACCTGCTCGAGGCTCTTGCCTGACTCGCCGGTTGGGATCTGCGAGAGGTCGACCGACCTGAGCACGCTGATCTCGCGCTTCATCTCGTCGTAGTCCTTCTGTCGTTCGAGTTTGGCTTCGAGACGGTTGATGTGTTGGCGGCGAGCTTCGAGCTCTTCCTCCAATCTGGTGTTCGCCTGAGCGTTGCTCTCCTGCAATCGTTGCAGGTTCATCTGCAGCCTCGATACCTCTTCCATCAGCTGGCTGATCTGTTGGGCAGAAAAACGAAGGGATTGAATTTCAATTTCAAGCTCAGTATGTGAAATATATCATACATGCGCGATGGTTGCACCGATTGAAATTCGATGAGTGCAGATATGAACAGGCTGTATATGGCGAATTTCGCGCTGTGGAATTCTCTCAATAATTCACATATTTTTACGCCCGTTTGAGCGCCAAATAATTAACTGCTCGTCGACGGGGCGAGAAGCATTGGTAATCAATCGTAAAATTCATCGGCGCCGCACTGTTAAACGAGTTCCCGATCGGTCCTTTTAATAAAGCGTGTATATCGAGTATATTCGCTCGCTCGGCGGCCAATATAACTGCGTCACTCGACCGCTATTGCTTTGCGCGGTTGCCTTTATATTATATTGACTCCGGTAAAAATGAAAGCTATATAAAAAAAAAAAAAAAAAATGTATACGGCGTCAGGAGTAAAATTAAAAGCTGCTATAGACGATCTCACTGAAGGATTTACAATATATATCTGTTGTAAAGCTCGCGGCTTTTTCTCCCGCTCCCTCATTTGAATAAAACACATCCGCGCGCGCATTACTATGCGCACTTAATTTCCGTCGCGTCAATTTCCTTGTCCATTATTTATATATATATATATATATATATATATAGTCAAAGCAATACATCCGCACTGACGGAAATTATTTCCGTCTCCGGCATTGCGATGGTTCCGCTGCAAGCTCTGCATCGTTTCTCTTAAAGATTCACGCGGGGATTAATTACGGCAGTCAGCTCCTCTCGCGCGGGACGCGATCAATCGAATAGACGGCTCATCGATGCATCTCCCCTTATCCGCGTGCGCGAGTGACTTTATTAATGATGCTCTACACGGCTCTCGAGCCACGTGCTATCGAGCCGCTCTTTCTTTCCCTCGGCAATATTGCATGCGATTATAGGTGAGTGTGTACACGTACACGCCATATGTAGAGAGCGCTAGGAGTGTCGCGCTCGCGCAACCACACCGCGAGAGCGGGGGCACAGTGCATGATCAATTGAAATCGACCACTCGAAACCTATCCACGTGTACTTTGCTTTCCCTCTCTCGTGCTCTCCTTTCCGTGCGTGCTTGGTCGTCTATATACATGCATACACTGCACACATTGATCAGTGTGGGCCGCGCGCACGTACGAAGAGAGCGCGAATAACGAGCGAGATGAAAAGCTCCAAAGCCGAGAGCAGCGCTTTTCCGCTCGCCCGAGAGTGCACGCACGCAGAGCTGATATGTGTACGCACGTGGTGCAGGTCAATTGTTTTTTGCAGCTTCGAGAGAGCGGTATCGGGAAGCGGCGGCCGACGAGCAAACAGGTTAATTGAGAGAGGATCGGACTACTAGTACACATTCCACCCTTTGTTTTTCCATTCGCCTTTCCGTTTTCCTCTCGCGCGCGTTTACACGTGTATAACTGTATATACATCGACGGGCGCGTGAATGCACACGAGCATTTATATCACGTATAAGTGCCACGAGCGAAATGGAATTAAGGCAAATCAAGCTGGTTAGCGGCAAATCAATGTTGGCAAATACCGCGCGCGTATGTGTGTATAGGTACTTACTCCTCTCGGCAGGCGTAATCGAGTATCCTTGACGTGTACCGCGCAACGCTTCTTTTTTCGCCCTCTTTTTCACTCCCTCAACGCGTTATTTTATTCATCGAGCAATTGAACGCGCCGTCTAAACTGGTTTCCCCGTATTAACGCGCGCGACACTTCTTTTTCCTCGCGTTTTAATCGATACGCACATAGGTGCACCTACACACGTACTACGCGCGTAACTCAAGTAGCTCCTCAATCAGAGCAGGCGAATTTCATTGTAAAGGTGAATTCCGGGGAGCGCGTTCGATATAGGCGTCACGCGGGCGAGGGTCTATAGCCGCCTATAGGTCGATTCGAGTTTCCAAAGTTGCCACGATCGCGCGTAATCGCGTCCGCCATTAGTGTCGCAAGCGACCGCCGGCGACTGAGTATCGTTAAGGGATACGGAGCCGGCGAGACGAGCTAAGGACAGGTGGAGTTAACACCCTCGTGTCGCCGCGTTCGACGACCCCCCGATAATGCCTCGATCACCGTCACTCCCCTCTCCCGCTGTAATAGCGCTGCTCTAGACTTTCTCGGCTTTCCTTTGAAACTTGGCTGAGATTCCGCGGAGATTTTATTAATTATCCTCTTCGCTCTCTGTCAATTAAATTGCGTATCGATTGGAGCCGCTTCGGCAAATCTGTCCCTTTCTTTATACACTTCGCTTGGTTAACGATATAATATATAACTAGACGTAAATTACGCGGTATAAAAAAAAAAAAATAATGCAGGCAGCGAACGATCGGCGAATCGATTCGGACTTAATAATGACCATCAGCGGAGCGAGTGTGCACGAAGGCGTAACCCTAGCCGTTAAATATAACGTCTCTGCATACGCAGACGTATAAAGCCGCCGCCAACGCAGGACATCGCATCTGTGGCAATCCAACGCAAATATAATAACCATAGTTCATATATATCCATCGTCGTCTCCCGCGCGCGCGCGAGCAATTCAGCCTGCCGGCTATATCGTGTCCACTTGATCGGCCGCGCGACGCGAGCTTCGCGTTCCCATTTCACGTGTGTCGCTGAGCCATTCATCGCTGGGCTTCTAAGGTTCCTTCTAAGGCGGCGCGCGGCACTTGTATTTTATTCGTCATTAGTGGACGCGGGCAGGGGCCATTGTGCTCGACAAAGCCCGAAAAAGAATGTGCGGCGGCTTCGACAATGCGAGCGCGAAAAAAGTGTCGAGAGAGTATAGTGTGTAGCGCGCAGTGCGAAGATCGTATGGCCGGTGGATTAATTTTGTTCTCAGCGTGCCGCGATCTTAATTCGATTACCGACACACAGTGCAAGAGAGCGAGATTTAATGCGCGCGAGAAAAGGAGCAATAAAGCGCGGGGGAGAGAGACAGAGAGAGGGAGATCTGAATGGGCGCTCTGCGTAATTGTGCGAGGGTAAAAAAGCTCGGACGTAGCAGTGCGCGCACACAATCGATCCGGATAAACCGAGGGATAAACAAAGAGATTGCAAGGTGACCGAAAACCGGAAGTCGTCTCGCGATTGATCGTCGTCGCGCACCTTTGTGCCTCCCCGAAAAAATGCGTCCGAGTGAAAAGAGCCTAATTCTTGGCTGATTTTTGCTATTTGCCCGGCGCAGCTCTCTCTCTCTCTCTCTCTCTCTCTCTCTCTCTCCGCACTGCCCTGGACGGCTTTGTTTGCCCGGGCTATTGATCACATTTTCTCCCGCGGCATAATCAATCTTCACGCACACTACTCACACCGGACGAGCGCGCGTATATGCAAAACCGCGCGCCGGCCTTCTCTCTTTCTCTCCTTCCAGCCACTGCTCACACGTTAGGATCGCGCGGCCTCCTCCTTCTCCTCGCCCCTCCGGCACTTATGTGCTGTATACGTCCGATGGCCGTTAATTTTACGACGCTTCTCAGCTCGCCGATCCATATACACCTACACGCTGAATAATTTCCATCAAATATAAACACCACGGGCAATCGGTTCTCAGCATCGCGTATACGAGCAGAGAAAAAAAATACATCGAACGAAGGTGGTGCAAATTTTTCCGTTTGTGAAGCCGTTTGTGAACTCGCTCGTGAATTTGCGCGAATCGATTATTCCCAAGGAAACACGGTGACAGGCGTCAATCTTAATTTTTGCCTCGCTGTATATATATGTGCATACGCCTCTCCACCCCCAGAGTCGGCCGCCGACTCGTCAAAGTCCCGACGTTTATTGGCAGCCGCGAGCGCGCGCAAACTCGCGAAATTCCCCAAGTACAAAGGCGTCCGACCCCCTCGTAAAGCACATACACGCGCGCTCGCAAACATGCAGCCGCCCACGACATTTCGCGCAACAAAAAAGTAAAACGAGGAGCAAGAAGAAAGGGAGAGGATATGGACCAGGCGAATTTAGTGCGTGTGTGCGCGGAGTAGGGGCGGGGATATTATATTATATTCGCGTATCTCTGTCTGATGTTCCGCGCTGGTCAGCGACAAGGGCGCGAGCACAATAAGGGTTGGAAATTCGGATAATGGGCGGTGTGTGGGAGGAGGAGGGGGGATGAGGGATAAAAATGTACGCGGCGAAGATAAAAGAAGCGAGCGCGGAAAAAAGCTGCAGCTATATATAGCGGGAAAAGGAAAATCGGCAGCAGATACACCTGGGCTCAGTCAGCTCTCTTTTTCTCTTTCCGGCGCAGTTCACCCTCTTTCTCTCTTAATCTCATTTCTGGCGTTCTCTCGCGCCCGTCTCTTTCTCCCGCGGCCGGCTCCGCTTCGCTTCTCTTCTCGCCGCAGGAGAATGCCAATTAAAAGCCGGGTGTTCTCTCTCTCTCTCTCTCTCTCTCTCTCTCTCTCTCTCTCGCTCACGTGCAGAAAGAAAACCCAATCGATAGCCGTTGGCTCGGCCAGTCTCACTCTCTCTATCTCTATCTCTCTCTCTCTCTCTCTCTCTCTCTCTCTCTCTCTCTCTCTCTCTCTCTCTCTCTCTCTCTACTCTCTCTCTCTCTCTCNGCTTATATTCTGCTGAGCGAACGAGAGCGGCTGGCGGAGAAGAGAGAGAAAGCCGAAGGGTTGCCGAAACTGGAAGTGGGAATTATGGGTAGGATTAATATGCAAGGACTGGATACGTTCGGAGGATGCCTATGGAAAAGGAAGAGGAGAGAGAGATGCGAGTGAGCGAGAGAAAGTTCGGCCCGAGGGTGGTTTGACGGCCGGCGAGCTGCTGCTGCTGCTGCTGCTGCTGTGGCTTGTGGGTGGAAAGCAGCGGGTGGCGGAGGAGGAGAGCGAGCGAGAGAGCAACAAAAGGGGTCGAAGGGGAAATATGGGAAGCGAGAAAGAGAGAGGGGGGGGGGGCTCGTGATGCGATGGGGTGGTACACTCACCGCTGCGCTGTACGCGAGGCGATGCGGCTCGCGAGCAAACGGGGTAAGAGAAAGACGGAGAGACGAGGCGAGGTGGTGGCGTGCCGCTCGCATCTCACCCCCACTGCCCCGCTCGGCTGCTTCCTTATAGGATACACGGCTAACGGACACCGCTATCGATTTTACAACTCGATATATGCGAATACCCACTTGTCTAATGACTGATCGGACTTGCAACCCTTCTCTCTCTCTCTCTCTCTCTCTCTCTCTATCTCCGCTTCGCCCTCGCCGCGCTTTCTTCCTCCCCGCGCGCCTACTCCACTGCGTCTCTCGCCACGAGAGGATTTTCGATCGGCTGCATCCCCCTTATTTTTCGACGCTCCTTTTTCTGGCGAGGAAGATGCGGTACGGACCTTTTGTCGCACGACTAAATCGACCGGCTCATTACACGGCTCACGGTATAGGGTGTATTTATCCCAACGTCTTACGCAAGTGCGGCATTCAATCACGGCTCAATACCAGCGCCACGTGGAGGTGCGATAAATTTTTTAAATTAACCCCAACACGAGTCAAGCACGCACAAAAGCCCTCTTACGCTCGACTCTACGAGTCCTCTGAAGTGTCGCACAACGGCAGGCTGAAAAGTACGCATTTACAGGAAAAGCTCTTACAACTTTTTTCGCCGCGCGCAAAGTTTAGCGCCGCACAATAGATTCGTATCGCTCGTTCGATTGAGGGTGCGCACTTGTACGCGCTCAAGAGAGAGGGAAAGTGCGTAAGAGTAAGAAAGCCAAAGCACGCGCTGAAACAGGTAACAATACCCATCGTCCTGGGAACGAGAGGAGAGCATGAGAAAAATGAGCGAGTACAGAGAGCACGTGTGGGGTGTATACGCGGAACTGAGGGCGCGCGAAGGTGGAAGCAAGCGCGCGGGGTAAGGGCATAATACATATACGCGTGCCTCGTAACGTAACGCTTTACAACAACGACAAGAACAACGCCGCTACAGGGCGAGAGGGTAGCGAGGAGAGGGAGAGAAGCCAGAACGTGTGATATTTTATTTTAGCGTTCTTCTGGCCGACTCCAGATAAGCCTCGGAGGATTTATGCTTATTACGCGAGGGGATGTGCGCGCTCTCTTTCTCTCTCTTTCTTTTAGCGCGCGGCGGCGCCGGCCGGCCGGCCGCGCGCGTACAACCGCTCAGTCGTATAATACACATCAGATTATGAGAGGACCGACGCGCACACTTGTAACGAGGGAGAGACGCGACGCCAGGTTATTGCCTTTATAATGGAAACGGCGGCACGAGAGCAGAGCTCTGAATTATTTCTCGCTGATCCGAAATATTTTTCGTTAATTATACGCCGCTGTTGTTGTGCTCGCCGCGGCTTTGCTCGTCGATGCTGCTACTGCTCCTGCTTTTTCCGATCAATGTGCACGAGGGCTGAATAATTCCTTATAAGCATTTTATGGCCGGCAGCGGTGCACGGAATAATAATAGCCGAGCGCGAGACTTGAGGCAGCGGCGTAATGGACAGCGACGCGGGGGCGCATTATAGAATCGAAGAAGCCGATTGTCGGTTGATATGCGCCGCTGTAAAATCGATTGGACACGTGTCCAAGTACACCGGTGCGACTTCACCCACTTTTTCAAAGGCGCTCTTTTATTATTATGAGCCACTATCGACCTTATAACTTACGCTATACGATAAAACACGCAGTAGCTTATGTACTCTGTCTGTGGCTGTGACGTGGTTAGAAGCAATACATAAATATACATACGTAATAGCCGATTGAATATACGCGGCGTATAAGAACGACGACACACAGGAAGAAAGGGCGGGAACGCGCGCAGTACAGCGCGAAACGCATTGACTCGAAATGGATCGGGGTGTGAGAATGGATGAGGAAGCAGGGAAATTCCGGCGATTGCGTCCGACTTCCGAGAACGCGTATATAACTACGGAGCAGCAGTAGTTGTAGGAGCATCGGCAGCGAGAGAGGCGCTGGCGGGGAAACTCGATCAGGCATGTGAGAGCCCGAGAATTAATATTAACCGCACATATACCTATACATCGCTGATTTGCATTACGACGAGTGTGCACTCGCGCGCCTGTATGAATACGTATGCGATACTCAGTGGCCAGTCTAGCCCCCCTAGTCTCTTTCCCTATATATCCGCCGCGGCTACTGCTGCTGCTGCTGCTTCACCAGAAGCCATATATTAGTCGAGGCATTCGCCCGGAGAAATATTAAAACGAGAGAAACGGAATGGCGAGCGGCAGCAGAAGGAAAAGCGGAAGCTGCTGCACCACAGGGACATCGAGACATTCATCCGAGCGTGCGTAATATTGGGTGAAATTTGCGGTGCGGCTTCGCTCGCTCTCTCCTCTCCTCTCCGCCGGACTATAGCTACTCCAAAGCTGCTCTCTTTCGCCGAGCGGCCTCCTATACTCTTCGTCTTCTTCATCCTTTTTTCGGCCGCCACCGCCGCCGCCGCCGCGATTCACCTATATTACTCTTTTTAGCCGGCGCGCACACCACCACCGTTACCGCGCTTTCAAGGAGAGCAAAAAATTATGGTGGTAATTCTCCGGACCTGGAGAAACAATGGCCATCTCTCCGGCTCGCTTTATACCGGGGCTGTACCATATACTCAATAGCCGCATCGAGATAGAGTCGCGAATTTTTTAATAAAAAATCTTCGCTCGATCATTTGGACAGCCGGAAATTTTATTCATTAAAAATCGATCGATTTTGCCTATCGGATATTCTATACTCTCTCTGACACGTCCACAAAGTTTACTCTATACTCCTATTATCGTGTGTTTGGAAAAAAGCCAGTCATTCGTATATTGATAGGTAGATTCGAAAAACGGAAAAGTTGATACGTACACACACAGTCATAGTGTGTGTATACCTATAGCTCATAGTGACGAGCTGAAAGCCGGAGTCAATGGGGTCGCGTCAAGCGTTTATTTCATAATCAGCAGCTTTCGCGGATCGCCGACTACGGCGTAGCATATAACTGCCAGCTCGTCACTTATTGGCAGCGGCGCTCGATAATCTGACAGTTATGATGATTTTTGCGCACGCGATATTCGTATAAGGTTCTGTGCCGTGCACACACAAACAATAACAAGACTCCCTCCCGCCCCCCCCACACAGTTATACATCAATGGTGCTGCTAGGTTCGGGTGTTCCGCGCGCGAGAATAGAGGCGATGAGGCGTGTATAATGTATATAGGTGTGTGGGCGCGACAATCGGCGATCGTCGTCTGAAGCCAGCACGCGCGTTATTATACTCCGGCAGATATAGCCCGCTAACGTTGTTGCATTGTCGCGCGACTAATGAGAAAGTTGGCTCGCGCTGCTGTTGCTGCTGCTGCTACCGCGGAGTCTGTCTCGTGACGAGGCAACGGGAAAAGTACGTTCGAATAGAGAGATGTATATTCACTCGGCGAAATTCCAGGATCCGAGAGCGTCGCGATAGCGCTAATTATCAGATGATCGAATGCCGAGAGCCATTGTCTCGCGTTAGATTATTATTTTCTGCGCAGCACACCCTTCGAACTTCCAACCCAGTTTATCCGCAAGAGTTTTTTCGCCTCTTTTTCCGCGGATATAGACACAAACGAACGGCTCCGCTGTCTGGCGGAGGAAAAGTTAATTGAAAAACCCGACTCTGGATCATTATTCAATGTTTTAAAAATACAAAATTCCGATGTGAAAATAATTATGAATCGCAAGAATCGCGCGGGTATTTTTAAACTCTTGGCAACGTCGTTTTTAATTTTCGTATATTTTTAAGCGTATACATACATAACGGCATTATCGTCTTTTTGCGCGCGAGTCAGAAGCATCGAGACGTATTTCGTAACCCACCCCTTGGAAGCAACAAAGCTGGCGGCGAATGCAAATCTCTTTTTCTCCCGTGCGGCTCGTCGCGGTTTTAAATGGCAATCTCTCTCTCTCTCTCTCTCTCTCTCTCTCTCTCTCTCTCTCTCTCTCTCTCTCTCTCTCTCTCTCCTCTCTCACCNAACCACCCTCGCGCGCACAGCTTTCGTTCATTCTTCGCACATGCCACTCTCTGCCCGTCTCATTCGCATCATCTGCGGAGAAAAGCCCCGCGGCGTTGCCGTTTATAAACACACGCGTACACTGACACGTATACCCTGTGTGATGCTACGATAGTCCGGCGATGCTTGTATTTTATAATTCTCCGCTGCGCTGCCTTGAGACTGACTTTTCCCTAATCAACGCGAGCGCACGGTGTATTTTCACATCACATTCGCAAGAATCCGTAGCGATGAAGCATTAATTAAACGCAACCGACTTGTAGTTGATACGCGAGTGTGCGGATTAACTATAATTAATATTTCAACCATTGTATCAACGCGCCGTTACAGGATGTAAAGAGCAGTGCGCTGCGGATTGGCAACGCGGCCGAGAGTCGACGACGGCGACGACGCCATGACGACACTTAGGCGATCCCCCTTTGCGTTTCGACTCTTTTTGCAGGCGCAGCTTATATTCGA
The DNA here is from genome assembly GCA_012977825.3 of Pteromalus puparum. NCBI lineage: Eukaryota > Metazoa > Arthropoda > Insecta > Hymenoptera > Pteromalidae > Pteromalus > Pteromalus puparum. Next base: position 55,163,313 of record CM053168.1, read on the forward strand.
TACATCCGAGAGCTTGCGTGTATGTGTGTGCGATATGACAGGGGGGGGGGGGGGAAGGAAGGGACTCTCTCTTTTTCTCTGTGTCTCTTCGGCCGGGGCAAGCCGGGACGTCAGAGTGCGGGCGGTGAGAGATATTGGAGACAAATGACAGCGCAAAAAACGTATTCGTGAGAATCCCGCTCTCTCGGCCGAGGGAATAACTAATGTGACGGCGGGGGCCCCTTTCGACAGACAGAGACGACGACGAGCTCACATATACGCATGTGTGTGCTCACTCTCTCCCGCTCACAAAGAGAACGAGCGGAGAAGCTAATTCTCCGCAGGAGAGAGGGAGGGGGAGGCTACTAGCGATTGCGTTCGTTAAAAATTTTAATGTGTCTATTCAATCGATCGGAGACGTAATTCCTTTTTTTCTCTGATTAATTTACAATACGCAGCATTGATTTTTCGCGCCACTCGACTCTCGCTGCGCGATAACGTGAATTAATAATGAAAATATGTTTAACGCGGCGAATAGAAGTTTCCGATCGATCAAAGCTTTAAAGCACACACATCGAGGAGAAAAATCGAGGCGGGCAAAAACTGGCAGGCATTCAGACACGGCCGCGAGCCGACTATATTATCGCCGACTCGCGATCTGCCCACGATGGTAAGACTGTTTGAGGGTTGGCGCGCCTCGGACTACTACTACTCGCCGCTCGAACAAGAGCCTACTACTAACAGTAGGAGGGTAGGCAAAAGTGGCGGACGGATGCCTGGGCGCAGTCGGCAGAGCGCCGGGGGTATATATCGGGCTAATGAACTTCTCATTGATTGGTTAAAATTTCGTTAATACTCTGACGTGTGCTTCCATGTCTGGCGCCGTTCCGCCGCCGACTTCTCTTCCTTTTGGTGCGGAACCCCTTAGCGCGATAACCCTTTTTATACTCGCCAGGAGGAAGGGGCTTCCATCCTTTACTATCGTACAGCAGTGGGTCTTTATTCCGCGAGCCACCGGCTCTTTTATCATTATCGCCTTGAATAATGAACCTCGGCCTCGTTCGACCTATACGCGCGAGAGCGATCGAAGAATCGAACGCGCGTGTATACACGTTATGTATTTGCTTATACGATATTGTCAGTAGACCGGCTGACTCGAGCTCTTTCTCTGTCTCTGTCCCTCTGTAATCCCGTTTCATTAGCCGACATTCGCGAAACTTTTTCTTCGCTTGCGATCGAGACGTATACAGTGGACTTCATTCTGTAGCGCGCGCGAGAGCATTCGATTTCAGATGTGGGATACGTATATACTTTCGAGGAATTATTAAACGCCATTAATTAAGTTTCACAAGTCGAGCTTTCATTATGTCAGATGGAGAATAAATTATTGTAATTGAAGCAGCTGCCAATTGACGGCGGCGGTAGTGGCGGGCTTCGCGAGAGCACAGCACATATAGAGCCGCCGCGCGCAAATAAAGCAAATAATTATAAGAGATTAATTAAAATATAGCCGGTGCGGCTTATGATTGCATTTTAACATCACGTATACGACTGAAGGAAAATCGATAGCTAATTATATTCAAATGTGTATTCGAGCGCTCGCGAGAAAGAATTGATAGCAGATGCTCCTCCAATCTCCTTTTCCACCCTATAGCTATACAATATACGTATAAGCGCGCATGCATCGGGATTGTAAAGCTCGCCGCGTGTTGGAGGCTGCCCGCAGCTTAGCAATAATAAATATCGGCATGTTTTCATTCGAAGCAGCAGAGCAGCAGCGGCTCTTGTTACGGCCGCGCTCGGCTAATGGCGAGTTGTCTGAAACGAGATTTACCGCTCTCAGTAGTATACGACTACGGCGGCCACGGCGGTGGCGTCGGCGGCGCGTGACGCATCGTACTTTTACAGGCCGACTCGTCCCCCTCTCGTGCATGGTCTACGTGTATACGTACGAGACTCTAACGAAATTTCCCTATCGGCTGATCAGTTCGACTGACGTCGATCCCCTCGCGCTCGCAGTTTTCAACCCTTTCGGCATTGATCTGCCGGCAGCGTCGTCTCAGAGCCGGTTGCCCTTATCGCGGAGCCACCCTCGCCGTTGTATATGTATATAGGTAGAACAGCGTAACGGCCCGGCGAATTCGACTCTCCCTCAATCTTCCACTCGCGCTTTCCATCTCTCGCCCTTTCTCTGTTAGCGCGCCCGCGTACTCGAAATATTGCCGCAGCGTCGTATGTGTGTGTACCTGTCGTCCTCCTCCTCCCCGCGACCAGAGCCGTCTCTCTAATTTTAATATCGCTTCAGTTCGGCTTTCGAGCTTCGAGTGGACTCGTTAAGGGGACGGAGAATGCGATTCCGCAGTATGGCCTATACACACGTGGCCTGTATATATAGAGCTGGAGGCAACCCTTTGAGGAAGAGCCGCGCGTACGTGTGTACGTGTATGTATACATATGCAGAGGGTGGAGCGTAATCTCGGGTTACTGACGATTTTTCGGGGGTTCCTTAAATTATCGATCCTCTGTGTTATACGCCCGCCAAGCCCGCGTTTATTATCTTTTCGTTTCGCAGTGAATTATAAAATATATCCTCGTCCGAACCAGTAATTTCAAGAAGAATAATAACACGTATCTGCTTAAAGCGAGAAACCGAGAGAAACAATAAGAAAGTTTCGAGTAGCGGAGACGCGGAGGTTGCACTTTCTGCAACTATGGACACGTTCGGTTTCACGTGACTGCAGAATCGATATTACGCGTTAGGTCCGCGCGCGCGTGAGAGCTAGCTCGCGGGGATTAAATGTATCGAGCGGGCATCGATCGCTTCAAACGGCGGGCTTTTCAAACGCACACACACAGAGTCGATGAGTGTACACGTATATATAGAGAAGAGAGATGCGCTGCTTCCTCTACCTCCGACGTCGGCGTTCGCGCTCGATTGAATCAATTGCCCTCTTGTACACGCTATCGTCACGTGTTACCGTTATACGCAATGTATGTACAATGCAAATCTCGGAGAGAAGTGTCAATATGAATTCATGCCGACGTTCCGCAAGCTCGCGCGCGCTCGTTCGCTTTATTGTCGCGGCGCCCTCTCTCTCTCTCTCTCTCTCTTTCTCTCTGTCGCTGCTGCTGCTACCACTCGCTTCTCTATACGTAACCTGATGTCTATATAAAAGCGTTTTTGCGCACGTCACGCGAAAGGGAAAAACGCCGCGCGGAGCTTTTATTGCTTGTTATTGTTGCCTGACGCGTGAGTAATTCCTACGAGAGCGATTTCAGCCGAATAAACAAGTGGTCATCGAAGATTCCGCGCAAAAAAAAGAAGCGGTTCACGATTCTATTGCTACTAATAGGTATGCAATACGTCACGCGGTGGGCATTGGTCGGAGAAATTACAGAGTGAAAGTTGAACACAAGAAACCACTGAACTGTGGATGATGGAAAGAGGAGAGCGCAGCCCGCTCTGCTTCGTCAATAGTCTCGCGAGCAATCGGGAGCATCGGTAATCGCTAAATTGCTTCTGAATGCCGTGCGCAGTCGGCACGAAAATTTCGTGCGCCCGTATATACGTATACTCGCGGCTGCATCGCTCGTTAAGATCGAATTTCCCCTCAACGTTTTGACAGCGGATTGATTTCTCTGTCGACGTGCACGTCCTCGTGGCCCGCTACCTACTGCCGCTGCTGCTGCTGCTGCACGCAACGAAAAAATCAATCATCCTAAATTTCGCATAATTATCTTTTGCAGCTGGCGGCGTGATTAGAGCTATACTGCTGGAGAGATAGAAGGAGAGGCGAAAAACAAACAAAGGCGTATAATGCCGAGAACAACGTCGTCGGAAAACACGGCGGTGGACTCCCTCAAGGAAAAAAGCCGCAACAAAGTAATCCGCCCCTTCGAGAAGACTCGTAGCAGCAACAGCAGTTGTGTCTTTTCACAGAGAGAAAGTGGCGAACCGGAATCGAGCATCGGGAGAAAAAAGAGAGGTCGCGCGCGCGCGCGAGAAAAGTATCGTCGGTAATAAGAAGTAGACACAAACGCACTTCCCTAACCCCAGGCAAGCTTTGCCGGCCGGCGACAAGAGCTGCGCACAAGGAAGAGGAAGGAAGGAAGGGTCGAAAGAAGTTTCTGACCCGCTTACAGGGATTGCCGCGCGCGCGCGGCCCGGAATTCCCGCTACTTCACAAGAGTTTCCAAAGTGGCGAAGCAGACGCCCACCCTCTCGCTCTTTCGCGCGCGTGCCCCCTCCCCCCTTCCTTCCTTGCTTCATTCAAGCCGAGGCTAGAGACTATAGTGCTGTATCTTGCTTTCTTGCACCGGATCGTTGTTTACCCCGTTGTCGCGAAGATGCGCCAGTCATCAGCCGCTGCGGAGCTAGTGTTATCGTTTTATTTTCATTTTTTTTTCGCGCTCTACGAGAGTATGATGATGATATTAAGAAATAAGGGAGCGAGAGCAGGAGATAAAGAGAGAAGTGTAGAAGCTACGGATCGATCGGGGGTCGTTGTTCAATGTCGTCGTCGAGCTTGATTTAGATAGCGCGATTTATTTTCGTTCAGTATAGATATAAGGGCAAGGAAACGTGTCGTGTCGCGAGAGACCAAGGGACCTGGCCATATTGGATACTACGGTGATTAATTAGGCGGGGAGGACGGCGCGACACGCGACTTTCAGCGGGTTTTGCATCGATCAACCCCACCTTCTTCGACTGCTCTCTCTGCCACCGACGCTGTATACCGCTGTACTCGTCGTTCGAAAACTCTTCCAAGTCCGCTGCCATCGCCACCCCCTCCCCCTCTGTATTATATACGATTCTTTTGTTTCCCCGATGCACACACCAGCGTCGCGGATGATTTATACTCCGTCATTTCTTGCTTTCTCTCGCTCGCGGAATTTCCCTTTATCTTTTCCTCATCCGCACAGCGAAACTTGCCTGCGACTAATTATATGGTTTAATTAAAGGAATATACTACGGCACCGGCTCCAATCACGCGGCCCGACTGGTTTGAAAAATTAATTATTCCCTCTCGCCCGAGCACCTCTTGTGTCTGTGTATATGGCCGCCGATAATGCCGTATACAGGCTCTGCGCCGACGTGTATCTATACAGCATCCCGTAGTTACGCAGATTTCAAACTCGATACTCGCGGCGAACTTTCGCGCGAACTTACGGCTCCGATAGAAACCTTATCAAAGATGCAGAGGGGCCTCCTCCCCTGCTCGAAACTTTCCATTTACTTGCGACTAAGCGGACCGCAAACATGTATAGCTAATCAGCTGCGAAGTTGCTCCGAGAGTGAGAGCCGAGGAGCCCGCAACAGTGGGTGTGAAAAGTATCGGAAATACCGATCGAACCATCCACTGTACGCTGCTGACCCATTGGCGATAAGCAGTAGTAGTGATATCGGAAAACGTTCGGAATCAGTTCAGCCTTCGCAGCTACTTTCATCAGTATGTCGCCTCCCGCTGTCGCCTTGAAGAGACACGCAGAGTGGGAGAACTGCCTTCGCTCCGGACAAATTGACATCCGCAATCCGCAGCGCTACACGAGCTCTCCCTGGTTATCTTAGCTCGCCGCAATCCTAGCATTCCACGCTCTCTCGCTTAGCATCGCGAAGCTCTGACGCCCCTCTCTTTATTTGCATGAGCATAATTATTGATTATTGGACTAGCTGCGCGCGGCCAGTCGCTCCTCTAGGAAGAGGAGAGAAGCCTCTCGGCTTGACGTACGGCCAGAGGGGCTGCTGCTGCTGCTTCTGCTGTTCGGTAGGAAGGCAAGCAAGCAGTCGATCGAGAGGAGAGGGATTTGAAGAACGCGCGAGCGCGCCACAGGAGGGTGATTAAGCTATATGCCGCGCGCATACGCCATCCCTCCGCGCCGCGAGTTACACCCTCTCTCTCTTTCTCTCTCTCTGGCCTCCTTCTACCCTCTCTCGGCCACGGCCCTTCCCTCTCCACCTCCTTCTCAGCACGACGCGCACACTGACAATTGGACTGATAGGTATAACATAGTCCGCTATCGATTTGATTCCCGCGGTCTGAGACTCTCTCTTGGTGTGCATGTGGAGAGATGTGCGCGCATATACTAAGGCGATCGGCGAAATTTGCATGCCGAGTGAGAGAGATAGATAGAAACAACACGAGCCATCCTTCCCGCTTCGATGTGTTTCGATGGGCTCCCCTGCGACTGCTCGTATCCTTATTCGCGCCCCCTTTGCACAGAAGCTACGGCCAGACTGCGCGGAACTTTCAAAGGGGGTTTGATTAGTGTATTAACCCTGTATATACTCCTTCGAGATTCCGTCTCCGGCTGGTTTTTCCGATTAACTGAAAGATCTATTCATTAGGCTATGTACTAATGATCTTGTTAATTATTTGCCGGTGTTTTACCGCGGCGCGGTGTCGCGCGCTGCGCTCGTCGTTGAGAATATAGTTACAGTCAATCGATCCTAATTCGTTCTTCGCTAATCAATTTGACGACTCCGGACTGTCATATCGGATGTCAATTAACAACGCGGCGCATGGATTTTCATATTTCTGTTGTCGAGCCATTCGAAATATGACGCTATTGAATTATGCCGCCGCGCGTCGCAACACCTATCGCGTATCTTTAATTAACGTCGCTACATATTGATCGGCGCGCGATTGCAATTTTTTGCTTTCGTTTCGTGCACACAAGTGCGTGGTGGGTATTCTCCTCGACGTACGTGTTTCATCGCGGACAACGCGATTCTCGTCGAGCATCTTTCGATTTTAATGTTTAACAAGATGCCCTTAAACTTGCCGGCGCCGGTTAGAGGAGAGCTCAGTTCGTCGATAGGTAATTGCGATATTAATTATTATCGAGACTCACGAGAGCCCGAAGAGAGAGAAAGAGAGAGAGAGGGACTCTGCCATGAATTTTTAATGTCGAAAGCATCTTACTCACGAAATACATACTTCACTCCTTAGCATCTATTAAATAGGGGGGCACTGGTCGAAGCTGAACTCACCTGAAAAACAAAAAAACAAAGCATATCATTAGCGTTATTGCTTACGCAATTATACGAGTTAATTAATCATTCATTGATCTTATATGCGTAAGCTGTACACACTCGAGAGCTTTTTCAGAGCTACCGCGCGTTAAGTATGTACTTATATTAGCTGGACATTTTACGTGAATAATAGATTTGCCGACGAGCCGCCCGATACCATACAAATCGAGATGATAAAAATTCATCAGTACGCTGAGCTTGTTAGACGCGATTATATACCGCGCGCGCGTCTACACCGCTCGTTAAGCGCGAGCTTGCAATAGCTCGTCGCCAAACGAAACGCATTTTCGGCCGTACATACATCCAAGTTGGCCCGCCAAAAAGAGCCCGAAAAAGAAAGCTTCACCTGCACCCCTGGAGCGGGCGATTATTAAAACCTGATTGAAAATACCGGAGCGCAGTGCATTCAGACGACTCTCGTCGTCGGCGGGGCACGCGATTGTGTCAGAGCGAGCCCATGCGCGAGTGTGCGCGAGCGCAACGTCGAATAATTAACGAAGTTAATCGACAGCTCGGCCGCCGGGGCGACGACGAGCCCTGCGCGTCACCCTCGCTCTCATTCGTCCTGCGCGACATCGCCTTTATATCATTATAACACCGATAATGAAATTTTCATAGCATCGAATATCGATACCGGCGAGTGCCCCCCGCTATATCGGCCTATCAATCACTTTTTCAAATATATAGCTATACGCGCTCGCGCGCGCATGTACACACAGCTGCGATGAATATGTATATACACGCACACAGCGCGCGGCGTGAGCTACTTCGACACGAGTTTGCTTTGCTTGGCTTCGCGGCCTGTCTTTCGTCTTTGTCCCCCCCGCCTCCCGCCGCCCCTCCCCCTTCCACCCCACGAAGATCGGTCCTCGCGTTTGCTATCATTAATTGACATCTGTCCTCCCGACCAAGCGTGTCAGCTCGTTGTTATTCGTGGAAATCAATTCGGTTCGGACCGCCGCGCGCTCGCGGCTCGATTATTGGAAACTGATGCATTTTAATGAACGCGAAGAAAAAAAGGGACTCGAGCTTTTTTCCATCGGTTTTATTAGCATACTACTCGTACACACATTGTTTAGCACTCCGCTACACGCCGGAGAGCATCGAGCGTCAAATTCATTACGGCGACGATCCGCGCGAATGCTGCACTGCAAAAAAGAAAAGTTCGTTCAACTCGAAGCGAGAGTTATCGACGATTTTTTTTTATTTCCGGACTGGTGCTCGCTTTGATATTCCATCGAGTCACGCTGAATAATCCTTGCTATATGTATATAGAGTCGTGGCGCGCGAATAAAAGAGCGAGAAGGAAACAACAAGGCGCGCATCATCGAGTGCGCGGGGGCGCGCCATTACCCGCGACGTATACTACTGCATCGCCTAGCTACTCCGGCTGTGTATAATTGGGGGTGAGAAAATCGATATCGGTTCGATATACAATGGAACCGCGAGGATGAGAGCGTTACAAGAGGACTAATGAACCTGCAACAGCACTGCCACGAGTTCTCTCTCCCGACGAAGCTATACCGCAGACGTTAATCTTGCGCGAACAAGAGCGTTTTATCGCTCCTCGAGTCCTTTTTCCCCTCTCCTCCGGGCGGTGCACTGTTTGATGGCGCGGCCCTCGTAAAAATCTCAGAAGTTGCCGCTGATGCTGAACAGGTGCAATTCCCGGTAGGGGAGAAAATAAAGTAAAAATTTGGGGAAAAGGCCGACGTGTTTACACGCGTTTATTGCTTTACGAACAGGCACAGCTCAGGCGGCTGCGAACGATAGGAAAATGTATATGTATATGTATATGTACCGGAGAGTGGCATTGTGTGTGCAGTCCGAGGCGCCGCTGACGGGCTTGTAAAGTCATAAAGAAATTTGATAATAAATATAGAGAGGGAGAAGCGAGAGCGACATCGCTTTTTTTATCAGCTGGCGGCGATGCTTATACCCCGCGGGAGAAGGAGTATAGACGCGCGCGTGCGAGTATCGCTTGAATTTATAATGCCACACGCGGGCCGTAAAAAGGGAGAAGAACACGTAGTCCTATCACACTTTCCTGCTCTTTCTTCCATCCCAAGCTTCGCGTCGAAGAGGACAACGGCTGATGTACACGGGTCATGGGGATACGTGTGTGTATAGGAAGAACGTAAATGAGAAAATTAAACAAAAGCGAGCACGCGGATAAATACGGTTTTACGATCGCGAGACGATGAGCGGCGGTGGCGGCGGCGGCGAACAAGTGGAAAAAGAAGCCGGACGCGATTTTATGTATTTATGTGCGGCTGCTGCTGCTGTTGCAGGAATTGGAAAAGCTTAAATAGAAAGTCGAGACACGGGGAATTTTTATTGCGGATGGACGCTAATCAGACGATGTGCTCGCTGATTATTAGAAAAAACGAAGGTGGGGAAAAATATTCTAAGTATGACACTTTCGAAAGCGTCTGAAGTGTGTCAAAGAATTAAGAGCGGGAGTGCAGGAATATTACTATTCAAGCACAGTTTTCCAGGAACATTAAATATGTAATTGACAAATAAGAAGCAGCCAAATCATCTTGAGAAACACATACTCATGTGATGGCATTAACGATATAATAAAAGCAGAGACGTTGAGCGGAATAAACGGGGTCAGCATCAGCTACAGGGATAGAAAAATCATGAGCGGATTTATTAATAACTTCCGCCGGCAAAAGAATCGACGACCAAGAGACGACAATAAAGAAGACGAGCGAGTATAGAAGAATACGCTCGGCTTCGATTCTCCACTTGATGCGGTGTACAGCGCGCTTCAGAGAGAGATAGAGGAGCGAGAGAATAGCATCCGCGCATCGAAGCTGCGGCGGCAGTATATACGGCACTTAGCACATCGGCAGAGCTGGAGCGCTTAAGCGTGTTAACGCTTAGCGGACGCGGGGCCTCGGGAGTGATTGATTACACTTCGGGGGCCGCATTCACACACAGAGCCCGTAGTACTGGTCGGCTTTCTGACATAATGCTCTCGTTTATGCTCGCTCGCGCTGCAGCACGTCGTCCCCGTATCGATAATGCCCGGATTCTATAACAGGACGAGAGAGAGAGAGAGAGAGAGAGAGAGAGAGAGAGAGAGAGAGAGAGAGAGAGAGAGAGAGAGAGAGAGAGAGAGAGAGAGAGCAAGAGCAAGAGCAAGAGATTCAATACACTGGAGGCAGAAGAAGCTCCGATACGTAAGTTATTGAGCGACTACCGCAAGAGCGAGCGAGAGAAGCTGAGTAGCCTACATGCGGGTGGCTTCGAGTAGCGATCGGTTACAATGACCCCGCAGGCAATGGCTTTCGAGAGTTCCGTCGCGGTGTAGACACAGAGTTGTGCATGTGTGTATGTTGCGCGCTGACAAAGACGAGAGCAAGTGTGAGAGAGCGAGAACGAAATTACCAATATCCTCATAGGCGCTGATTGACCGATCGGTCATTGACTGTGCGAGAGGCTGTATGTGTGTTTAAATTAAGAATGCTTGTAAGGGCAACAGATACAGACTCGATGATTCGAGAGATTGGAGAAACGACGAAAAAAGCCGAGATCAAAGTGGCGCGAGCTGTGCCGTACGGCAAGTTATTAGAGAAATGTAGAAATAATTATCGAATTGCCGCAGTGGGCGAGTCTCTCGTGGCGCGTTTCTCGCGCTCGACGCGACCCGCCGCTCCGACAAAGATAGACAGACAGTCACTGAGAGTAGTAAGCAGTAGGGGATCAGTGGCCGGTTCTGCTCCCGGGCTTTTTATCGGGTCGCGCGAACCGTGGGAAGATAAAGGAAGGCGATTAGTGTCATTTGGAGAATGCGGCGCGAGAGATTTTTTTGTGGCTCGCGGAACGCGGCCCCTTGTTCGGCACTGCACCAGCTCGCTGCACGCGGCATCCGAGGATCGTGCAGGCGTCGCCGCCGTTTTATCGACGTCATCAGGGCAGACAGGTGACGCGGTGTTGTACGCGTTGCGCACCGATCGTCGAATTTCGAATCTTCCCGCGCGCTCTCTCCCTCTGCAGCACTGTGCAGCGGTATACCGATGGGAGGAGAATGCGGACGGATTTTTCGAGAAATGTTAATGATTAACGGGATCGAAGCGGGGGCATCTTTTAATTGGAGAGGAGGAATTAGAAAAGAGAAGAAAATTGAAGAAATCGACGGGGGGAATCGGTTAATTGCGCGAGCGCTGTGTACAAGAGCGTCCAATTTGCATACTCAATTTGCCGGGCGCGCGCAAAGAATCGAATTTTTCTGCAGCGGCGGTACACTAGCTCGCGCGTATTGGCCAAGCGGGAATATATATTTTTACGGGGGCCGGGGTTTTATTGGCGCGAGGCATTAGTTTCCGGTAAGATACAGGGGGCCGATAGAACCGTCACGGCACCCCGGGGGCCTACTTCGCTCCTCGCCCATTAGAATATCTCAGTTTAATCCGACTAACCAGTGTTTACCTGAGCTTTATCGGGCTCCACCTCTGGCCGATGCAAACTTTATTCGCTGGCTTTTCCGTTTTAAATTCTGCGCTGACCTTCGATTTCCACTCTTCCAGGTATATGTGTACGAGATAGAGTCACGACTCTCGCGGCATTAAGTGCGGGCGAGGGAGAAAAGTGCCCGCAGTGATTGGCGAAAAAATCAGAGAGTCTCCGAGCTCAATCAACGGCAGGGGGTCGGTCGCTTGGTTAAACAAGTAATTTTTTCGGAATTTTATTAGGAGCAGCAGTCTATCCCGCTCTCCTTCGGAGACCTTTATAACCCGAGGAGGAGTAGGAGGAGGGACAGTCCCCAAGGGTGATTTTGCACGGGAGAAAGAAAAACGTCGCCGGGAGAAGGAGAGGAAGAAATCACTCGGCTTGCTTGATATTGATACTCCGCTATTAAACTAATGAATTTAATCAGACCGAATGAAAATGAGGCTGGGCTCTGATACGCTCGAGCGGCGCAGCTCGTATATTTGCCCAAGATCTCTCTCTGCAGGCGCGGGGGATACTGCGCAAACGATTATTGAAGATTGGATTTTTAAATTGAAGCCGAACGCCTTGGCTTTCCCTCACAAGCTTCTTCGCCCGGCGCGACCTATAACCCCTAGTTAGTGCTCGCTCCCGCTCTCTCTCCCTCGTAGCCTTTTCTCTTTCCGCACTCTTTTCGCCCGTCGGCCGAATTAGCATATCTCGCCAAGTGATCCCTGGGCTCTAATTGAATTATTCTTAAATTCCCATAAAATCGCGAGCGAAAATTACCGGTTCCAACTGCAGGGCGCGATGAGAAATTCAGTAGCGCCGCGGACGATCAGCTCCTATAAGACGACGAGAGCCTTGGGGCAGGCTGCAGCACGACGACGGGGAAACTTAGATAGGTAGTCCCCTCCGGTATATTGGACACGATTAATTTTCCGCAACGTTACACTACACCGGCCTCTCCACCCCGCGGTGTGTCTCACGTTGTTGTCTACGACGTCGATTGCTTATATAGCCGGCGAATCTTTAATTGGCGTCGATCGTCGATCTCCGGATTCTCGAATTTCGATTCCGAGCTCAATTTTAATGAACGCTAGCTCGGCCGCGTGGCACTGTAATGTATTACGGAGCAGTCACGCGATATCTAAACTCTACCACCTACACTCCGTGCATTTTTTTTCTTCCTTTTTTTGGTTGCTCGCGCGCGCTCTTTTCGACTGCTGAGCCGGGCGCTTGCATGGATAATGCTTTTTTTCAGTTCGTCGGATCAATTATTCAGAAGTCAAAGCGATTATTATTACGACTGTAGTCGCACTTGGACTTTTCGGAAGATATGTCGATATTATGGAGGGGAGCACCTTGGCTTTATCTCGGCTCCCATCCATCTCGTCTGTACTCGCGATTACAATTAGGGTCGTGCGGAGTCTCTCTCTCTCTCTCTCTTCGATGATGATTCTCATTTTTAATTCCGTATCGAGTCGAACCCCTCATCGCCGCGCACACGAGGGCTGCGTAGATCAAGGCTCCAGCCTCGGGCAGTAATTTATTTATACGTCGAAAGTAGAAAAAAAGAACCGAACGAGCTACGGTGTATCAATCGTGTGATTTCACTGTGCGGGAGAGTTTATATTCGTAATAAAGGAACGCGGCGGCAATCAGTCGAAGCGACCTATAAGCCATCGTGCGGATATATAAAGTAGCGGCAAAGAGAGAGAGAGAGAGAGAGAGAGAGAGAGAGAGAGAGAGCGTTTGTCGGGGCGGTGTATAAGCGAGTAGTCAATCCGTTATTATAACGCTCGATAGACTATAACGCGGGCGCCAGCATGAGCGAGTGCTCTCTCTCTCCCCTCAGTACGGCGGCGTGTATATGCATGCGCGTATATAATACCGCGAGTTTGAGCATGCTTACAATGACGTGGCGATCGGCCGGTCGTTCATGTTTATTTAAACGGAGGCATGAAAGTTGCTCATTGTGCGAGCAAGAGACCTCTGAAGGTGTATACTATTCGATCGACAAGTAGGCGCGTGCAAATATATAAAGGCTCAACGACTAGCTGAGCATTGACTCGAGGATAAAAAGGTCGGAAGGGGGGACTTTGAAAAATTGAAAGCTCAATCGCGAAGCGCGTATCCGGAATCGTAATAACCCACTGTCTATACTCGAGCGAGCGCGCGCAGGAATGCTCGAAAACTCTTCTCTCTACTATATAAACCATACTACATATCAATCGTCCGCGAAAACAGGAATTCCCCGACGTAGTGCGTATATGGTAGCCGGGCCAGCAGTAGTCGCGCGTCAAAACGTGATTTATGATTAGGACTTAGCTATGCCGTGCGAGAGATTCCTCAGATTCGAATTCGATTCCGAGCGCAGACGTGTCTCATTCGCATTCGCATACGTGATGCACGTGAGCCACGTACGTAAAACCAGCCTTATATTGTATTACATTTTTTTTTTNGCCACGTACGTAAAACCAGTGCCTTTCGCCGACGACGACGACCCCCGCGCGATCCCCCTCCAAGAAAGAGAGTCTATAGCGTCCGAGGGTACACGTGTTCGCGTCTCGTCCATCGATAGATTGCCCCCGCTTCGCGCACGGCGACGACGGCGAGTCCCCTCCGCGATAGAGCAACTAAATCAATCAAACATAGCGCGCGCACAAATAAATATATGTTTTATATTCGCCTTCTTCTCTATATAGCAGTCAAACAACTGACTCACTGCTACTCGCCGATATGCACTTTGTTGATCCCCCTAGTCGAGCGCCCGTAACTTTTAAAACTCTCCTCGGGACGTTATACGCTATATAGAGCTGCAAAGCTCGAGGAGAAGAATCGTGGAGCTCAAAATCGAGTTAATTCCAAATGGAAAATTAAACGTCGGCTCTCTCGCGGCATTGATTGCGAATCGCGGGGGAGAGAGATTTTGCAAATTAATTCCGGAAGAAAATGACGCGCGCGCGGGAGATGTGATTGAAAAGTTTCCCTGTCAATCAGTGCGCCGGCAACTCTGCCGCCCGGGGGGTCCCCGATGCGATTGATCGAGCTCGTTCGGACGACTAGGCGCACGGAGTAGAAGGAAACTTTTACACTCTAATTGCCGTAATTAAATTCGCTGAACTTACGGAATGCGGCTGGCGAGATTCGAGCCACATCTGACTGCTGCAAGTCGCCTGGACATATCTTCGCCAATCAGAGCTTGCGTTTAACGGATCCATGGATTTATTTTTCGATGATTTACCCGGAACTTGCGCACCGTAGAACTAACGCATTTTCAGTACGATATTTTGAGAATTTTAGCCGCGAGTTGACCTTAGTGCTCAGTAGTCGAAGACCGAATGAACCGGGCCACAACGATCGCCCAAATCACTTTTATCTTCAATTTTTATTGGACTGCCGAACACAGTAAGTCATTTCATGGAGAGTCGAACGCCTCAGAGTAGGAGTAAATGAGATAATGCTATACGCATGCGATTAGCCGAAAATGTGTAAACTTATTTATTATACGCGCGATAGATAACCTCCAACTATCCGCTCTTACTTGCTCACTTACTTACTCTTATCGATGCTTTCAATAAATAATTGCGCGATTATTATATAATAAGATAGAGCTGCATGGTTTTGCTTTTCATGCGCAAGACTTTGTCGATGAATATTTCAAGTCACAAGCCTTATATTGTATTACATTTTTTTTTAAATAAAAGACGATGCAGTTCTTTTTTTATTTAACGATGCATTGATTCGTGTTAATATCCGAATGGTTCTCTACGCGCATATTCGGACATTAAAAAGCTCGGAAAAAATCTGCTCTATACATAGAGCAGATTTTTTCCGAGCTTTTTTCTCGAACAAGAAAAACAGTTTCAAAATTTTTTTCTCAAATAACCGATAAATCATTCGAGTACCACCGAAGGGTCAAATGTCAGGCATTAGCGCTCATAGAAAGCACAAACACCATCGAGTCAAGAGCCGGTTAACGGCTCTGTATCGTATCTCCGCGATAAAGATTTCTCTGACCGTACCAATATAATACACGGCTCTACCATATACACACTCGTCTAGCACCGAGCCAAGATCTGGAATGATCCGAGAGAGCAGAACTATATATATAATTCATACTTATCGGGGTCGTTCGAACTCATACTGTGACGTAAGACCGCTCAATGCTCACAGCATAAAGAACGCGGGCCTTTCATTAGCCTTTTCGATAACGTTTTCCAAATCGTCGCGTCAACGCGCTCAAACGCGATCGAAGATTAGAGGAGAATCTGTCGAAAGAGCGAGGAAATCGATAATTTGGCGGCCGACTACTCGCGCATGCAAAGATTGCCTTTCAGCCGATGACAAAAGCGAGGAATGCCCGGGGCTAGAGCGGAGAGAGAGAAAGACGAGATTCGGGGGCTCGCTTTGGCCAGCCGCAATCTGTGACGGTCCGAACGTCCGCCCGCGTCCATAGCAAGAATCCCGGGCACCAACCAGTCGTCCTTTCGAGTTTACTCGAGCTAACGATACGCTAGAGCCCGTTCCCTTATACATTATCGGCAGGGGCGGTTGGCCGTGGCGGAAATCAAGCCCAATCCTATCTATCGCTTACTGCCAGTGATTCTCAAACTGGCGGATGCTTTGTACTTTCGTTAGAAACATCTTTCTTCTTTCAGTGAAATTCAAAGTAACAAGTATCTCAGAAAAAAGTATGAAACTCGAGATAACGCGTATCGCAAAGAAATAAGCGCTCTTTGTTCAGCGCGTAGCGTGCGAAACTCATTACGTTTAGAATTACAAAAGTTATCGGAGAGTTATGGAGGCTGAAGTGGCGAGAGCCGGCAAACACATAGTATTCCTAAGCTACAATAACACGTGGTCAAGTTCAAGCGAAACTAGTGGCATTTGAGAAGCGCTGGGGAGCATATAGCCGGCGCGCGGCGTCGTATCGCATCAGCTTCCGCTGTCCGGTCCCGTTTCGACCAGACAATGTTTTCCTGCGCTCACTATACGACGACGTCTCGGTATGCCAAACTTCGTCGGCCACGTCGACCAGCTGTAAATACACGAAGCCGCGCGGAGGCGTTTACGGACTACTGTCCTTCAAGGGGGACTCCGGCTACCTACATAGACTATCTCGATCGGTCCTGTATCCCCAAACAATCGCATTAAACTTTTTGCGCGCTGTCTCCGCTCCTTCGAGATGCGACTTCTTGCGTAGGACAGCAGTGAGATCGAAGCGCGCAAGGGACAAATTAACGCTCGCCTGCGCGCGCCAATTGAATGCGTAACGAGGCAGCATCAGAGTTGCGCGCCGGGGATCATCCGGAAACTTTTTCGAATGTACGTGACGCCGGCGGTGGGCAAAGCGACAGACGCCAAGTGCAGAGAACGAACGAAAACGAGGAATACAAGCTCTCCGCGTGTGTATGGAGCAGATGTATAGAATCAAGAGGTGCAGCGGGGGGTAAAAGAGCAGCAGCAGCACAGTAGCAGCAGCGAGAGCGAGCGGCAAAAGTTGCCGAACTAATAGGACGATTTTCAACGGCGCCCGCTCGTGTTTAATTAAATTAATTATATGCGCAGCCCGTCCATAATATAAATTGTGAGTGCGGGAGGAAATGAGTGAGAGAGGAGGAGAAGGAGGGAAAGAAAGGAGAAAAGAGAGAGAGAGAGAGAAGAGGGGCAAAGGAGAGCGCGACCGCGCCGTGCGATTGCCAACTTTGATAGTTACGTTTCATCCATCTATCCCAGATTCATATATATATATATATATATATATATATATATATATATATGTATACGTACTCACGTCTACAATGCCGAGAGTTCGGATCGCCTAACGACGTTCCTATGAATCATGGCGCGCGACCTACCCTCCTCTTTTCTATATCTCGCGCGCGCTTACACTTTGCGCGCTTTTCGCGAGCATACACTAATATTTCCGTTAATGCAGTCGAACACTCTAATGAGTTTGCGAAATGTATAATATAAGCGGGGAGTCTAACTTTTCGGAAGGATTTATATTCGGAGCTTATTTCTGCGAGAACGGATATGCAGTGCGAGTTCCGCTGATTAAATTAGTGAACGTGGAATAATTTTAATTGGCGAAAAAGCAAGGCGGATTCAAAGTGCGGTGGTGGGTGTCGAGTGAGCAACGGCGAATTTGATAAAACCGAGGGAGAGAGAGAGAGAGAGAGAGAGAGAGAGAGAGAGAGAGAGAGAGAGAGAAAGAGAGAGAGAGAGAGAGAGAGAGAGAGAGAGAGAGAGAGAGACAATGTCGCTGACCGTGCAAAAGAATAACAAAACATAACGGTTCGGTATTATGGCGCGTAAATCGACGACATCGAAGCGGAGGAGGTATTGTTGGATCACTGCATACATGTACAGATATCTCGCCTATATACCAGCTGCGCATCGCCGAGCAAACTTTGCCTTAATTATTACAATTTCACGTTCCGGCAGTAGCGTCGTCCCCCCCGTCTAGTTCTGTTTTGCTGGATTTTCGACGGTGATACACATAAGTCGAGGGAGACTCAGCAGTCGTATCAATGCATAAAGCCGCGCCAAAAGCGCAGTTTCTTGTGCACGGGTATCCGCGCGGGTCTTGTCCGAGAGCAGACTTTCTGGGCTACGGCCAGAGCCGCGCGAGTACGTGTAATTTATTAAATGTACAGAGTAGCCTCTACCCCGCCGCTACGCGGGTGTATACACACACATATAGTATATAGTATGTAGGCGGGCGGAGAAAGCAACCCCCGCCGCGACGTGTAGAACAGCAGCCGGGTAGCACACAAAGCCCGATCTCTTTTTCTCCCGCTGTATACCGTGATGCTGGATGCAAAGCGAACTTTCCAGGCGGCTGGACGACGACGATCCTTGCCTCTCCTCTCGCCGCCGAGCCAGACGGTAAATACATTTTTAAATAAGAGTTTTTTGCCCTCGCTCCGGATTTCGTCCCCGTATCGGGAATTATCCTTTGGTTTGTGTATTATCCTTCGACCGGGGGAGGGGCAGCATCAAAAGGTAACTCTCCGGACCGCGATGCTCCTCCTCCAGCGCGCTCTTTATCTTTCTCTTTCTCCTCCCTTCTCTTTCGTTCTCTCGACTCCCTCCGCGAGTCTGACTCGCGCGATATCTTCGCTACTTAGCGGCGGAGGCACCGAGAATTACAAATGTAAGCTCCGATTGTTTAACAAACTCGGCTGTGCCTCGCGCGTAAAATCGATTCCTCGTCGCGCGATGAAAGATTAATCCGGCGACGACGATGAGTATTATTCGCGTGCAGCGAAGCGTCAACGGATCGAAGGGGCGGTAATCAGTGGAAGAAGCGGGTTCGAATGATTCATCTGCGGTTTGATTTCGTCTTTCAGTCATCGCGACTTCAAGAGCTTTCTCTCGCTCTCTCTGCGCGCACACGTACGTGCGGGCGACGACTGCGCTCCATTTCCCCCGTCTGCCGATCTCGCAGTTCCTTTTTTTTAGCCGCCCGCGAGTTCAATTGTGATTGATCACCGGCGGTGATTGAGGATTCGAAATGAAAGCCGCGCGCGTCTCTGTCTGCAGCGCCGCGCGTTTCCGTCGTCGAAGCCGCAACGTCGAGAGACAAAAAGAGGGGGAGGCAGAAGCCAGAGCTTGCGGAACCCCCCTTATACGCTCGCGCACGACCCTCCGCGAGCGCGCTCAGAGACGAATATAATGGAGTAAAATTTATACGACTCCATATCGGCCCACACGATAAAAAGACAGAGACAGACGCGAGCGCAGCTCCGCGGCGTATACATAGAGCGACAGCGAGGCGGCACAAAGGAAGAATTAATTTTAAATATCGCGAATATATACGAGCGAGCGTAGCCGAAAGCTCGCAGCTCGCAGGCCGATAACAAAATGTCCCTTAAGCAGCGGACAGCCGTGACCAAGTTGCCATTGTCTAAGGAAATTGGCATGGACAGAACTTTTTCCCCGTTCGCCGCATAACTCGCGCGTGATTCGATACGCGCACTTCCCTATTGGGATTTAATACGCTCGCGAGCGTTTCTTTGCCCTCTCTCTAGTGAATTCGGCGACGATGAATGATGTCCAATTAGGATATTAAAAGTTCCATATCGGTGAAGCCGGCAGCGGGTATAAGAAGAGATAAAATCGAAGCTGAATTAATAATTCGTTACTGGATTACGATTGCACACTTTTGTCGCTCGAAATTGAAACTGCTCGTCTCTTTTTCGGGACTCGAAGACCGGATTAACGAAGCGTTAACGCGTAATTTATTTTCGAAATGAAAGAGAGACAGCGGAGTAATGATGAAAAAGCAAAAGAGGAGGCTATAAACCGATCGGGTTTCAGGCGGCGTCGCGCCAGAGTAGAATAACTTAGCAATTCAGCAAACAATTATAAGCGAGTCATAAGTCAAGCGCCAGAGAGCGAGACAGTAGAGGTATATAGAGGGGCGATGAAAGAGTTAGTGCTCGAGCATACAGAATCAATGCAGGTAATAGAGGGACACGCGCGCGCGAATGGCGAATTATCGGAGTAAAAGGCTTATGCGCGAGTCGGAGCGGAGCGCAAGAGTTTCAGCTTAATCGCGTTTGCGGAAAAACCGAGATAATCCAGCAGCCGGCGGCCGCCTCCTACTTCCAAGAGAAAGTACGTTCGCACGAGCGCGTGGGAGTGCGCACACACGCTGATATAGGAAGAAGGGGGATTGATATTCGCACACGGAATTTTTAACTAGCAGCCAGCGAGTCACAACTGGCCCTCGGAAAAGTTATGAATCTAATTTTCGCAGCAGCGCTCTCGCGTATCTGTATATCCGGCGCCTTTACCGCCGGACGCTTTCGCTTGTTCTGCCCCCACCGCTGCAGCTGGCCATGTCTTCTTTTTTTCCTCTCGATTCGTCTCTTGAACCTTTCGTCTGGCAGCGCCAGCGCACGGGCGCAAGCTCTCTTTCGCCGTTTGCTCCCTCTCCCGCCGCGTCGCAGTAAAGCAAGCGCAAGCTCACGAGGCTTCGTTAGGGCTTTCATCGCCAGGAGGATTAATTTCGAGATTTTCAGGGGAAAGAGAGAGATATATATACATATAGAGGAAGAGGGAGCGGATTTACATCCGGCTATCGACTGATTTCGTGCATTTTCTTCCCGGCTTACATTTCGCCCGGTCGGCCGTTTTTTCATGCACCAAGACTCTCGAGAGGACTCTCGCGATAATTAATAATTAACCACTCGCCGATGTACTCGCTCCAACTTTTCTCAGCCCCTCCACACCGCGGTATAGCAGTACGCACGCGTGCTGCGCGAGTATGGTGTACAACCCCTAAATATGTATTCCCCGAAGCTCGCGGCCAGCAGATGTTTTATACAGGTATAGAGAGAGAAAGAGAGAGAGAGAGAGAGAGAGAGAGACAGGGAGGGAGGAAGCACGAGCGAGGAGCGCCGTGCCGATAATTAAGCACGCGAATATAGAAGAAACGGCAAACTCCTATAAAGACGGCCGTGCTCTTTAATCTTTACGAGCACGATCTTTACTTTCATGCGCATAAAAAAGAATTAGCAAAGTAATATAAGACGGCCTCGTTTGCTCTTATCGACCCCCCGAGTATGCGCGGCTCGCGTTCGTTCGTTCAAACGTCGTGTTGTTATTATCGTGATTATCGACGATACACCCCCACCGCAACCACCACCACCACCACCGCCGCGTATGAAAAAGAAGTCGCGAGTACGCTATCAAGCTTCGAGGATCGCACCGTGGCACCGATTTACTAGAACGCATATACGGCCGGCAGATATAGCCCGCGGATTGGAATGTTTTTCCCTTTCTTCCTTTTATTCTCTTTTATATTCTGCGAATTCCCCGCGAATTTGCATATTGCCGTTTTACTACCTGATCGTACTACTAAAAATTAATTGGACGCTATAAAGCTGCTTCGTGTTTTATATAAAGCGACCGAAGGTTGCGACATATTCTAGGCTGCGACTCGGTACCAGTGTTAGATCGCCTATCGATGAGTCGGCGAATCGAAGTTACGGGCAAGCGAGGGGAGGGAAAGAAAATAAGTGAGTACTGCGCGCGCGACGCCGAGCCACGCGACTTTTCTATTAAAGACATAGAGCTCTGGGATCGAGACGCGAGGTCGAACTGCGCGAATAGGCACTTTTTTAAAACGCGCTGTGATTTATCGGCCTCGCGACTCTATAATTTTACGAAGCATACACGCGGAGCGAAACAAAACGAGCGCGCGATATAATACATGCGAAATCGTATAGTTCGCTTTGGCCCTGTTTCTTTTCGCGGATATATGTGCGATGAGTGTGTGTGTGCGATATACCGACGTCTTTGCAAAAATTACTTTCGATTGCCAACGATTTTCCTTGTACGTGCCGCGCTTCCCAGAGTTATATATTAAAGTACCGCATGCATTTTTATGTTGCCCGCTTCGCAAGTCGGACGATAATATATAGCATCGAGATAGTTCGACCGAGTTCTATATATACCGACACCCCCGCGACGCCGTGTTTGTATATCGCGAGCGAGTGCTCGAATTACTCGAAAAAGTCAATTATTATATTTTATCACGAATGCGCTCTACTCTCTATCGCTCCGCGTGCATGTTTTGATTTTCCAGAAATTTATGCAATGTATATTCATATCTCCATTTCAAAGTCTGAGCGCGCAGATCGAAGCGGAATACAATTGGTTCTGGGTGGTATATTATACGCGACGACGATAAAGGACAATACCGCAACGCGTACAACCAACAACAGGAAAAAAAGCTCGAGGGGCACATAGAGAGCGGTGACGCGTTAAGTTTTTTTCTCTCCTTCGCCTCTCCCTCTGCGCATTGTGGCAGAGTTCGAAGCTTGGCCCTCGCGTGTCCGATGAAATATATTTAAAGCCGTAATTGCGATACAATCGTTAGGCCGCCGTGACCAGATACGCATCTCTCGCTTATTCAAGAGAGGAGGCCGCGCGGCGTCGATCGATTCAGACTACTCGAGAGAGAGCCCCGGCTTTTAAACTTCGCGGGCTCTATACGAAAGCGCGGCCCACCTCGAATACGCACGCGTACATGCATATAAAGCCGTATAGTTCTCCCCCCGCTTTCTTTTTTTATTATACATATATATATTCTGCGGCTTGCTCGAAAAAAAGAGCGTTCTGGTGTTGCGACGATAGATATAGAGTACGCAGCGCAGGCAGAAGGAACCCCGGCCGGAATCCGTAAAAGTAACTTTCTAATTATTCAGATTTTCTAATTAACGCTTCGGCCGACGATGATGGAGCGCTCGCGAGCTTTCGTATGCGCGAGCAGCGGCCCCTTTGCCGTCTTCCTCCCCCGCAACTCCTCCTCCTACTGCTCGAGAGCCGCTCTCTGCATGCGCTCACGAGTCCCCGTACTTTTGGAGCTTCGAAATGCGAATTACCCGAAAAATACGTATGTCGATGTGTGTACATGAATAAAGCCGGAGAGCGAGAGAGTTATCGATGAGCCGGCTTGTGTCTGACGGGGAACTTGCCTTTAAAAAATAGGGAATTTATTTTCGGAGCGGTAAATGCGGTATTAACGTGTCGTAATTAAAGCCGTATAAAAGTACTCGTTTAAAATTATTACGTGTATGTAACTCGATTGTTGAGCAAATGCAAGCGACACTGATTGCTCTTTGTAGTAACAAACGCACGAATAATCTGATAACAAAAATTAAGGCGTTATTGCAGAAATTATCACAGCGCGAGAGATATTATCTTCGGTTCGCAGCATTACTCAAAGATGGCGATGCGCGTCGCCGTGTGGTTAAGACGCTGATAACGCTATGGCTAATGATGAAGGAATACCTTTCGAAAACAAGTTCTGTACTATTTTAAACTCGTAAAAATTGAAATGCCAAGATGGTGATTGTAGTGCGAGCGTGCGCATGAACTGTCGGATCCTCGGCTGTGAATCAGTGATAAAGAGAGCAAACGTGTAAGAGGAGAGGATCAGCATTAACTAAATGTTGAAAAAATGATAAGGCAGCGCGACGAGAGTACATAGAGTACGATTTCAGCCGTGTTACAAAATACGCAATAAAAAAATCTCTCCTCGTGCTTCTTTTTACGTAGAAACGCAAGAGTTTGATCAAGGGGAAATAAATCTGCAGCTTTAATTAACAATTAATGACTTATTAGAAATATATATTGAAACAGACAGTTGGTTAGATAACGCAATGCTTCAATGTGCGAGTTTAAATACGCGCGGAGATAAAAAAAATAATGTCGAAACGAGAAGGAATCCATTCCCTTGCAGTTCGAGAGCGGCGTATCAGCCTCTAACGAGACGACGAGCGAGGCCTTACAAAAGCGTCCAGAATATATATGACGGTCCATCGTCGCAACAGATGCAATTTCGCGAGTTACACACGGAGAGAGGGACCTTCCGCTTTTTTGCCGGATTACGAGAGGGAGAGGGGGAGGTCCGCGCGGCCAGAGTCGAGAGCGAGAAAGAGATACGTCGAAAAAAGGAAGCAAAAGAGGTAAAAAAAGAGCTTGGCGGAGGAAGCCCGCGTCCGAGGGAAAAAGTACGTATTACAGGGGGTTGGGGGAGAAAGAGAGAAATTTCTGCAAACGAAAAGGGGTTGCGCA
Source organism: Pteromalus puparum (assembly GCA_012977825.3). Classification (NCBI taxonomy): domain Eukaryota; kingdom Metazoa; phylum Arthropoda; class Insecta; order Hymenoptera; family Pteromalidae; genus Pteromalus; species Pteromalus puparum. The sequence goes on from CM053168.1 coordinate 55,187,365, forward strand.
CACGGCAGCTCGGCGAGAGAGAGAGAGAGAGAGAGAGAGAGAGAGAGAGAGAGAGAGGGAGAAAGAGTTATCCGCGGCGGCGGCGAGTTTCTATATTTTGTTCTACTTGAAACTTACGAAATGAATATCTAACGATATTGGTTCGAGCTCGGACGAGGAACCTGCAAACTGCCGGCTCTCTCGCTCGCTCGCTCGGTCCATATGGGCCGGAGTAATTTTGCAGCCTTCGACGGAAAAAAAGAAGGACGTGAGAGAGCAAATATTTCTGCTTATATATATAATTCTGACTCGCGGCGCGCGCAGCACTTTTTTTCGCTCGCGATTTCACTCAAGAATCCGAGAAGCGGCCCGCGCGTTTAATCACCGGAAAAGTCCGGCGTCTTCTTGCGTTGATTTGGTACCGAAGGCAATATCACCCTTTCGGTTTTATGATTCGCCCGAGATTTTTTTATACCCGCAATAACACGACTCGATTACCCTGGACGTAAGGGAGTATTTTTATACGCCGCTTAAAAGTGTGTCCTCAAGCTCTTTTATTTACGAATACAACGTACGGCCGACTCTCAGACGCGTAAGTATCGAGAGACTCCAGGAATCGCTCTTTGGATTCGGTACGTACGCCGCCTCCTCCGACTGTACAATAAAGCAAATCGACGTCGTTCGCGCTGCTGCCAATATCGCGCTTATTCTCGAATTCGCGCGCAAGCAAGTCGCACAGAGATAAAACATAGCGGGCCGTTAGTCTGTCGTTCGACACAATGGCAGAGAGCAACGCGGACTTTATAAATAGAAGCGTCGTCGCCGGCGCGGCTCGCTCCGTCAATCGCTCGTTCTAAAAATCGTCGAAGACGTCGTTCGGATTCTCTCGGCCGAGGAAGAAAATCTGGGTCGCCTTTGTCTCCGCTCTGTGCTCCCCCCACTCCGTCGACGACTTTTCTCGTGACGCCAGCAGCGAGCTGCATGCACACAAAATCTCAAATTAAACGAGTGCTCACGCGCGCGCGCGCCGACTGTGCGGAACAAAGTTCCGTCAATGACAATAACGCCAGACTCCTCAAGGTCCGATCGATGTGCTGCATGCACCACACACATAGCGAGTAAGAGAGCCTACTCGCAAAAGCACCGTACGGACGCGTTATCAATGCTCTCTACTGCGAGCTTTCCGATTTTCATAAAACTGCGTTTATCGACGTTGATAACGCATGCCAACTGCGCATTAATTGTCATCTTTGATTAATGTCGCGCGATTCGACTTCAAATAGTACCCAAGTATTGGAGAAATTCCAAATGATATCGTTAAATATTGTCGATTTACAAAAATAAGCTTTTAGCGACTAGCCAAATATTTTGTCGCGAATAAAAAGACGTATTGTCTTCTGCATGCGTGTAAATATAGGTTTCGGAAAGATAGAGCAGTTGTAAAGCCGAAAACGTAAAAAACAAATGGCACTCGGGCTCGAGTATAATCTCGTTGCAAAAGCGAGCGCACAGCATTGAATAATCCGCGCGTTGTAAGCGCGAAAAATGTTGCAGCACAAGCCGGGTAAGCTCTGTCGGAGAGCATTAAGCCTTTCGGGCACTTATCGACGCGTAATAAATACCCACTCGGTTGCCGACTAATCGACTTTATGGCACAAGGCGCCCCGATGCTATCGAGCACTAGCGCTCGCTCTCACTCGCGCCAATATTTGCCAAATCGACCGACGGAGAGCAGTCTAGCTGAAATTACTGAAATTATCATTTCTCGGTCTCTCGCTTGCTCTTTTTCCTTCTCTCTCTCTCTCTCTCTCTCTCTCTCTCTCTCTCTCTCTCTCTCTCTCTCTCTCTCTCTCTTTCTCTCTCTTTCTCTCTCTCTCTCTCTCTCTCTCTCTCTCTATTTATTGCTGTATTTATGGACTTCACGTACGTATGTACGGCTGAGCGTATGCGCGACTATACGTCTTATCGCTGCGAATTATCAACTGGAATCTCGCTCCTATCAGAACAAATAACGCCCGTGTATAATGATATATCGGCCGTAGCAATATGGCCGACAAGTAGCCTTCGAATGCTCGCGAACTCTCTCGCACGAGTGTGATTTAGCGCGGCGTAAGCAGACCGACGAGCGAGTCAATATTGTTTTTCCTCCGTGAGCGGCGGGCCTAATGTTTCTCGCATTATTTTCTCCGATAAACGTAACTCGCTTACGTGCGAAGAAGGAAAAAGACGACAAGCTTGCAAGACTCTCGGCTCTCTCCATGTTTGTGTAATCTGATCAATCATGCAGCACACGCTGGAATTCGCTCTTAGAGAAAATGCGAAAGATCAGCTCATTTGGGTGAAGGGATGGACGGGAGAGAGTACGCACACACAGAAACGCAGGCTAGGTTATTTCTTGATCTGCGGTACATTAGCCAACGTGTTTTGAAACACTCGCCGCGCGTATTTGCCTTGGCAGCTGAGTCTCGCTTTCATCTTCCCTCCTTCTCTTGCAGCTACGGTGCTTATAGCAATACAGGAGTCCGTCCACGCTTTCTCTGTCCCGGGAAAAAGCTCTCCTCTTTTCGAAAAGGCACGGCTAATTTGCAGGTTGATCCTTCCCCTAATATAATACGCGTACGAGGTGCCTGTATTAACTTTGCTGGCTGACACTCGCGCGGTAATTCCGATCTTCTCTCGCGCGACGACTCGGTTACAATATATAGCAGAACGTCTTACGCTAGCGTAGCAGCTCTTTAGCGTCTCAAAGCGAGCTTTTGATACTTTGAAGTGGCCATTGTACGGCTTTCTCGCGCCCTTTCTCGATTTACCCACTATACTCGCACACACCTATTCTTTTTCTCCTTCCGCGTAGTCGTTGCGAAGCTTCTCTGAGCTTTTGAAAAATGAGCTGCTAGGCGCAATTAGCGCTGAATATTTTGAGATATTACTTTAATTAGCTGTTTCAAAGAGTCGCTCTCTCCCTCGTTTCCGCGTAAACAAATTCTGCGAACGTGTATACAAGCGGTTGATGGGAAGAAAAGCTACATCAACGAATTCCGTTCCATTAATTCCAAACGAACTTGAAGCTATGTGCATCTCTATCTGTCGATATCGCTTTTATCGCTCTCGGAGAGCTCGTTTTTTTTCTCACGAGCATTAGCCGGCGCTACGACAAGCGTTTATTGTCGCAGTCAATTAAAATACGATCGGCCGTGTCGCGACAATAAAGTTAGCTCTCCCTGTCCTTACACAGCAAAGAAACATCGCCGGCGAAAACTTTCTCTCTCTCTCTCTCTCTCTCTCTCTCTCTCTCTCTCTCTTCTGCTTTGATGCTCAGCCGAACAATGAAAGCTAACGACTCTGAGCCGGTCTCCTCTCCGTCTCTCTCTCTCTCTCTCTTTCTCTCTCTCTCTCTCTCTCTCTCTCTCTCTCTCTCTCTCTCTCTCTCTCTCTCTCTCTCTNTCTCTCTCGAACGCTGGCTTTCCAATAAAGACATTATTATATCCGCGAAGCGAATGCTTATCGTCGTCTTCGAGGACCTCGATCGCGAAAGAGCCAAGGGGTTGAGAGAAGGGCCTTGACGATTATCGGCTTTTGGCGAGCAAACGATTTCTCTCCATCGAGTAGCGTTCTCGTCGCGCGAAAAGGAGCGCCGACGAGGGAGAGAGAAGCGTTATATTGGCTCTAAGAAGGATACTTATTGAACTCTTAACGCCCCCTCAGCCCGTGTCTTTTTATCGTTCGACAGCTCCTTTTCGCTCATAAGGCTTTGTTTGAGGATCATCTCGAGTGCGGTGCCGCGCTATACTTCTCGATTAGGACTACATTTGAAATTCCCGCGCGAAATAGAAATAAACAATCATCGCGATTGTAGTCCGATGGAACGCCGCGAGAGTTAAATTGGCAAAGTCGCGACGTCGTTATATAGTCGCGGGCCGCCCCCGCTTTTCGATGTGTATGCGTACGTATACCTCCGCCGTTTCCGCGGCCAGCTTCTTGCCGCGTTCCCTCTTACTCATTTCCACCTCTCTCCCCGTCCTCGCGCGCCGGTTATTTTTGCACGCGCAGGCAAATTGGCTTCGCTCGCGCGGCGGCCGCCGGGTTATTTACCCTGCCGATAAATATACGATAATGTTATCGCGCGCGACAGTCGCGGCTGCTGCGGCTGCAGACGCGCGCGAATATTTTCCGAATCGCAATTGCAGTGGGGGAGTCGGCCGGCGAATACGACTACGACAACGACGACGAAGACGGCGAGACGATGCGTTCCGCGGCTTTAACGGCCCGTACGGTCCGAAAGTTTGAGATGCCGCCGACTTTTGCTAAATATAAAGCGTCCACAAGAGCGAGTTCGGCTTGGCCCAAAGATTAATGAACGGCGCGTTAAGCGAAAAAGCGTCATTTCGCACTACATGGCGCGACGCAACTGCCGAACCTCTCGCTCTCGCTCTCTCCCTCCCTCTCCCGTGTTTTTCTTATTGCTTAGACACGACGCGCTTGGCTCGCTCCACTCGGCAAAGAAACGACAGAGTCCTTGGGTCTAATGATTCCTCGCGCTCTCTCACTCGTCTCTATCTGTCTTGTATATTTAGAGGGATTCCATTGATTCGCGCGTGTGCGCGGGCGACTTTTTAAAATCCCGACGCTCCCTCGGGGTTTACCGTGCGAGGGTGAAAAAAAAAGAGAGACCGAGCCGCTGGTCACTCGAATGCTCTCTCCGTCTCTGTCGTATTACGGCAGAGTGTATAGAGAGAGAGGGAGAGAGAGAGAGAGAGAAGCGCCGGTAGGTACAAACACGCGTGTTCCCGTACGAGCGCTACACATGTAAACGTGGTAGGTACCGCTTTTACTCGGGGTCCCACGTGCCGGCGCGATTAAGCCCGAACACTGCCTACATAACGAGCTCTCTCTGTGTCTATACACACGCTAGCGTATATAAAGCTCCCTGGCTCTCCAAAATAATCGACGCCCGAGAGTGTGTTTCCAATGGCGATAACTGATTTTTTCCTCTTCCGAGGCAAGAGTTAATTATTCGTCGAGTCGTCTCGTCTCGGGCGGTTTATATTATACACGCTGCACCGAATATCCGCAGTTTATATAGTTTATGACTAAGATGACGGATCGACTAATTAGAAGCAGAAAAGCCGCGAGTGAAAGAGTGCATATTTTACAAAAGTTTATAGCCATCGAAATTCATCACTTATTCACATGAAAGTCCATTAATGTTTAATTCACCGGAAAGGAGCAAATAATAAATCTGAAAGGAAGACGCTTTGTGTGTGTGTTTGTTTGCGTCGCGTCATTTTTGCGCGCTCCGGCGTTATGAAACGTGTTCATATAAGTTGAAACGCGATATTTCATCAAAGACAAAATTAGAAGCGCTAATCGAGAGTGAAATAAATGACACGCGAATACAGCGCTGGCTCTAGAGAGCGACAGAATAAACGTTATAATAGAAGTAACATCGCAAGATTTAATCCTCACCTCTCTATCCTTGGCCTGCAGCTCCTGCTCGTGATTGCTGTTGGGCGTCCGCCTCGGATTGTTGGCGTCTTGAGTCTGCTCGGCATTTTGGGACAATTGCTGTCCCTCAGTCTTGGAATTCCCATCGGTCGCCGCGGCGAGCTGCTCCTTCAGCGCGGACACCTCTTTTTCCGCTAAGGTAGCCCTCTGCAAGAGACAAGGAGAAAACAAAGCGATCAATCAGGCTGTTTATTCGTGAGGCATGTGATTGAAAAATAATAACTGGACTGGTTTATGGGCCTTGTAAATTAGCGGGTACATGCATCGAGATCAAACGACTCTCGATCTCCAGAGCGATTTTAAGAGCCGACGCTCGAAATAGCCAAACACCGATGACTCGCGCTGCGCGTTATTGTCGTGCCTATATGCGATCGCGAGGCACAATCGAGGGGTCGTGCGGTGGCCTTTAGTCCCGCGGCGAGAGGCAGCAACTCCGCGTAAATTTTCCGCCTCGCAGGCGATTCGGGAATTAGCTGCAGGCGGAGCGAGCCGTGTCGAGAGAAAATCAATCAGTTCGCCGCTGCCTTAGGACCTAGTTTCTCGCGTGGATTAATGCCTAGGCAGAAAATAGAATAAGAGCTTGATCGTTTAATTATAACGCTTTGTGTGTTCTCTCGATATAAATTCACCGCGGGCGCGCGCTCGCGGGATTTTCATACGAGCAGGGGATATAAGGAAATCCAGGTAAAACAAGGGCAGCTCGAGAGCAGTGATTGAAAAGCTAAATGTAAATGTTGCTTTATCGGCTTTATGTACCGAGAGCTCGTTTTTTCGCGTCGATGACCTTTATGAAGAGTGCTGGCGACAAATAGAGAGAAAGAGCTAAAGTGTTCTCAATCTATATCGATACGGCTTTTATTTGCGGAGCACTCTGCAATTGAAATTGCCAATAAAACCGCACATTCCCTTGCGCACCTCGGAAGGCGCTCTCGTGCGCCTGCCTATAGGTATATACGTATGGGGCATGAGAGCTTGAAAAAATCAAACAATAGAATAAATATACAGGGGAAAAAGAGAATTGCCGGGATGAATAAAACAATGGCGTCGCGGCGACTGTGGTGGCCGTCGTGCGCAGTGTATCGGGGGCGAAGAGGAGGAAAAGCCCGACAAACCGAGCCTTTGCCCAATAGGAAGTATCAATTTTATCGCGGCAGAAGAGAGGGACATGAAAGGGAATTTGAAAATCTACGCCCTATAATTATGCAGCTTTTTTTGCTCCCACGCTTTTCGCCCCCCCCCCCTTTCGTTCGCCCGCTCACACAAAACCCACGAGAGAGCGAGCTTTGTCGACGTTCCGCGGAGATCGGAGAACGCGAGGAAGAGGAGAGCAGGAGAGAACGGAAGATAGCGCAGAGAAAGAGAGGGAGAAAGCAGCTCGTACCAAAGGCGGGGATTACCTTTTTAAACTTTTCCCATAAAGTATCTAATAAATATTGCTCGCGGGCTCGTTGTTCTGCTCGGCCGGATATTAATTATAGATGCTTTTATATTCAAAGTAGCCCTGGCTCGCCAGCTCTCTTTTACTCCTTCTTTTTCCTGCACGCCGCTCTCTCTCTCTCTCTCTCTCTCTCTCTCTCTCTCTCTAAGCTCGTGCTTTCTCTCTTAGGAATTCATCGGAGGACTCGCGTGGAAGCACGAAAGCGCGCGAAAGCTCATCCCCTGCGCGTACCTATACACGCCACAACGCTTACCCTCTTTCTCACTCTGCACTGTCTTCCTCATCGTTTCTCTCTTTCTCTCTTCCGTGTGCTCGTGGCGCTTCGCTCGAGTGTGGGACACAATACGCGATAAACTAACCAACGCGAGCATCGATCCTCCGGCGAGAGAGATCAAGTGCTTCCGCGCTACTCTGCATACGCGAGTATATATGCGTGTGTGTGAGCCACTTGACGCGCTCGATATGCGGACGCCTCGATGCGCCCGTCGACATTCATAAATGCTAATTCCTTTTGCAGCCGCGACGAGCTGCATTTATCGGCTCTAATTTGCGTCGTCGTTTAAATCTCGAAAGCCCGCGCGCGCTTTTTGTTCAAGCTCAGCTCTCGCACTTTTTTTGCAAACGTGCGGTGGCGCTTTCGACGCACCGAGCAAAGAAAAAAGGCGATAAATTGTAACAATTAGCTATACTCTTATACTTTAAGACGTTTATCTTATCGAGGCGTATGATCTCCGCATGATAATTAACTTACGCAATCAATCGCGAATGAGCGATGAGGTGCGCGTTTTTTTATATAACAACGGACACGAGGAACAAAAAGTATAGGAGTCGCAATATTTTCCTTGGAAGAAAAAAAGAGCAAATACGGCTGTTAAAACGCGCAAGCGAGCGAGCCATAACGGTTTTTTCCCTTTTTAATAAAGCTGATCGATTCTCGCTCCCCCATACGGCGGCGGCAGCGGCGACCGGACTAATCACGAAATTGATTTACACCGGCAGTTATCAGCGTTTGGAAATCTCGTCTAGCAGCTATATGACTGAGGTCGAAAAGGGAAAAGGGCGAGGGCAAACTGATAAAACGGTGAATAATTCAGGAATAAATTAATGCGGCATAATTCAAAAGCGACCAGGAACTCGCGTGCCGCGCGTGCGTATATATATATAAAGTTTGATTCGATCGAGGGCTTTCATGGCGCTCGCGAGCGCGTATCGATCTCGAGCTGGACTGTATACGTCCATAGAGAACACGCGCGGACAGTTGGCATTATGAATCATACAAATATGTGGGCGCTCGATCCGATCGCGTCGCGCCAAACCAAGAAGCACAGGCTGCAGAGACACACGCGGAGAGAGAGAGAAAGGGAAAACGCAAGCAAACGAGAGATGTATATATATGGAGTATAGAGAGCAAGAGTATAGTCCGACATTCGCGCGCACGTTCACATGTATACACGTATGTATGCGAGCTGAGAGACACAATGATCGTGTCAATGCGGCTATAGTAATGACCCATTGTTTCCTGCAAAAAACCTTGACGATGTTATCGATAATTACGAAATGATACGGGAAGCGTAAATACATATCCGCGCAGCGAGCGAGTAATACACGGCCGCGTTCTCCATATACACATACCTACTCCTAATACACTGACTCGTATCGATAGTCGGTGCGCGGCGGCGGCGGCGGCAACGCTTCACATCCGGCGAATATTTGTCACGTGGCCTCCTCGCGATGGAGACGTAAGAAGAACTGACAGCTTGTATTCTTCGCCGATTTATCTTTACGACTCGGCAGCATTACGCTATAGTTTTTTCCCCTCTCTGTGTTTTTCCTTCTCTCTAGCTCGTCTCGCATTTTTGCTGAAGACGTCCGCCGGAAGCCGCGCACACACTCATAATACACGACAACGGAGTGTAAATTACATCGGCTCGTTATTATTTTTCTGTCATCGTTGCCACCGTGTGTTTTGTTTTTTCATCGCCTGAAATTCGCGCGCGCGATGATATCTCGAAAATCACTCGTCGTCGCTCGATACGAATGGTTTAACGCCGAGAGAGCTGGCATAATAATGGCCGCGTGACGACAGCGGCAAGTGACTGCCGGTGATTATTTATTATGAAAAAAATGTCCGGTTCATAATCTGCTGGGAGAAATCGCGCGCGGCTCGGGTTTATAGGGAAATTTCGCGTGATTTTTGATATTGAGCAATGAGCGCGGAGTATAAGGGCGAGCGGTCGGACATATAATATACACAGATATATGGGAGCGTAGGTACACACATTGATGTGAGATTAACGAGGAGAACGCGGCCCGTTGGCGTCGTTCTCCGGACGATATTTTACTGCCGAATTCGTAATTACTTTAATTGGTTCCAGATGCTAATTAATGACCTAAACATATGCCGCGCTGTATAGATCAAAAGCCGATAGCTCTGCTGCTGCCGAGCTCGCGAGAGAGAGAGAGAGAGTACGAACTATGGCGTCAGCACCCTGCGAACGAACGCCCATGTGTTTGTCATTACAAACTCGACGATGATGTTATCGTCGCTTTACCGCTCGCGAGCTGCAAACGTCCAGCCGCGGCCGAGAATAAAACGGCAGATTGAACGATTGTAAAGGTACCTGAGTCAAATTACTTAACCGATTAATCACTTTGCCGCGCGAGCTCTGGAAATTATTGTTTTCGGGAAATTTCCGCCGATCATTCGAAGCTACTCGTCGCTATTAAACTCTGTCTATAAGCTCGAGCTATTTTCTCCCTCTCGCGGCTCTCTCGAGCTATGTTTTCGGTCGATAGGCTCTGAAAGGCTGCAATAATAGCCCGAGTATACAGTAGACGGCGACAAGGAGATAAAAGCGATTCGAGAATCGAGTAGCGAAGATCGGCTGCGGGGGTCATTATCGCGGCGCGCGCAGAGTAGTAACGACCAGAGCGAAGGTCGACTCGTGAATGGCGAACGGGCACCTATCATTAGGAGAGCCGCGCAGCTACCGACCGGCAGCAGAACCAGCCGACGATTCGTCATCTCCTTGATTCGTCTTCTATTCGCGAGAGAACGCATTACCCCGACGCTAGATCGAGAGCTCGTCCGTCTGCTGCCGCCCGAAATCAATTTCACCTGCGCTGCGTCTCTTTCTCTTTTTTACCAATTTAATGGTAGCTCAAGCGTCCAAGCCTTTCGATTACCACACTTAATGGCAGAACGGCGGATAGGTTTTTATCGAATTAAATTTCCGCAAAAACTATTTCGAGGGAGAAGCCGATCAATTTTGCCGCAGCCGCGGTGCCATAAAAAGCGCGTACGAAGAGAGTCATGTGCGTTACATAAAGAATGCCGAGCATCGTCGTGGTCGCGGCTGACGAGAGACGTAGCGCAATACAAGCATATCGCTCGAATGCGATGCCAGCTGCTACTGGCATGTTAAGCAGGACGCGCGCGTTTGTCTTTCTCTCTCGCTTGCTCTGCTGCTTCGAGACGTATGTGATCGACGTTCAAGGGCATGGCTGAGCGAATATCAATTATAATGATTATGCCGCGCATCGCGATTGAAGCTTTGAATTATTTTCGTTGGCAAATATTTGTTGCGACTCTGAACTTGGCACCGATATATACATAGACTCCTCGCGCGACGTTTACGAGACACTTCTCTACCAGGCGATCAAACATTCGAGAATATTAATTATTTGTTTTTCGAAAATGTTATAATAATAATGATGTTCGCTGCAGATTGTACGACCCAAGTCGAAAATAGCCGCGCGGAGACTAATTTTCTGCTATTTCGAGAGTGGAGGCGACATTTTCGAAAGTTCAACCGATGCGGCGAAGGCAATTATAGCGTACTCAAAGAGGGGTATCAATTTCGCTTCGGATTCCACTTAATCGTATTCTCGAGCAGTGACGCGTCCCGAGCAGTTCACGGGAGACTTCGTTCCGCGGCTTCCCGAGAAACGAGAAGACGAGGCAGAGCAAAGGCGATGGAACTCGGGGAAGAAAAAGAGAGAAGACAGAGAGGCTGCAGCAGCATCTGTAGAAATAGCCGAGCTTCTTATTCTTCCTGTTGGCGAGAGAGCGAGAGAGCGAGAGAGAGAGAGAGAGAGAGAGAGACCGAGACACAGAAAAAAGAGAGCAGCTATACGACCGCGCCCCAATGGTGGGAAATCCTCAACCTTGACTCTATCTTTTCTTGCTCTCTACCCCCCTTCCTTCCTTCCTTATACACATATGACCGCTATCTCTTGCGCTCTTTATGCCGTATACGTTCTATAGCTCACTAGCAGCTTCAGCCTACCGCCGCTTCTTCTTTACACGGTCATTACGATCAATCGATTGATTGATTAACAGCTGGGAAATTAAGCGCGCACAAGTTGTTCTACAACTTTGATTGAGCCTGCAGCGACGAATCGTTTGAATTACAAATCTTCAAATGGTGCAGGTCGTGTAATTGAGATTACATAAAAAATGGAACGATCGCGGGGTGCGGCGAATAAATCAGGAACAAAGTGTGCTGAGTTTTTGTATGATGCGTGAGAGAGGGAGCGAGTCATTATCAAAAATAATGTGCATTTGCGTCGTATTTCCGAGTACAAAGGAGCCTTCGGAGAACGACGATAATTCATGCGTCGCCGAGCTAGCGAGAGAGAGAGAGAGAGAGAGAGAGAGAGAGAGAGAGAGAGAGAGAGAGAGAGAGAGAGAGAGAGAGAGAGAGAGTGTGA
>CM053168.1:55199458-55348821 GCA_012977825.3 Pteromalus puparum
AGCATATCCAAATAATGTGCATTTGCGGTCGTATTCCGAGTAGCAATAGAGCCTTCGGAGAACGACGATAATTCATGCGTCGACGAGCTAGCGACGAGAGAGAGAGATGAGGAGAAGAGAGAGAGAGAGAGAGAGAGAGAGAGAGAGAGAGAGAGAGAGAGAGCAAAGAGCGAGAGCTGATTCGAAATATACCTACACCCTCGCTCTCGCGCGCGCGCCAAGATATGCAAAAGTATCGTTGGCGGTTCGCCACGAAAATGCGACGTTAGGGACGCGCTCGCGCACAGCAAAGGGAAGAGGAGCAGAGCGCGGCAGCTAAAGAGAAAGATGGATAGAAAGAGAGAGAGGCAAATGCCTTATACACCCCACCACCCTCTGTTATAATCTCCCGTGAGAAGGGGAGGAACGGATCAGCCGGTTATGACTGCGGGCTGCGCCGCCGTTGCGGTGTGTACTTTTTTTCGACGCGAGACGGCCGCGATATTTCAAATTTTCTCATTACACCGCGAGGTGCGAATGATCCCTTGCGCTACTTGCTCCGACGTCGTCGCCGCCGCCACCACCAATCACACCCCCGGCCACCCTCTGTTCAATCTCACACCAACCAGCCATCAGCAGAGAGAGAGAGAGAGAGAGAGAGAGAGAGAGAGAGAGAGAGAGAGAGAGATAGAGAGTCAACCCCTCTTCTGTATTTATTATTAAGATATCGACCGGGCCTAAGCCTCGCTCATTCTGGAATATTTGCACCCGACACACTCTATATTCTCCACCGCGGGCGACACCCCGTTGTATTTATACATGATACACCTCATGGCGACGTAAAAACAACCGATATTCAATAATACCTCGGGCCGTAAACATTTTTTACGACTTTTTTTCTTGAGCTTTTTTAATTCAAGCTCCCTCGCGCGCTCGTAAAGCATCGCGTGCACTCTGCTTTTTCCACGAGAGGAGCACGAGGAAACTCAAAAGGCACGATGTTGAGAAAGAGTTGGAAGAGAGGGAAAGAGCACGCACCACCAGATGTAAATTACGATAATCAATTGCTCCTCGAGAGAAAGAGAGAGAGAGAGAGAGAGAGAGAGAGAGAGAGCAGGGCAATTGATCCTCCCGCTATAGTCCTCGAGAGCTTACATGCGTGCGCGCGACATGTGTTACTCGATTTTAACGAGGGGAAGAAAATCTGTTTCTAAGGTTCATCGACCGTGAGCCGAGTAGTAAAGTTTATACGACACAGGCCGATCTCTCGCGTAGTCTACGCGACACGTGTTCCCACGTGTGAGAGACAGCAGCAGCAGCAGGCAACCCTGCGAGGGCGAAAGTGCTTTCTCTCTCTTGCACGAGCGCGGGATGAAAGCAAGAGCTTCAAGAGCGGAGGCAATATTTAAGAAATGTCAATAGATCGAACGGAACCGAGTGCTGTGACAATAGCCCGCTCTCGGCTTTGTGTATTCCGAGTCGCCACCCCCGACGTATCCGCGGGCTAAAAAATGAAGAAAACCCTTTGATGTTACGCGCGGCTCCTAATGAAAAATTAAAGCCCCTTCTTAAACATCATTAGACACCGAGCGTCGTTCGTTCTTTCAACTTTCAGCTTCATCGTCTCACCCCCGCCTGCTTCTTGCCTCGTCTTTACTCTGTAATCCCTTCTCCTTATCTTCTTTATCACCACAGGCCTTTGTCCCGGCAATAATGTACTCGAACTCGGGCGCGTACTATTCGATCGGCGTTGCGTTTATATTATGGACGCAGGACGCGATACGCGGACGACGGGCTCCGCCGAGAAACTATCACTTTGGATAGAGAGAGACTTCCGGCTGTGTATACGCACAGCTGAGAGTCTAGAGCGCAGGCTTATTCTCACGCCAAGGCTCGCGACGATAAATCAGTTGGCTCATGGAGAGAAGCGACGAAACTACGAAGCCGCCCGATCCAAAGGGGACAGTAGCAGTAGCATAAACCCGATGAGGGAATATATACTTTCTTACTCTCCGTCTGCTGGCAGAGCAGCTCTTTCTCGGCAAGACTCGTCGTCGTTGTCGTCGATTTCCTGTGCTGAACGATGACGCGAGCGCGCAAAAACCGCTTGACTAACGGCCCCGCGACGCCTCTCGCGCCCATATACTCGTCGTCGCTTTGTATCGTACTTTCGTGTGTGTTTTGGAAAAAAAGTTTGCCTTGACGAATGGCTCTCTCGACGGCGAGAAAAAGAAGCAAACCAATGACGAAAAAATAGTCGAGGACTTTGTTGTTTGATCTTGTGGATTAAGTGAAAAAGTGAAACAATGAGCGGATCGGGAGACGCGAAATCGGTAAAAGGGAGTGTGCAGAGAGACGGAAAGCGAGAGGAGGCGGGCGCTCGGCCAATTGTTGAAATTTGCATGAATCGATCACGATTGTTTGGCGCGGCAGAATGAACAACGAGAGAGAGAGAGAGAGAGAGAGAGAGAGACGGTCTATATTCCGGCGGCGAGCGACACAAACGGCTGGTGCGCGCACACAATCATAGGAGAAATAATTCGCAATCGCGCACGGGCTACTGCCGGACAATCGCGTTACCATTTTATACCGCTTTGCCATTTCGATTCTGCTCGGTGCAATGGACGACAATACCGCGCTGTCCACCACCGTGACTTTCTCTCTCTCTCTCTCTCTCCCTCTCTCTCGCCCCGGGTCAAAAATCTAGCCGGTAGCGATTTCTGCCGTGCGTACAGCGAGTCAGAGAGGGAGAGCGAATTAAGGGCTGCAACAGAGTACGTTCGAACAAAGAATTTTCGCGTCATCTAGCGTGAACGAGCGGAAATTGAAAAGTTAATGACGAGCGATGCCCGTTCAGTTTTTTGTTGTTCGGGTCGGCCGCGATCGATTGCCGCACGTGACATCTCAATACAATATAAATATGAAGCTGTCGATGAAAACACCCTACGTATTTATACGAAGGCAGATGGGCATAAGACAAATTTAATGGGCTTCTATATACTACAAGTGCGTGACAGGTAATAACGTATCAAAACTAGGATTGAAAAAACATCGGTAGACCGAAAGTCGAGCGCAACAATAGCCGTAGTTTCGCGAGTTTGCCACCACGGGGCTCTAATGGCACCCCGCGGTAGGAAAAAAAGGAGGAATAGGACAGGGATTTGCTATAGAGACGTCATTGTTTTGGAGCGCGCGTTCGACACCCTGTTCTTTCTCTTCGTCGCGCTCGCCCGTAGGTACCCTTCATCCGAAGTGCTCCCTTGCAACGAAAACCACCCCTTGCACTTCTACACACACACACACCGGCGCTTGCCATTCAAGCCACTTTTTCATCCTCCTACTCCTCCTCCTCCTCCTCTTCTTCGATGCTACTGCTACTATATAGTTCCCGTCTCCATTCCAAGCTCCTCTCGCATTCTTCCACACATAGATTACAATATTACCACCCGCGCGTAGCAGTAGCAGCTAGTCGTCGGGCCCCCCGTCGTCATGTTCCCGCGCACACCGCGTACGTGCGTCTCTCGCGCTTTCCTCTGATATATACGAGCGCACTTCTGATCATAACATAAATTTTAATATGATGGCCCCGTGATGAAAATATAAGATCGCCTCGATATTTATGGCGTCTCTCTACCCCTTTTTACACACCATTCCTACAACTCGGAGCTTGTGTATACACGCGCGCCGCCCAGGTATTTTCGATAAAAGTAGTGTGTATCCCCCTGTAGCGAGAGCGGGCGCTCGCGCGCGTTCCTCGATATTTCATTTCGGAACATCACCCGTTCGTTAGGGAAACATGAGGGACGCCTCGCTCTTCTCTCGCGCAGCGCCGCGACGACCCCATGAAATATACGGATATCTTTGTCTTCGTTTGCGCAGCTCTGACTGCTGTACAGCTCTCTTTATGCGCGATGTCGATTCTTTTGTAGCAGCCACATTGATATTAATTATTTAGCGATAACGTACGGTTCAGATACCCGCGCGCACGAGAAGCTCTTTATTTTTATTACAGCCATTATATCATGGGGTCGAAGCAATCGGAAGCTGGGGCACTAGAGAGGCATTAAGTAGCTCTCTGCCGGCTCTCGTCGTCGAGGCTTTTTAAAGTACTAGGCTCTTCGAACCAAAAAGATGTGCGGTCCCGTATAGCTACTACGCTAATACTACAACAGAGCAGCCCTCATCCCAGCGCGCGCGCGCGCGCGCGATTCGACGTCTTCGTTTTGCTCTCGAAACCCCATCGCACTTTTGACGCTTCGCTCTCTCCCAGGCGAAATCCTTTGATTCCCGATCTTTTTGGTCGGAGAGCCTGGAAACGTCGATGTGCCTTCGTGAAAGGGTTCTTCCGAACGAGTCAACGTAGTGGTCCTGCAGCACCCCCTCGATCCGAACTCGCTCTCGCTCGCTATGTACCTCCCTCGCTTCTTCTTGCAGCAGCCGTTTCGCTCTGCTTCTTTTTGGCTTTATCCTCGTCTGATTTTCCGTCTCCCTCTGTCGTCGTAACGGCGACCCCCTGATTGGGACGATAAAAGAGCCCGCTGGAAGGGGGTAAAACACTAATTAGTTATCAAAGAGCGAAGAAGGGGTTTGGTGACAAAATAGTCGGCCGCCGCCGCGCGTCGACGGGTTCGAGCCCATACCTTTTATCCCGCCCGCTTTCTACCCCTTTTCTCGGCTCTCGATATGCTATCGCTCTGCTGAGAGAGCGAGAAGAGGAGCTCCCTACTTCCGCCGGGGCTTGTCTTCGCCTCCTCCATCATCCTCCTCCTCTGCCTCCTTCCTGCAACGCTTATGCTCTTTGCCGAATAAGGTTGTAGAAAAATCACCGCAGAGACAGATGTCGAACTCCTCCTGTATTACTTTGCGATTCTTTTTGTTGAATTTTAAGTTAGTACGAAGATCGCAGTAGGGCTTTCGAAACGATGACAAAGCGCGTCGGCGACAGCTTTAATGAAATATCAGTTATTGTCAGAGAGTGCGTCGTACGGTTCGGCTCCATCATCTTCATTCCCGATCTGAGCTCTCGAACGCTCGCGCGCCGTAGATGAGAGAAGGCAAAGGCAGAACATAGTGCATAGAGCCAGGCAGACAGGAAGCCGGGTGGGCCCATTCTCCGTCTGATTGGGCGAGCCTCGAGTGTCTTAATACCCGAGGGAGTGTGAGACCAGCCTGTATTGATTTTCGAATCATTAATTCCACGTCTAATCAGAACTTGTGTGATATCGAGGGGGGATGCTGAATGTTGAATGAGGACGGCTGCAGTAGCGGGTGTAGGTGGCGCCTCTCCTCTTCTATAGTATAGACTCGTATACGTGTTGCGCGCCGCTGACTGAAACGTCAAACTCGCTCTCGCGCCAGCAATACTAATGCGCACGTGCTGAGCGAGCTCACTCCCGGCTGCTGCTGCTGCTGCAATCCGTTCCACCTGACTCGTCCTAGTCCTCCTCTCTCTCCGACTGCTTCGCTCTCGCTCTCCCACTTCGTCGCCCGTTTATATATACCTACATATCTCTCGCACGCAAAAAGTGCAAGCCGAGCGAGATAAATTCGCTAATCGCTGTGTGTGTACTTGTGTGTTTGCGAGTCGATACACGAGAGCTCTTTTCGCTCGCGTGCGCTAAAAGCACCGCGATGAATAAATGAACGAGTCGACGAAGCCGATAGCGCGCGACAAACAAAGGCGATATCGTTTTACAGTGAGATGCAGTCTTCGAAAGCGATGAATTCGTGATGCCCGCTAAGAGTAGGGGAAAGAGATCGCTCGCGAATATTACGACGCCCATATTTACATCTAAGATATTTATTTTGACGGGCTTTAAAAATAAATGGGAATTCTCGTCGCAGAATGATGCTCGATCGGTGTGCCCTATCAATGTTTAAAATAGCTTTCTGATCCGAGCGAGGACGGCATATTTAGAAGCTTTTAAGACGCTGTCATGCGGTGATATTAAATATAAACAGCGAACTGACAATCAAGAGAAGACGCGATTAATTACTCGTTCTCGAAGTGCTGATTATTTTCAACAGAGAGAAGACTATAAGCTGACTATCGCGTGTGCTTGAAATTCCGCGACATATTGCAAACATTTTTTCGCAGCCTTATTAACATATTTTCCCGCGTCTTTTGAAGCGAGCGCGCGCGCAAAAAAGTTGGCGCAATTTCACAACTTCATCAGCAGCAGCGGCGACTGCTCGCGGAGGATAATTATAATATGTACAGGGGAAGAATAGCCGGTCACATTGTCTCGCAATTAGCGCGTGAATTCCCGGGCCGATAATAAAAATTAATTGTCGGCGGCGTGCTGCCGGCCGCGGCCAATCGAATGTCGGCATCCGCCTCTTCTTCTTTTCGCCGATCCGGCCTCCGGTGCTCTTCAAAGAGATTGTCCGCGCGCCGAAGCAGCTACTTTCTCTCGATAGGCGTTAAATCTTGGGACTCTCCCTCTTTCACCGAGCGCCGCTGTCTTCCCGCAGTAATTAACCGGCCAGAGCTACGCGCGACCGTCCGTCTTTTTGCCACTCTTCTTTCGTCGAACGCCGCTTGATGGCTATCGAGTGGAAAATCGCTCGATCGGGCGGACTTCATTGGATTCGATTAGCCGCGAATAAGTCGATGGTTTTTTTATGCTCCTCGTCAGATGCACACGCGGATATCCGCAGGAATTTCGGCTCGATTACGGAACGCTGATAATTGAGCTCGACACTGGAAAATTGTCTATTTCCTGATAACGAAAACTCCCGTCGCGGTTAATTCAATTCCACTAATTTCCTCGAATTAAATTCGCGGTTACGCAGAAGCTCGAAACTTGCGGGGATTCGCGTAATTATGACTTCGAGCAGAACTATATTTCAGAGTCTATATTTTGTGGAAAAAAGCAAGACACGCGCTCGGTAATTTCGCTCCAACAATGCAGTCGATAAAAAGCGATCAATCAGTAGGAGCGACGGGACACAATGGAAACTTCTGCAGATACAATCGGCCGCGAGAGCGAAAGGTGGGTATATAAGTAGAGAGGGAGAGAAAACGCGAGGTGGCACAATATTGAGACACGTAAACTGATTTCTGATTTACAAGGACGACAAAAGAAGCAACGCCAGCAGCTGCGCACCAGTCTCTACGCTCGAGTGCTCGCGATGATTTACGAGCAGGACCGATAAGAAGTCTCGCGGTGACGCTAAAGGAAGTCTTCGACGCGACATAAATTACTCCGTGCAAGCGCGCGCGCGTATACTTTTGGAAAATAAAAGATTAACCCGCGCGAGCGAACACGAAAAACCCGGCGAAATGATTCACTATCGCGCGTCCAACGCACTCGGGTCTCATCAGAATCTTGATAAAGTCAGGAGGCATGTAACGCGGGTGACTACGAGCCGAGGAGTCATTATCGTCATCGCCGAAAAACAAATGCTCGTAAATAAAGGAGGCGAGTACAGCGAGAGAGCGGGCTGCGAGAATAATCTGGCGCGGCGCGAAGCCGAGGAGGAAACAAAGAAGAATTGAACGCGAGAAGCTATAGTGTATACGTACATACATACACACAGAGACGCGTATATTTGCCGAGCGAATCAATGAGTCAGCGGCGCTGATTGTTACATATGCAGTGTCGAGTTGCGGGGAAGGGCTTGTAGGCGGCTGATCGTTGTCGCGCGGGCGCGAGAAAGACGGAGCGCGAGGGCGCATATATGCGGACGAGCGAAAGCTCGACACGCAAAAAGGAGGGGGCCGATATATATATTCATATACGTATAGAGAAGGGCTGCTGCTGCCGCCGAGCGTGCATAGTGTCGGGATCAAAACTATCGGTCTCGCGCGATATGAAAGAGCTGCACTCTCGCGCGCACTTACGTAAGGAGTCGTTCGCTCTGCTCGCGCTGCATGTGTATATATACGTGTGTGCATGCATATACACACGTGCCTTGCCGCGTGTGTTTTGCACTTCTGGTCTCACGTGCGGCTTGTGTCTGTGTACATGCACACGAGAATCGGCGCGTGTGCATGAAGAACGACCCGACGACGGCACTCTTTCTCTCTCGCTGTATGTGTATATGTGTGACGAGACGTCGACGACGCCGGCGACGGAGAAAGGGGTTACGTATCGATTTTATCCGTGTTTTAAATTATTACCCGGCTCATTGTTCGGGAGCAGTGTGCACGAGAGCCTTCCGACAAAGACGAGGGCTGCCGATCCTCGAGCGAAGATTTTCATCTAGAGCTGCGACGACGATGGTGCAGGGGGGAAGGAAAACACTGAGCTATTAGTGACACGGCTCTCTCTCTCACTCTTCGCGTGCTTCGGCCCTCTTTCTTTGCTCTTCGGTTATAATGCGTATACTGCAGTGCAGTTGATTTTACAGAGTTTTAAATAATGTGTGTACTCGACGACTGCGGCTATTCATCGCGAAGACGCACATCAATTATCGAGGATAATGGAATTTCAATAAGGTTCATCGGACCTATTGTTATTGGTATTTTATGCAATCTGTATAAGCAGATTATATCAGTCTCATCTCGCTTATTTGGAAATAGCTCCGCTCTCGTGCAGTCTTATATTAATGAAAGCAATTGGAATATCGGGAGTTAGCGAGCGGAAGAAGGAAGTATAAAAAAAAAGAAAAAGAAATCGGAAATTCCGCGATGAAGCCTTGGTGATTTAAGAGGATCGTCGCTGCGAATCAAAGGGTCGCTGCTCTCGCTCTCATCAGACTGCACGAAAAAGGGATGAGAGGAGGCGAGCACGAGCGCGAGGAGAACTCGGTTAATTATCTCTATAAATTATTAGAAATCCATTCGTCAAAGGGCTTTCTCAAATGCGATTTTATTGCTCCCCCATCGTCGACCGGGGATAAACTCTTGCCGCGAAACTCTCTTGAAAAAAAATCTCTCTTTTAATCCAAATTACTAATTTTTTTTACCTGCTCTCAAAGAATAATAATAATAATAAAAAAAGAAGAAGCAGCAGTAGCTACGGATGTACGACTTCAAAGAACACGAGCGTTCGATAACGCTTTTACAAAATTACGCACGAAAAACATCCTTTCACTTTCGCGCCTCCACTTCGCTCTCGTGGCGCGGTTCCCCCCTTTTTTATTAACCTTTACTTTATCCTCTCGCACTCCGCCTCTCTGTTTATCAGTTTCACATCGTTCTATACTCTATCCTTTGCGGGGAACGAGTGAGCGCGCGAGCGTAAAAAGTGGATTTCAATGTGTCCACCGATAATCCCGCTATATACCAGCCACCTTCACCCCGTGATACTTTGCATCTCTTTCGCGCCGCGTCGTCACAAACCTATCTCTGCCGCTGCAAAAAGTGTAGACACATGAAAGGCCCGAAAGATTTTCCAATTGGAGTGCGACGAATGCGCGATACACGTCCAATGCACGCGCCTATATGTACGTGCATCGTGCAACTTGATACTCGTTTAAGGGATGAAGCGAAAGATGGGACGGAAGATAGAAGAGGAGCCGTGGAAAGAAAAGACGAGAGGATAAAAGAGAGTACAGGGGAGACGAAAGAGTAAATGATCGAGCAAAAGAGAGGAGGAAATCGGATGGAGGACGACGAGAGAGGGAGCGAAGGGCTTGAAAATAAGCGATAATGCCTCGGCTTTACTTAGCTAATTAGGCCCCTCTCTCTCTCTCTCTCTCTCTCTCTCTCTCTCTGCGCAATCCAATGGATTCTGTATCTGTACACATCCTCCGCTCCTGCGCATTTCTACTGCTCTCTCTTCTTTCCTTTCTTAACCCCTCGCTCTCTCTTGGTGAATCGCCCGACGGCGGGTATTAATTCATTTGGATATTATTTCACGAGAGAGCAAGAGAAAGAGACGACGCGGCATTAACATTTCTCAATCAGATTAATTAAATTATTTGCCTTCGCACTAGACGGCTTCGGCTCTCTTCGTCAAAGAGCGAACGACAGCGGCGGGGGGAGCGTACAGGCAGCTCTGCAAAAGATTGACATTAACGAATCGAGAGAAAAGTGAATCTGGATATGCTGATAAATACTAATTGAAGGGGCTATATGCGCGCGGCGCCACGCAGGGGTATTTAACGAAATATAATTCAGTGGCAATTTCCGCGATTAAAAGGAAGAGCGGCCGCGTCAGATTAGCCCTGCATCCCTCCCACAGTGTGTATCTGTATACAGGTATACGAGGCGCAAACGAATTTGCCTTCGGTATATATACAAAAAAGCGAAACTAGCAAACACTTGAACCTGCATTCGTTATACGGCTGCGCTTGAATATGTATGCAGCCGCGGCAGAGAGGCTGCAGAGAGGAAAGCAGAGCACAGAGCGTACAAGGAGATATTCGGGCGAAAGCAGCAGCAGCAGCCCGCGCTCCGCAGCGAGTAGGAGGAAACGGCCGTGAAGGCAAGCGGGTTAATGCAAAGGTCCGCGATAATTACCCACATGGCTGGCAATGCGTATTTCACTTTGATCAAGTCCGTGTTTTTCTTCGCTCGCTTCCTATCAGAGACCACCCCTGCTAGCTCGCGCGATTTTTATCTTTTCTCTCTTCTTCCTCTCCTTTTTCACCCTTACGTCGTATTTCTGCGGCGGATGATGGGATAGGTAAACCGGCCGGCTTTTGTCTTTTATCCCCGGGACGTTTTAATTATTTTAGCTCGCCCGCGAGCGTCTAATTTCCACCGTGTATATAGCCGAGAGCAGCAGCAGCAGCAGCAGCAGCAGCAGCGGCAGCGTCTCTATCCTATGATCACAAAGGAATCTTTCCGAGAGGCCGAGCGCGTTCGTTCGATTACCGGTCGAATCTCGGGTGCGCGCGCTGCAGCTTCTTTTTAAAGCGAGTCTTCGTCCTTTATCACGTCTTCATTTCCTTTCACGGGGGCTCAGCTTTCGAGCGTTGGCTTTTTTTCCCGCTCAAAGAGTGTATACGCGAGCTCGTCTTTTACAATAAAAAAAAAAACACTCGAACACAAAGATGCGTTTAATTAATTGCAGCGCATCGAAACAATGGCAAATTTTTCGGTATAAAAATACAACGCTGGCTATGCAGATCATATTGTATGAAGAAAAAACCAATGGCGGCGGCACTGATAAGCAAAGAAATACGAGCGAGAAGGCCTAAACAGCGATAATGGCTTATACGTAAGAGGAGTCGCGCCGTGAAATGAAAGTAATTAGGGGAAAAATCCGTAAGTAACGAAAATAACGAAGGCAACTCCGCGCGCGCGCGCGCTCTCTCTCTCTACTCGCTAATCAAGAGACCGAGTGCTGAAATGGGAGGCGCGATAATTAATGAGCTGGGCCGCGGTAAATATCGAAGACTTCTATCGTCAGCACGAAGCTGACGCCGCCACCGCTGTTTTCCGTCACGAGAGATGAGAAAGAAGAGAAACAGCAGAGAACAGAGAGAGAACTTCCGTTAGATTGGTCGAGACTCTCGATACCACAGAGCAGCCTCTGCATCTCGTTACCTCATTGAAAATCAGCGTGAAGCAAATGTATATAATATATTCCTGACGCAGCAGCTGTTTGCATCCTCGTGTATATATCGCGAGAAGGGAAAATAAACAACGCAACATCTTAATTAAGAGGTGCACCGATAGTAATTATCGGATGATTGCAATCATTTCGTCGCGTGTTCGCTCGCATTAATTAAGAAAATTGTTAATATTTTTATTATCGGGTCTCGTGCGCAATTACGATGTCTAATAAGACACTTCGATACTCATCCATGCATGCGCACCAA
This sequence comes from Pteromalus puparum, assembly GCA_012977825.3. Classification (NCBI taxonomy): domain Eukaryota; kingdom Metazoa; phylum Arthropoda; class Insecta; order Hymenoptera; family Pteromalidae; genus Pteromalus; species Pteromalus puparum. The sequence goes on from CM053168.1 coordinate 55,211,156, forward strand.
AGTATATACGCAGTCGAGGAACAAAAATCGAAGGCAACATCAGGGGGTGCAAAGGCGCATTATAATACAATGGCGATTAGTCGAGAGGTTATACTATTGGCACGGTCTAGTTATACCCGCGAGCGCGGGCGCGTAATTTTGGACAGGCAGCGTTCGAACTTCTCTCATTGCCCCTCGACTCGCGTATCATACATATATATTCCTTCTTTCCGTCGCGTCACGACCGACATCTCTGTCTTTCACCTCCGCCGCCTCTTCCCGCTCACGCCGTTATGCTATATACGCTCAAATCCGAAATATCTCCACAAAGGATTCCCGAGAGAAGGACAGAGAGCGACGAGAGAGAGAGAGAGAGAGAGAGAGAGAGAGAGAGAGAGAGAGAGGCCCTATTCCGAAGCATAGAAGTGTCATTCAAAGCTCGCGTTGTTCCCGGCTCTCGAATATAATGGCACGCACTCATTGTTCTAATTTGTGCATACGATTAACGCGCACCGCCGCCACCGCGAACTGTCTGCCAAAAGCGAGGCATGTGGCTACGTTGCCGCCCCCACCCACCTCTATTCCACACACAAACATTCTCTCTCTCGCTCTTCGCACTAGTGCCTCTATATGTATGTACGCGCATCACGTGTGAGTCTGTTGCTGAACGAGTGATTAGATGCTGCACGTAAATTACGTCCGACCGTCCGTGTACGCGGGGACGATCGGAATTCGCGCGCGCGTAAACCTAGACGCGCATATTATAGAGAAGTAAGAATGCTCGCGGCGTGGAGAAGGAGGGAAGAAAGAGGCCAAACTCCCACACGACGACGTCTGCGGCCCTGTGTAGGCTCGACTATATAGATCGATGTATACAAAGCGTGTCAAACGGCCAACAATGCCCTCCATCTGACGCTCAATTAACGAGTTAATGCGCTACCGTTGATAATTAAACAAATATATACGCGCTCGCGTTCTCGCCGCTTTTTCGCCCGCTTCTCATTCATCGGAGAGCTGAGCTCTCTCCTTTCTGTCGTTTTGTCGCTTTTTCAGCGACGGCGGCGGCAGCTCCCCTAGCGCGCGCGCACGTCTCTTATTCTTTCCGTCCCTCATACGAATGACATCTCGCTCTGGGGCCCAAAAATTCTGCACTCGGCCTTTCGCTCTCGTATTTTTTAATCGAATTCCTCGGCTTCTCTCTTTTCCCTTCAATGCAGATTCTTTTCTCTCTCCCTCGCGCGCATTATTGCCGCCGATTCGCCTCTCGCGCGCTTATGTACACGCTTGCTGTATCGGCGGCGGTGGCGGCGCGAGCGAACTGCCGGCTATTGTGTGAGCTGCTCGAGCGATTATTATATTATGCGCGCGGCCGGAAGCGGATGTGTGAAACGAATGTACCTACACGTATAGGTATACATATATACAGGGTATATAGATGCGAACGCGCTACGGGGTAATGAGCGAACGACATGCGCGTCGCCGCCGGTATGTACGGCGTGTACTCTCTTTTTCTCTCCGCGCGCCACTCGATATTATGCCTCTCGTTTTTTTCTCTCCTACTCACTCTCTCTTGAGTACTACTGTTGTTGTGCAATGCTTTGCGGGCTTTGTCGCGGACGTACGAGCCACGAGAATTCTTAACTCCGCTCGTTGTTTTTTGGCCGAAAAAAGCTGCTTCGACGCAGCGAGGAATTTCTTTTTTACGCCGCGCTGCCGGTTTCACGCGTGTCACCGCGTCTGCGTACTATGTACGCTCTTTCCCTTTCTCTCATTGTGATGCATAAAGGGGATCTCGTTTCAAATATGTTAATTGGTTCATCGGAAGCGAGTTTTTTTTATCCGCCGCGGCATTCCTTGTCGATTTCATTCAAGATTCTTTGGCTCCATGAGAAAATATAATGCATCTCGCGCTATAATACAACTTACGTGATGCTGGATCATGAGGGATTGTTCCCCGCGCATGTTTTTGACAGACTGTCGCGAAGCGTTTGACTCACCTGGAAAAGAAAAACGAGGGGATCGTTAATAAACATGTTATTGTGCATATGTGATTGGAATGTTCTTATCGCTACAGAGTTATTGATAAAGATAAACAAAGCTGTACGAGAGGAAAAGTCACGAACAAGCTTATATTATTCGACTAGACGATTTGGCATCGACTGTTTAGTCTTCCGGCTGCTGCACAGAGAGCGTAATCGTATCACGCTGCAGCGCGTACAATCACTGCACCGATATGGAGCTATCGGGAGAGCCGCTCGTTCCCGAGAGTATTATCGACTTATAATTGTATTTTTAGAGAAAACATTTTCCCAACAATTTCAATCGTTTTGCAACGGCTTATCTCGCGGTCGACGAGACCCGTCGATCGATCATGTTCGCATTGAAATTCCTACGCGCATCGGGATCTCACCTTTAACGGTCATGTAACGCAAGAGACGTATTTATCAAACACACTTTTATTATGAATCAGCCTGAAGAAAGAGAGAAGTGGCGAGGAAGGGATAGAGAGAGTAGATACGAAATATTAATGGATGTAACGCGTATACATTCGATTAGATTGCTGCTCTTGTGCTTCTCCTTCGCTCAAGATTCGCGCGCGGCACGAGACGTGCATACTTATTGCGTTGCACATAGGGGGCAGTCCCTCACTCGCACGTACACAGAGACAGAGAGACAGCGAGCAAGAGAGAGCGCGATTACCTCTTGGGTGGCGGGCCGATCAGGGCCGACACCATAACATCAAATCGACATCAAACAACACATGCCAACCGATCTTCCTCCTGCTTCCTCCTTCGGTAAACATCAGCCTTCGGCGGCCACATATTGTTTTCGCTATGCGCTGCGCATACCGATTCACGAGCGTATGTATATATAGTCGCTGCGCGTATGGAGAGACGTCTCGGGTTATCTCAAAACGGCGCTGCTGCTGCTGCTGCATCGTGAAAAACGATCCCTGTGAGAGTGGGAGAGTAGTTATAGCATATAGTCGATACCAAAGGGGCAAGCGCATCGTTCGACGAGAGACGGATGTACCTTCAATTTTAAAACAAACATCGATTTCGTTCCTTATAAATACTACTGCGCCTGGCTTTTCCCCCTTTTTTATACCACTCGCTGCGCAGGTCGGATATTGCCGGCAATAGAAGCTTTGCTTTTTTTATGACCGCCGGCGGAGATGGTCTAACGAATTTTTCGTTTTATTGCCTCGACGGGTAAATATTTCTCGTTTTTTTCCTTCTCTACTTGTGTAACCAAGTAAAAGGGTTGGGAGAGTGTACCCGAAGGGTTGAAGCATAAACACAAAACTCGTTAAACATTTTTATCTTTCGTCGTTAATCGAGCGATTCAGCACATGTTGAGTACGTTTTCATCGGATGATGGGAGAAAAAGAAAAAAATCAGAGAAATTCGCGCTCTATTAAGCGATAAAGATTTTTAATCGGCCTGCGCGGACGTGACAATGGAAGAGCAAAGAGAATAGCTGATAGAGAGACAACGCGAGGGCAAATGGCGCCGGACAGCCAATAACTCTTTTTTTATTCCGTTGACCGTGAAAACCACTGACGACTAGCGTCAGGTGCAAAGCTCCGATTTGTCGCGTGTCAAATCCCCCATAAACCGAGCGAAATAACCAGAGAGAGCGAGCCTGCAGGCGAACGGACACGCGGTCCAGTGCGAGATGCCGACAGCCAATCATACACACTGACAGGGTGAGCCGATGCAACGCAAGCGGGAGCCACTTTTTTCGACCGCACGCGCGTACACACTGCGTGTATCGAGTATTGACTCGTCGTTTCGCTGTGGAAACATTTTTTGCCTTCGGTTTTATTATTTCTTTTCCCCCCTTTTTTTTTGTTTCGACGCTGCCGCATTGATTTTAATGAAATTCAACAGACCGAATAAACTTTTCACTGTTATTTAATTCCGGCAATCAATTTCGACGGGGCGAAGAATAGGAAATTTGAGTAATTGATAGAAATGAAAGCATCAATTAGAGAGATTGAATTTGATAATTATACGATATCCGATAGAAACTAGAATGTTTCGGATATTTGATTAAAAAATGTCCCGTGTAATTACCGTGTCGGTAATCAATTTACTTTCCGAATACAATAGCTAATGGCAATACTCAATTATTTGGCCGAACGTTGTACAAGAAAAGATAGAATGGCGATTAAAAGATTATACCGTATTTTCGATTGAATATAAAAGAATATTATCGCAGGAGACATCTTTTACATCTAATACGTATGAGCGCAAGCATTACAAGATCACGAGGTTTGTATACTTGAGAAAGAGAGCGAGCGAGACATCTGTTTGACATCCCCGTACGACAAGGCGTGACTCGGCAGTCTCGGCACTTGCATCCCGTATAACATATATATATATATATAGGTAACCAAGGGCACAAAGCCGTCTTTTTCTGGTCGAGAATCCTATGATCGATCTATGGACTCGGCTCATTCGACGCCAATTGCGCGTGAAAATCGTAAACAATGCCGGCGTCGAATGGAAGCCAGCCGACGACTTTGCCAAGGGCAGATGCAAGATTGAGTTTGCCCATGCTTTTTACCATTCAGGCTACACGACGACGACGACGACGACGACAACAAGGGAGGAACGACTCCTTTCGAAACATCTGCGAATGAGTCGCGCGTGCACGCGAATACGTTAACGAGCCGCGTGGTGTCGCTCTCTTCTCAAATTACAGTTTGAACTCACTATGACGCGCCGTCGTCGTGCGGATATTGAGACGTGTATATAGGGTCGCGATCGCGGGGATAAAAATAACGGAGTTCAGGGGGACATTACATCGGGTATTAACCGATCTATTAATAACGTATCGACAATATTTTTTTATTCCGACGCCGCTGCCGCCGCTGCCGCCGCTGCCCCCGAGTGTGTCGGCTAAAAATACGGGTGAAATCGTAAATCGTAGAGTCTGTGGAAACTGGAAAAGAAAGCGAGCGGAAATAGTGGCTCGTTATATTGAAATTCCGAACGTCGATGTTATAGGAAGAAAAAAAACGTGCTGACAATTCTCGAAATAGGTGGACAAGCTGGGGGAGAATCAAGCGCACATGGAACCAATCGTTTCTCTCTTTCAACGATAGATAATAAAAGAAAAAACAAGACCAAGACAGACCGAAGATTGAAGATCGTTTTATTTCTGTTTGAGAAAAATCGAAACGAGAGAAAGAGAGACGTACGGATGAAAGACAAAGCGGAGTTTGGGGAAAGAGAGACGATGAGCAAGAGAGTACAAGGCTAAGTAGTGAGAGAGCATACATGCGGCGCGTGAGACGATGCTTCGGCGGGAAAAAGAGGCAAAACGACGTAAAAAGAATAACAAAGTTGGCATGGAGCAGCGCAGTAAAGATGGCAACGGCCAAGACGACGACGATGACGACGAGGTCGGAGGGGAAGCGAGAAAAAATAAATCCGAACGACGAGGAGGGTGCAGCTGAGACGTATCGGTTGCACGTGGCCCGCAACTCGCATCGGTTCGACGTTCCGATCGCTCGGCCGTCGCGCTGAGAGTTTAAACCGTTTCCTCTCCACCCTCTCTCGCTCTGTTTCTTTTTCCCCCCGGCCGGTCTCTGTTTTTTCTCCTCGTATCCCTCTCCTCCGGTGCCGGCGTCGGAGTCGCGAGGGAGTCGCGAGCGTGCGAGAGAGAGAAAGAGGTTCTCTCGTATCTAAAAATATTTTTATGGCGCCCCCGCTGCGATCCGTTGCAGCAGTGCGTTCGAGAGCGCGACTGCAGCGGCTTCTGTTCCGAAGGATTCAATGCATCCGTCGACACGCTGCAGGCTGCGATCTCTATATATGCCATTAAATGACAAAATGTATAATATTTCCGGTGGATTCGACGCGGCTGGTAGTAGTCTCGGCTCTTTGCCGCTACACAAACAAGTGCGCGCCGGCTGAAAAACCAAATGACGCTTGACTCCTTCTCGCGCGTGTCTGTCTTTCAGATTCGATATATATTCCGCGTCTCTGTGCACGAGCGCGCGCCTTCTGTATTTGTATACATGAGAAGCGCGGGCTCTCTCACTCGACGCTTCGTTAACGCGCGACAGACGACAGCGGAAACATTCAATATGATTTCTTTTACGCGCTGCGCTCCGAACTGGTTTTTAACAATTTTTCTCCGACGTGTTTACAGTTGTGCCGAGGGAGAGAAGTAAAATTTCAGCTTGGATTATGCATAAAAATAAGTCAATCGAGTGTTTTGCCCGAGGTTTTGCAATTATAATCGTTGCGGAGCTAAGCAGAAGAGGAAAGAAAAACAAACGATTCAAACAACGCCATACAAAGAAAGACTACAGCTCACGAAGAGAGAGTAATAATGATTACACTAATTAGCCACTGTACACTTCGATTACAATTTACAATGACTACACGAGTTTAATTCTTGTAATTGTTATTCGAGAATAATAACGCTTCACTCAATTACACTTCAGCGAACTAATATACACCGGTTATGCGTGTAAAAGTGATAATTTAAAAATTCTACAACTTCCATTTTAAGTGGCTGTTATTAAATAAAATTGAAATATTCATGAGGGAAAAATGCGAGCGGACTTGCAATTACAATACACGAGCGCGCGCGCTGTGTGTACTCTAAAGCCACGTGAAAATCCGGAGCGCGCAGAGAGTGTGAATTAGCGTACGCCCGCGAGTTAACGCAGTCAACGCCGACGAGGAATGCACTACTATATACACGTATACGCGGAGTAGAGGTGACGAAAAACAAAAACAATCCCCTTACCATGACTGCTGACGTGAAATTCGGTCAGCGTGCGGGCAAAGCCGGGGCAATCATACCCCGTAGCGGTGTTTTCGCTTCCTTCTTTCTCTTTTTAGTCTCCTCTCTCTCTCACGCTGTAGAGTATACATGTATACACACGCAGGCACACACTACACGAGAGTAGACGAGGCGCGAGAGGAGGGGGTCGGTGAGTGAGCGCCGTAACCACCGGCGAGCGACTATGTACGCGCTGCAGTGTACGGTCAATACTTTCGCCGTGGCGATATAAAGGCTTCGGAGATAAAGCTCGCGAGTATCATTGGTCGGGGCTGCAGCGCAGACTCGTCTTATCCGTATCTGTCGCGGGTCCGCGAGGATTGATATTTGCTCTGCGTGTCTGGCCGAGCCAGCTTTTTCTCTCCCACTTCCTCACGGCGCACAAGATTCCCCCCTCCTCTCCTTTCACCTGAGCGCGAAGCGAGCAACGTCCACCTCTCCCGCACTGAACACTGTACGTGTGGGTATATATAATAATACTCGCCGTACTCGCACATACACGGTCACTTGTATAAACTACATGTACATTAATTTGATACATACACTCGCGCTCGCGCGCACACATACACTCAGCTGCGTGCTCGGACGACTGACGGACGGAGCATCTCGCTCGTAGCGAGTAAGTTGGTGGAAGGACTCGCTGGTGCTCTGGTCCTGAGTTCGATGCCTTGGCTCAGCTGCTGCGCTATCTCGCTCTCGCCGCAGCGAAGACTGATCTCTCTCTGGTGGGGTGAGAAAGAGAGCCGGAGAACGTGCCCGCGACCCCGCCCCCCTTTTTCAAACCACGCCTACTCTCTTGCTGTCTCGCTCGCTCTCGAGTCTCTCTCTGTCTATATATATATATATATATATATATATATATATATATATATCCGTGGATCTTATATTTTATACATACATATACATTTATATACAGACGCTACTACGTGGACATGTATAATATACTCGCGTGCTGCACAATCAGACGCGAGCTAAGATACTCATTCTCTTTCTCCGCCGAGATACTTTGCACTCGAATTGCTCTCTTATGCACTTTCCTGCCTCGAGGCGCCCGACTGAGCGTGCGTGCGCCGTTGTTCGCCCAGATTAGACGTCGCTGCGTATATCTCAGCTCGTTAAGAAATTCATCCTTTCATTGTCGCGCGCGCTATGGGTAAACACTATTTCAATCTGTTCATTAGCGTGCACGCGTTCATTCGTAGTTTTCGATGAACTAATTTTATCCTCCGTGATACGGTAATTTCGAGGCTCGATTTGATTTTACGAACACGAGAATCCAGAAGATTCCGCGTAAATATCAAGCGAAGAGCGATAAATTCAACGATTCGTGCGCGCCGGTTGGAGATACGCATTTGATAATCGTTATCAATTTTCGTAGAACTTCAATAATTATGAAATTACATATTTGCAGACAACAAAAAAAGACCCAACGTAAGCGTCCCCGAAACGCGAGAGCTACGTAGGTACTCGTGTTTGTGAAATTCGGTAAGATTTGTTTGAACGCTGATATAGCCATTTCGTAAGGAGCTTAGCGCGAGTTTATTTATCGAGAAGGCGAGGGAGACAAAAAATCACGAGCCGAACGGCTGATGTACTTTTCTATACAATGGTCTCGCGTGATTTCCAAAGTCACATAGACAAATCCAAGCGGAATTTACGAGCCCCTTATCTCTCCAGCCCGGTAAAAAACCGTCGCGCCGAAATATTATAGGTGTATGTATGGTACACGCATTTACAATGGCAGTCCGTCCGAGAGCGAGTGTATAGTCTATCTCGAAGCGCAATGCGCGCGTGTGGCAATAGGCAAGCGAGAGAGCGGGCAGCAGATTGAAGCCGTCGCGTCGGTGGCGACAGGCGTTGATGTGGGTAGCTATATAGCTCTCGGATGGGTTACGTAAAACCGTGCCACGGGCAGATGACACTGCGCGCTAAGAACGTGAAATTACTCGTTTCCCGCGAGTCACCGTTTTAAAACGACGGCATGCAGACGACCGGAGCATTAAGCCAGTGCAATAAGCCATTCGATGTGGTATAGCACGATCGTTCGCTTTTCTTCCGAGGAAATTGAAAATCCATTGAGAGCCGACAATGCGCGCGTTCAAAGGGATTTCATTTACGCTTCGAAAGCCTGCGAGCGTAAAATATGTATGCTCATTGGTTTTTACGCACATCAGCTAAGAAAGCAAAACACTGAATGTGAAATCGTGGAACGAGTAGGCTACTCGCGCACAACACATGACTCATATGTGTCCACTCGAGTTCGAGCGCGTGCGTGCGGTGTGTGTTTGAATTTCAACCCCGTACGTCTCACAGCCGCACCGCCTCCGTAATAGGCTCATAATACTGCACGTGGTACACAGCTTCTCTCCTACAACAACAGCCGCCGAGAGTATAGGCGTCGCTTTCAAAGATTATATACAGAGGGTTGGCCGGGCTGTTTACGGAAAAGCGTGTTTATGCAGCAGCATAGGTATAAGCAGCGGTATATGCAACCCCCTGACTTCGACTGATGCGTTCCCTCCGCGGGCCGCTTGTACTTATATGATGACTGTATACGTGCGCGATGCATGCGCGAGAGACCTTTGCACAAGCGGAAGTTGCGAAAAAAGGGTGAGAACTCCGCGGAAATGGGAGCGCATGACTTTCACTCTCCGTCTGATTTCGTGTGCTTATACACAGCTGAATTGTTTGTTCTCGGCTTTACGAGCCGACGATCGCGATTAAACAGCAAGACAACAGCCGCTAAGACGTTATTGCTGTTTTTTTTCCTTCGCCCATACGCAACGAGGAGCGCTAACTATTCGCAATAAAAAAGATCGAGTCTGTCGCAATCTGATTAGCCAAGGCGCGTGTACACGCGCCGTTGTTTTCCGATTATCCCACAAGCGAAAGAGGAGAAGGAAAAAAATGGAACGAGAGCGAGAGAGAACGAAGGTGTACGGTCAGGTGAGCTTGAAAAATGCACGCGCGAGCACGTGGTCGATGCGTGTGCAACCCCTGATGCTTTTTTCAGCCCCTCTCGATGTACGAGTCCTCGCGGCTACTCTTCCATTCTCCGGATATCCCGGACTCGCTCATCCCCCGACAGCCGCAGGAATAAAAAAAAACGAAACTCGCCCTGCGTGTGCATATATAGGCGCGAAAGCTGCAGCAACTGGTGCTCTCACTCGTATATGGAAAGAGAGTAGTTATAGCAGCAGCTCCGATCGAGCGTGAATCTACGAGCCGGATAATAATTTTCGCACTTTTTTCCGTTTCCTCTTTCTCCCACTGCGCCACTCCATCCGCAATATCACTCTCTCGGATTCTGTTCAATAGCCGATATTCGCGCGAAAGGGATATCCATTTGGCGTAATTTCTACACGTCGATCATTTGGAAGTGAATTCGCAAGTTCGAGGAGTGTAAAACACGTCGAAAAGTTATTGCGCTATAGCCGCTGATTCGAAACGCTAGCAGTGCGATAAGTGTGCGGTAGTATATAAGTAGTACGGTGCGCACAACAAAATTGATGGCTGAGAAATTTGATAAAGCCTGACGGCGGCTAACAACAGAGATGGAAACTCCGCTGGTGCGCAAGAGCGATTGTTTTTTTGTTTTCCACGAAACAAGAGGAAACAGAAATATTACGCTGACAGAGCGCGCGAGCTCTTATCGAACTTTTCATTTTCGCGATCTGTCGGTAGATACATCCGTAATGACTGCCGCGGTGCAGTGAGGCATAGATCCTTCCTGACCTCCGCGCGCGCGCGTGTATACGAGCGTAGCGGCGTGCATGTGTGGCATAATCACGCGTTAGAATGCACCGGCGTCGACCCTCTCGTTTTCTCCCTCTCTCTCTTCTCCACCTCTTCTCCTTCGACGTCAGTCGCGCGTCCATTCGCAGATGGTGTTTTAAGCGCTGTGAACTTGAGCCGAGGACTGCTCCTTTCGCGGACGATTTGTCCGTCAGCATATAAGACACGCACAAACATACGCACACGCGCACGCACGAGGCTTTTAAACACCTGCTTGTGTTTCGACGACTTCGCATGAAGTGCTCCGATAGCCGATTCCCTGTAATCGAGACAGTCTCTCTCTCTCTCTCTCTCTCTCTCTCTCTTTCTCTCTCTCTCTCTCTCTCTCTCTCTCTCTCTCTCTCCCCTTGATAACGACGTTCCTTGTATTATACGTGGCATTGTGTTAGTGGGCTATCAAGCTGTCGGGCGCGTGCTTCGAAACAGTGATGCAAAAATGTCGAACACGTAAATATTATGAGACTATATGCGCCGCTCGTATGTGCGCAACGAAAAAAGAGGGAAAAATGGAGCAGAGGCCGCTTCCCAAGTATCAATTTAACGTCGTAAAGACGAGGCGGGGATTATCGGTTTTACATAGACTTAGTGCCCCTCGAAGGCTCCATCAATATTCACCCTCCGGGCTTCGCTTCCTGCGCGAAGAAGAAGAAGCAGAAGAAGACCCTATATATAACGCGTCGCGGAGGAAACCAACCTCTTAAGCGGACGCGTTCACGCGAGCGAATCTCGACCACGGGCGCGAAGGAAGGAAGGAAAAAATCCGCGTCGCTTAACTGCCGAGAAGGAGAGAGAGGAGAGCGACGTAATCGCGCCGTCTGCGGGAAGGAAGGTCTTTATTTGGGCGCTCGCGAGCACGGGGGGTTGCTTTCTCCCTCTCGCAAGACGAGCGCGCTGCTCTCGACGAAAGTTCCGGCGTGCGCGGAGCGTGCGACTCATTGTAAATCCAATTAGCGCCGGTACTTTCAAGTGCTGTGCTGTGCTATGCTGCTGCAGCAGCAGAGTCCCGCTAACCTCGTGCGCGAGACTTTGCAGGGTCAAGGGGATGATGAAGATTATTTTTTTTCACTTTGAATAACTTTGCGCGAGGTCGTCTCTCCGTTCGCTGCCGAGTTAACGTGAATCTGGGTGAGCGTTTACGCGATTCATTAATTGATAAACCTGGCTTACTCGATTTCCGAGCGAGAGCGAAAAAAATTGTTTCGAATAAAGCTGCTTGACGCGCAAAAAGTCGAACGAGTGCAGCGGCAGCTTCTCAGCGTAACAAACAGTCGCTATAAATTGGATCGACAAATTCTCGTTCAGGTCTTATACAGAGGGGCATATTGGATTAATCAACTTTTTTTCGCTCCTCGTCATAAGGCCCGAGTCGAGTCATCGGCGCGATTTTGCATATATATATATATATGTGTGTGTAAGTGTATACCGCTCGAGGAAAATCCACGAAACAGGTTTCGGATCTTAACGAGTGGATCGAGGGGTTCATACGCGGATTCCACGCTGGACGATCCGTCATGCGGCTAAACGAGCTAGTCTATATATATGCACACAAGCATAATGCGGCCGGTGCTTGTCTATACGTTGTCCAAGCAGCGCCGAGTTCAGTATATTACAAGCGCAACCCTTGGAAGCAGTATCGTAAGAAGACTCGAAGGGAGGCGGTCGAGAAGCACAAAGAGCCGAAGCTCAATAAAACGCGCAAAAAGCAGCCGATATATATTATCGGGACGTGTATAAATGGCCGCGGCGCCGCGCGATAGAGCTGACAGCAAGTGAGAGAAAGAGAGAAAAAGGATGCTCGCAACGCGTTTCTCGCACTCGTGTGTGAAAGTTCGTCTCTCTCTCTCTCTCTCTCTCTCTCTCTCTCTCGCGTGCGCGCGCGTGCGTGTAAGTATAAGCACACATGCGCGCGCGTTTAGCATTCGAGCGAGAGCAGAACCAGTTTGTCAGGGGGGCCAATTCCCTCCTTCCTTCGCTCCTTCTGCGCTTTTTTAATTCTCGCACTTGGTCCTTATAGCTATATACGACGCGGCGTTTGTATACATCATCGCGCACCGTTCGGAATTTGCATAGATTCCGCGGAGCTCTCCACGATCTGCATATCGGGTGTCGTTAAAATTGGACGTGTACGGCTGTGTGCTCCCCTACTCGCATACGACGGCGGACGGCCACGGCGACGGGGTGAGCGCAAAAGAGAGAAGGAAAAAAAGGATCCTCCCTTTGCTCTAGGCTGACTCTCGGCTCGGTTTGATGTATCGCTCTGCGGCCCGGTGATTGGTCGATTTCCTTTCTAGAATTTCCACCCTTCGAAGAGAGAGCATAGGTAAATTGTTAATCCGTGAGACGGCATTGGGTCCCGATTCACGCTTGACTTTTCGCTTTCTCTCTGCATTGATGGATTCTGGTTCTGCGGTCGCGCCGTGTGTGTGTGCAAAAACACGCCATGTGTAGCGTGATCCCCTCTCACAATGACATATATAGACGGAGGGAGAAGCTCTATATACCACACGGGGAGGAGATTCATCAGCTGCGACTTTTTCGCCCGGCGAATGCGAGCGCGCGATTCTCATTTGAATCAAAATCAGCGATGGCAATAAAATCAGTGCCACAATGCCATATCTACGAAGAATATAATGTGCGAGAGCGAGTTTAGAAGCGCATCATGGCGCGGTGTGTGTTCCAGTGCCGCGCACATTGAAATAGAATCAACAGACGAGAGCGATAAATTTGTTAATTCGAAACTCGTAAAGTACTTTATAGTGCCTGCTTTCTCTCGGTGAGATGATTTTTATTTCCCCCGTCAAGTCAGCCGTGCTCAACGTGGGAAGTATAAATCAGTGCTTAGAAGCGCGCGCCCCTATGCGCGTCCTGTCCTTCTCCTTCTAATAACCAAGCATCACGATGCTTCCCTCCACTTCTCCCAGGCTCCTCGAGCGCGCTTTATGTCTTTCGGAAGCTAAAAAACAAGACAAGTCTCAAGAGAGCATCGGCGGCATCAGTCGGTTAATATAAGCAGAAGCGCAGCCACTTTCCCTAAAAATTATAGTCCACCGGCTGCGGCAGCGGATGTGTCGCGCACAGGATAAACCGTCGAGATTCCGCGCGTGCGAGTTGCGAAAACGGGATCGAAAAAAAGCGAGGTGTCCTGCTCTCCGATGCGTGTCCGAGACAAAGGACGTTTCGTCAGAAATCAATAAATCGTAAAGGGAAGGAGTTGTGCAGCAGCAGCGGCTGCGATGGACGTGCATCGGCTGGCGAGCAAGTCGTCCGAGAGCTGAGCGGAAGCACGCTCGAGGTGCTCTTATTCCTTATCAGAACTACCGGCGCTGCCCGCACGCCATCGTCCATTGTGTCCCAATCCGAAACACGCGGCACTGGCGGCGGAGAACCTCGTCCAAGGCCGAGCAATATATCGCCGATTTCTGCGCGTGTGTATTGCTTTCTCTCTCTCTCTCTCTCTCTCTCTCTCTCTCTCTCTCTCTCTCTCTCTCTCTCTCTCTCTCGCACCTCTCNCTCTCTCTCTCTCTCTCTCTCTCTCTCTCTCTCTCTCTCTCGCACTGCTCTGCTCCGTCGTCTTCTTTTCCGGCCTATGCGACGACCGACCCCTCTCACTCTCTCGCTCTTTTCTTCGCGCTCGAGTAGGTATATGCCGGGCGCGCAGGTTGGCGAACGGCGCATTTGCATTTCTATAGGCCGGTGTACAGCGTGTAATTTTTTTGCAATTTGCATTCAACCGTTACGAGAGATCTCCCCGCCGCGGTGTTTATGCTCTCCTCGAGGATTTTTCCGGTAAGTATATTAGTAAACGCGCGTGGAGTTTGCGAGAAAAAGCGTCTCTTTTGCTAATTACTCGGTGTTCTAGTCGCGCGCTTGCGCTTGCGCGTAATCCGTCAAATCCAATTACCGGCGCGTAAGAATTAGAAATAGAAAGCAGCGCGCGAGTTTCGCAAATGGCGCGAAAACAGAGGCGGCGGCGCTGTGCAAGAAGAGCGGGGACTTGCGTAAAAAGCCTCGATGGTGGTGGGCCAGAGAGGCCCCCGAGGCGACGACGACTGTGTACATATAATATAAGGCAGAGGGTTCGCACGCCGTTCCCCAGCTGCAGCGACGCGCGCGCAGCTCTCGAGTGTTAATGCGATACGACAAACCTCGTCACCTGCTGCCGCTGCTGCTGCTGTGTAACGCTCACGTAACGACGCAACTGCGTGGGATACATCCTCCCGCCGTAGCCTGTTATTATTAGAAAATCAAGTGCCGGCATGGTTGGAAACAATCGCTGCTGTTGCTGCTCCGATGTCTCGAGATCGATAAGCGAATTGCTTTTCTCTGAGGCTTTTCATAATTCTTTCGTCGACGACGAAGACACGGCGCAGGCGCTCGTCGCTGTTTTCTTAGAAAATAGGAGAAGCGCCAATTTCACTGCACTTCTAATTGGAATTAGAAAAATATTTTCCCGTTATAGGACACGAGACGTTATAAATTCGAGGCTCGTTCGAGCCGAACGCTCTTCTATTTTCGACACGAGAGAGTATAAGCGTTCGAAGAATTATCGCACATCGGCTACTCGCGCACCGGCTAACGATTCGTAACACAATGGCCGTTTGCGGCCAAGAAAGGGAAGCGAAAGATAATAAGAGGAATGAGCGAGCGAGCGAGCGAGTCGGCGCGAGATAGCAGGAAAAAAGAGAAGGCAACCGAACACACTTAAAAGAAATGGCTCGCTGCTGCAGACGGTTTATATTTGGTGTACCGTTTTGGCAGGCCAGAGGCTACAACGATACACCTGTTTTCACCGAGTGCACCGGTGCCATCTGCATGCTGCTGCTGCCGCTGCCACTGCCGCCCTTGCCTGACAAATGTTGCCAGAGCTCTCTCTCTTTCTCTCTCTCTCTCTCTCTCTCTCTCTCTCTCTCTCTCTCTCTCTCTCTCTCTCTCTCTCTCTCTCTTCCGCATTGTCTCGCCGAATAGAAGTGGCCCGTTACAGAAACATTTCAAATAATTGTTATACCCTCGAAACGCGCCGAGCTCGATTGCGACCGCAAGATGTCGTATCGATGAGCTTCTTCGACAAAAGCACCCATTAGCATTTTTTTCTTTTGAAAGTTACGCTTTTTTTCCCTAAATACGAACACGCGTGCAGCCGTCAAACATCGGTTCAGCCTGTACAATGCTCCAGTTTCGTCGAAATTTCAAAGAAGATCGAGCCGCTAATTATACGCGAGAGCGAAGATAATGGGAAAAATGATTGCGGCGAAGGATGTGTGCACGCGCGTGCGCGTTGCCTTTACAGCTCGGTCGTTAATGCCTAAGTCTCGCTATTGGCCACACGCATACACACAAGTGCGAGCCGTATAACCGTATATCCACGTACTTACTTACTTACGCTCGATGCACAGATAACTCGCAGCTAGACTACAAGTTATAGCGGAGCGCGTCGCCGAATCACTTTGCTTTACAGCGTGCGTTATAATATGCGCGCTTCGCTCCGCGTCAAGGGAGGGGAATCGGCAAGTGCCGTATATTTTAGTACGGCGAGCCATCTATCCGGAGGTACCTAATCGCTTCGTGCGCGAAATAGACCTAGCGCGTGGTGCTGCGATTGTCTTTTCCGATTTTCGAAAGAGTCGCTCTTCGTGTATCCTCATCCGAAATTGAGTACACATATGTCCTAAAAGCCAATTCGCGTTCGAGGACGTCCCGTACCTTCCTGCTGCTACTTACAGCTCGCCCACGCGCGCATGTGTGACGTTAATGGCAATGTTATAAGCGAGTAGTAAGAGGAAGAGAGTATACCGATATCCCATTTCGAAGCTCTAAGCCCATATAGCCCAGCTGCGATAAAGTTCCGCGCGCTAGAGAGACACCGGCGCGTATCCACGAGTGCGCGCGAGAATCGGACTATATGCAGCGCAATGGTAAACCGATTTCGCGGCGCCGACCTTAGTTAGCCGGACAGGGGACGGCCATACGTGTTCGCCGCGTTATCCCGTTTCGATGCTAACGGCAATTAAGCCTGTTTTGCGGGTTGGACATAATACTGCTAGACACCTTAACTTTTAGGAGGATACATGCGCACTGACGCGACGAGGCTAACTTTTGAATTACGCTGCACTTTCGACACTCGCGCGCGCGACCTTGGCGCAAAAATCGGCAGGACTAATGCGATATTCCATAGGACAGGCGCACGCTGCAGAGAGAGAAAGCGAGAGATGATCATCGGTTAATCCGCGGAGTAGTATAGTGCAGCGGCTGAAGTCGGATTATAGGGGAGAGGATTCGAAAACTCGCTTACAGTCGCGCAGGGAGGGGGAGAGTAGAGAGGATACACTGGATTTGATAGGGGCGAGTGGTGTATACGGCTCCTTCGAGAGAGTTAAAGCTGCGGCGAAGAGAGAGAGAGAGAGAGAGAGAGAGAGAGAGAGAGAGAGAGTGAGAGAGTGAGAGAGACACATGTGGGACCATAGGTGGGCGCGCGCGCGCATTACCTATCGCGTAACGCATTCGCGCTTACGATCCGGTCCTACAAAGTGGTGACGTAACGAGCAATAGCAGCAGCAGCAGCAGCGCGTTTGCTTCAGCGGCCGCGTGCGCTCGCGCGTCGAACGCGGGACCCCAATAGGTCGAGATGAGAGCCATTGTATGGCAATCTTATAATTTAGACAATCACCGATCAATTGAATGGGCCTTTACTACTGCTATACATGCAGCGCCCGTACACCAGCGGCTACTCGGTCCGAGTGAATGATGAATGAATGAAGGGACAGACGAATGAATGGACAGATAGTTGGCTCGGAGGCTTAAACGTTCGTAAATAACCGGCCGGCCGCTTCATTCAATTACTTTCAATCGCTACCAGCCAATAGATACAATTTAAAAATCCCGAAGAGCAGCAGCGGATCGCGCACATAACACACACTACACGACACATCTGGCCCCACACCCGCGCAGAGAATGTTTTTAGTTTTGACTGCCACGCCGCGCTACACGCACGCTGCGACGATACGGGAACGAAAATCTCTCGAAATCTCGGTCCGCACCGAGCGTTTGACTGCCACTGGCCAGAGCGTCACATCCGGATGAATTTACACATGTAAACCGAGCCAGTCGACCGACACAACATCACGCAGAGAGTGCAAGTCCGCGCGAGCGCGATAGCGAGTTCCTTTTCCGCCGCTCGGGCCGATTCCATGCGGAACGATCCGGTTGCGGACTTCGATTGATGCGAACAAGCTAAAGCTATACCACACAGCGGCTCCTTCGACTTTATACACTTCATAGAAGATGCGATCGACGAGTGTACTCGGCGCAACAACAATCGTTTTCCATGTCTCGATCTCCGAGATCTCGCGGTTTCTCGCGTTCTCCATCCGAGATTGCGGCTGACTGGAAAATTGCCCAGGCATTATCCCCAGCTCGCCAGCCGGATTGATATTTTCCGAGCGTGCGCGCGTAAGCGATAATTATAAACGGTGATTGCTAATTTTGTTTTTTTTCTTTTTTAAAACGAAATAAAACAAAGTTATTCCAGGGAAAGAGTATCGATAACTTATTTTCAGCGACTATCGCTCGGCGAACAAGGATAGTAAGCCGCACCGCCGACATCCGGCGAGTTATCAATCCGGCCTTCCGTTCGCGTTTGCGTTTCGGCGCTGTAACGACAAATTATCAGCCGGCGACTTATTCGAGAAGCCCCCACGACAGTGTGCTGCAGGCACAATCGTCTCGCACGCCCAAAATAAAAAAGAGGAACGCACTCGTCAAGCTACGACAGCTAGAACGATAACTTCTCGATACGATGAAATTATACCAAAAGGCGGTGCTTCGCTCTATCTATGGAAAGTTTGCTTTTATACCGGCTACTCGAATTCATTAAATTCAAGCTCACGAGCAGCGATTGAGAGTAAAAGAGAAAAAGAAGGAGCAGCAATGCATGCACCGAGGACAGAAGTGTGGGTATAAAAGGAAAAGTTGCCGACGTGGAAATTGCCGGTGCACGTCGACGGCGGCGCGCGCGCGCGCGGCGAAACAGGAAGCGGGATCTATCGATAATATTAGCACACACATACACAAGCTGCGCGCGAGAGGGCCGCAGCCGAGCAGAAACTCGCGTGACGATTCCGATACTACAGCAGGTGTATACACGCGTGCGTGTGTGGGTATTGCAGAGTGCTTCACTTGCGGAGCAACTCTCGGCCGAATGCACGCGCGCCGTAGCTCTCGCGCGCTGAATATTCATCCAGTAGAGGGGCCAATATAGCGGGGCTATCGCGCGCGAGAGCGCTAATTGGCGATATACGATGACTATTCATGATTTAACGATTTTCAATAGCCATTACTTGACGCACGGGCGCTAGCTACATATAACGAGATCGGCAGTAGTCTAGGCGCCGATACGCCAGCCGCCGCGACGAGTTATGGCTTTCCTGGCATAATTGCTCGCAGGCGAGCGCTAAACCGAACTCCTCAGGCTGCTGCGTCGCTTATATACACACTATAGGCTACTTTTCTTCTGTATATACGCCTCTGTGTGTGCGTGCGTACGGATATCTGCTAATCATGTAAAGTAGCCGCGGTATCTGTCTGCGGTAATTGCATATTGTCGAACATAAATTCGTACGTATCGCGAGCGACGCCAGTAAACAGACAATAAGCGCGCGGCTCTCTCCTTTCATGGGAAGCGCACTGCCGCAGTCGTAAAAACGGAAAGTGCCAGGCCTGACAGCTGCTGTATTTCATCTCGATTATACTCGCGCGTATACGTACTTATTGTAATACTCCAGCACTACTAAATTATTCGAGAAAATTATTTCGTTACTATAAATTCACCATTCCCCGCTTGTATCTCAATGCCCGCGAGAGCCGCGCGCAATAATCGTAGAATGCGTTGTTACATCCGCGTTTAAAAGTTTTCACCGAACCGCATGTGGTTTTCACTCGCAGAAGAGCTTGTTTGTTCTGGCTGCGCAAAAAATATTACGACCTACGACGCGGACGCCGGGGATAATTTTGTGAGCGCAAATTTTATCGACATGAGCGAGCATAAACAAACGACGACGACAACACGCGGACAAAGGCCAGCTCGTCGATCGAAAGGTTATTCAGAGCTGCGCGGACGTTAACGCTCGGGCTTCGGATTTCCCCGACAGGAAAAAAGAGAGAGAAGGAGCAGCGGATCTCCGTAATACAAATCGCTGCGGGACGCTTCATCCGGCCGATACTCTCGAGCCTACAGCCCGTTCTCTCTCTCTCTCTCTCTCTCTCTCTCTCTCTCTCTCTCTCTCTCTCTGTCTCGCGGACCATTTGGAATTTGGAACTCGTCCAAGCGACCTTTGAATAGTCTTCGAATGAAAGAGATATAAAGAAGAAGACGGCGGCGGAGACGGATGCACGCCATCTAACTTTCCATAAAAACGACTCTCGCGATCGCGATAGCGAATTTTTACATAACGCGCCGGCGATTTTTGGCTACTTAGTTCTCCGCCCCCCGGCGACCTTCTTTTTTATCCTTCGCGCGCGCGCTGGATTGATCGCGAGGGACGTCTCTCTTTCTCTCTCCGCGTTTCTTTTTTAATAGAAAGATTGATAATGCTGAATGAAATTTATTGGGGTATTTCCAGTGGGGGTCTCTACTCGAATCGATCGAATCTCCCGCGCGCGCAGGCTACTCGGACAATTTATTCCGCGTCCTATGACTCAACGTCGCGCTGATAAGTCCGAGTGTAACATTAGAGCTAATTTATTTGAAAAATCATTGTGTGTTTAGACTTTTATCTGGCGAGGCAATAATTTCATAGCGGCTATACATACACACCCGAGAGTCCCGTGTATTTTTTTTCCACTAGCCGCGAGGAAGAATACATATAAAGAAATGGAATCACAGCTGGCACAGAAAGCCGTATCCACTTCTCGCGACCGAATCGATAATTATAATTACGAAAATAATAAAGTCGAGAGAGGCAGTGACGCAATAGAGCGGGTGTCGCGTGCGGCTACTGTCGACAGCTCGATCGTCCTTGAGATCGAGAAAGAAAGAGAGCAGCAGCAGCGAGGAATTCGCACTGAAGGAGGGGAGAGGCGGCTCCTATACTTGCCAAATATTCGACCGGCTATGTGTAAGTAAGTGCTGCGACCGGAAGGTCCGGACGAGAGTTCGCGACCCGTCCCACGAGTTCGCGTGTCTGGCGCATCTGTTGCGCACACGCGCTACTGCTCTACCAACGCGCACGCATGTATAACACACACATTCGTGCAGCGGACGATGTCGATGTGTATAGGTGTAATATATACGCGCTCTCGGCTTCTAGGCCAGATTCTATCCGATCGACTGCGGGAGCCAACGCACTTTTTCTTTCTTTTCGCTGACTCTCTTCTTTTCTATCTCTCCGCCTAGCAGCTCGATTCGCGCGTTCGAGGAATCCAGGGACGTATTAATTCGGTCGCAAAACATGGCAGCATAACATCGAGAGCACGAGAAACGTTTCAGATTCAATAAGCACGAGAGCAAGCTAATAATTCTCATTAGTCTCGAATTAATTAATTAAACTGGATTAGATAGCCATTATCAATTCCAGAGCTCGGGCTGGATATTCCTTTTTGTTATTTCGCTCTTATCAAGCGAACAAAAGCACGTTACTCATCGTCGTCTGGCTTGACGCGGGCCATTGCTCGTGTCACTCCGATCCGGCGATGCTGCGGCCGTCCATCCGTCGATCGCGCGACACTGACAGCTATACGGCGCGGCTCGTGTGTGGTCAGCGCCAATTTGCCGTTCCGTTCTACCTGCGAATTAGCGCCGGCCGGCTCTCTATCTACCTACATAGCTATACATACGCATGTGTGTAGCCACCGCTAACCTCCGCAGTTTATGGCTTTCGACACGCCCTCCATCGACTCCGGCTGTACATACTCTGTATGGTATGGTCAAACGCGAAATATTTATTTTGAAAACAAAGCATTAGCGAGTCGTAAAGTGCCACATTTCTCACAGATATAAAACCTTCTCTCGATATTCCGCGAACCCAATAACACGCGTTGCACACGACGCACAAGAGTGTGAAGAGATCCGCCGGGACCAGCCCATGCGTCACACTCGCTCGTAAAATCTCCCGAGAGATTTATCGATTCCTAATAAAAGCATAAAATTATATTTTTCTTCAGCCCGAAAAATCGCGGCTTTTATTAGCGAGAAAGCGCGTACGTGTATCGATCTCAGGCACACGCACACATCGAGCTCCTCGGTGCAACCGGTCGCCAGTTCCAATGAGCTACAGTGGCTTTCACCGTCGCTCTCGCGAGCCTTTCTGCCTATCTCTCTCACAGTAGGTACGCGTATACACACGACGCACGCACGCGAGAGTGATAGACTGCCGTGGTGCGCCGATCGAACCGAGAGTGACGTTTCCAGGTCTCGCTCTCGGGAAGTCGAGGAGACCGTATGCTATGTACATACTGCAATAGGAAGAAGCTCGTCGCGACAGTGACGCGAGTGTCGGACTCTTTACGTAACGAGAAAACGGCCAGCTATTCGGCGTATTGTGTCGCGATTAATTCGATGCACCGATCAATCTGCACGAGCATCTTTCTCCGTCTCCGCCGTCAGCGTCGTTCCCTCTCGTCTCTTTTATTACGCAAGCTCGCTATTCGTCGAATTAAAGTGCTCGTGAGCTCGGGGCCAAAGTAAACAAAGGTGTAGGGCCGAGAATAAAGTATCCTTGTCTCTCTCTTTCTGCCGGTCGCGCTAGCTTCTATAATAATGACGTCTAATGAGTTGGTCCAGGAATAAACGCCCGTCGAGTGCATAATCACTCTGTCGCGCGCTGACGGCGAGGGCAGTTGTGGGGCCCATTTTCGCGTCCCATAAAGCAGAGCATCGCGAGCGAGCGAGAGAGAGAGAGAGGAACGTTTGATTTCCGCGGAGACGCGGCAGTAAATGGACTCTTAAGTAGCGAGACGCGCGCTCGCGAGTCTATCTCTCTTTCTCTCGTGCTCCGCGCGCGCGCGCGTATATTTGGGTATATTTCGGGAGTGTGGGTGAATCAGAGAGTCTGGGCCGAGAGACGTAGTGAAGGAAGCGAAGAGAGAGAGAGAGAGAGAGAGAGAGAGAGAGAGAGAGAGAGAGAGAGAGAGAAAAAGGAAGAGAGAGTGGCTCGAAGAGCTCATGCGCGCTACTCGTGCGCTCTCCGCCAACTAAATCACTTATTTCAGAAATAACGCCGCGACTGGGAATTAATAATCGCGCGTCTTATACGTCGGTATATTATCCAAAAGTGTCTCCGCGACGAGAGAGAGTATATAGGAGGGGGAATATACGGCTGAACCGTAGAGCGAGTGCATGCGCCTTCTGAGTAACGAGACGAAGAAAATGGAAAATAAGAGCGGATGACTAAAATCGCTATAATCCCACTTGCCAACGATCTTGAGATTCGATACTGCTGCCGCCACCGCCGCCGCGCTGCGACCGACGAGCGCACATGTGCAAGGATCGCGTATGAGACCGAGAGAAGGAGAAAGAGAACGTGTGCGTATTAATAGACACTCTATAGCGGCTATATATCCAAAGACCAAAGTCAAAAGCCCGATCGCTTTGACTCTTTGTGCACCGCTGCTGCTGCTGCTCTTCGAGTTTTTTCCTCGGGCGGCTCGGCTCGACAAAGGATCATCCATACGAGGAGAAAGAGACTTTGTTATATGCTGCGACCCATTCATTTCGGCTGTTATCTTAAATATTTTTTTCGAAACTCGAGCGCTTCTTTTTTCCGGCGAAAGATGAAAGATTGAATTTCGACTTTTTCTATTTGTATTAATTGAGCGAGTTGCAAATTGTTCGATTAGTTTGCTCTTATTTTTCAAACGGCAGCGTTTTCGTAAATACGAGCATCGCAGTACTAATATGTATTTATGACGAATATCTGTTTATAGCTTTTTTCGCTTTGTTGTCAACGCTGTTATTATTTTCGAGTCCGCGCAGACAAAGGAGAAAATAAAAAACAATGAAGACCTAGCGTGTGACCGTATAACACAGCAGAGTCAGCAGCAGCAGCGAGAGAGTCGAGTGTGCGGCAGAAAACGTACAGTCGTGTATGTGCGCACACGTGATCCGAGAGAGCGTATACACACCGCACACGACTCGCTATACTCCAACTCCAGCTGACTCGGGCAAACTCGGGGAGCTCTAATCATATCCACTCGCACGTCGTAAAGCTCTAAACACAGTCTCGCCTGGAGGTCTAGACCGATTCTGGACTAGACCAGTGTAGCTACTCTATATCTATTTCGAGGCACGCTTATGCACTTTCGAATCTCTTATACCCCCATTATCCATCTCCAATTGTTTCTCTTGGCGCTAATTGCGCAATTTGATCAAACTCGCGCAAATCTACGTCAAAGAAATTATTCGGCGTACGATAATATTTGAAATTTGCTCGGCGGGCGGCTCATTAATGGGTGCTTCATGCAAGTCAATATCCTCAATTTATTTATCAAACAAACATTGATCTGGCCAATCGACGTGTGGCGCGGGAATCTGGCCAAGTTTTTTCATTCGTGTCCCTCTGTTTGTTTTTGTAATTGGGCTGAATGTGCATCAGCTGCAGGGCTCCGTCTCTCTCCGGCTTTGCTCGTCGTCTGGCGATCGGCTCAGTCCGCGTGACTCAACCCGTCTGGATCGCGCTCTCGCTCGGAAGATCGGGAAGTGCCGCCGCCTCACGGGGATTTCGGCAAGTTCTCGCGAGCGCCGCTGCTGCTGCCGTCGCGTCCCCACCACTGCGGGAACCCTTCGACTCTCGCCGAGGTGGTGGGGAATTCCCCGCCGGTCGCGAGCCTTCAGGGGAATCAAGGGGAAGCGAGGAGCAGCGGCGCTCTGGCTGCAAAACTTTTGTCCGCTCGCGTATATAGGATCATCCTTGGATTGCTCGAGACGAATCATCCGTCTGTCTGTCCGTCTTGATCTTTACATATGCCGAATCATCTCTTCTGGATGTGTATAGCCTGACCGGAAGCCCGAGTGTTTTTATCGATGGGATCGAACTTTTGTAATTTTAGACGCGTCGAGACGATGTTTGCATCTTCATAAAAGAGAAAGGCTGATGCCGAGTATAGACGGACGCTTTTTTCGTATTAATGGATTCGGAGAATACTTTGTAATTTAATTTATTTAACGTTCGCGCAATAATTCAGGAGGAAAAATTTAATGAAAATGTAAGTAAAACCGATGCCATACCTGTTTTGTCTGCTTCTACTTGACTGCGCGATAATGTTTACATTTTGATGCTCGACTTTTACATAACAGATGAATATTTCTTTAAAATACACGCGAAACTGTGGAAATAATTCAGGAGCTTCCCTTTATCACCGGTGATCGTTTTAATTCGCGCGCGAGATAGCAAATCTAAAGATATCAAAAAGAGAAAAAGTCGAGGCATGAAAAAAAAGCGTCGCGAATAAGTAATGCGCAGAAGGCGCCGGTCTCTCATTGATAATCGACGAACGTCTCGATTCTGGCTAACGTACGGGGTTCGCCGGCTGACCTCGTATAATTCACCGATGAAGTAAATCAATCCCGCGAGGACGCGCCTTCCCTCCTTCTGTCTATCAGTAACGAATCGGCGCGTCGCAAGCCCGCGGCTCTCTGCATAAAAGGAGGAACGGCCAGATATATATATACTACGGCCGCTGCTCAAGAGAGCAATGACTCTCTATGCCAAATCGCATCTGCATCCGAGGCGGTCTTTTATTTTCTCTTGGAGCTGCGCGACTGTCCCTCTATATCTCTTTCTTGCTTTCTCTCACCCACGACGACTACGACGGCGAGGCAACGATCTTTCTTTTTCCTTCTCGGAATTCGTTCGGTGTCGCATAATATTTATAGAAACCAATACATTCTCCAAGCCGCGCGTATAGGCCATCGACTCGCCCGCAGCCTCTTCTCTCTCTCTCTCTCTCTCTCTCTCTCTCTCTCTCTCTCTCTCTCTCTCTCTCTCTCTCGCGCGCGCGCGCGTACAGTGACGACTTTTCTTTAACTGTCTTTACGACGACGAAGACGGGCGCTTCTGAATTTCCGTCTCGCGCTCGTGAATCGAAGCATGAATCATTGCGTGTATTCCAAACCGATTTTTCATTGTTGACGACGCGATTTTTCTGTATTGTATTTCTAGCCGTCTCTCGGCAGATATGAATCCCATAAATATGTATGAATTTTAATTGGCGTTAGAGGCCGAGTAGCCTCTCGAATTTGTCAAGCAGATGTATATCGGAGGAAGATGTATAGCGAGGCAAGGTCGTTTCGCTAATAAATCGAAATACCGTATTCGAATTTCAAAGCTCTCGCACGACATCAGCGATACAGCAGTGGCAGAAGCAGAACGGGGGGGATAATCGTGAAACTATGCGGCACAGGACGTCTCCCCGTGTACGTATATACACGTACGAGAGAATGCCGGGAGCGTGTGTACGCGTAATGCAGACCGCGTTAGTTATTTAACGTAAGCTCTTGCCGCACGCTGCCGGACTAGTTTGCGCGTTATTAAGCGAGCTTATTTTATTGGAAACAGGTAGTCGGCCAATATACGCGCACGAACACACGCACACGCATGTCGCGTCGCGATCGCTTAATATTGTCGCGTACAGCTGGCGTTATAAGCGAGAGCTGACGTTCTGTCAGCTGAATTCAACGCGTTCATTGTTTGCTATTTCCAACTTGTCAAACGGTTTTATTCCGATTAATTCAACTCTCACTCGCACGTACACATACGCACACAGAACAAATTGTCAGCTCGAGAAAATAACGATTCGCGAGGTGTCGGGGAG
Organism: Pteromalus puparum; assembly: GCA_012977825.3. Taxonomy (NCBI): domain Eukaryota; kingdom Metazoa; phylum Arthropoda; class Insecta; order Hymenoptera; family Pteromalidae; genus Pteromalus; species Pteromalus puparum. Next base: position 55,237,538 of record CM053168.1, read on the forward strand.
GGGGAACGAGCGTTTGATGGGCGCTATAGTTTACTAAGGGCGACGCAAGAGCGAAAACGATAGACGTCGAGGCGTGACAATTGTTGCCACTAGACGCCGGCCACTTGGCCGCAAGTCGGTCGACTCTCTCTCTCTCTCTCTCTCTCTCTCTCCGTCTCTGGCTTGCGCGCGCGTGCCGCCCCAAAATTGTTCGAACTATCCTCCAAGCCCGCTCTCTCTCTCTCTCTCTCTCTCTCTCTCTCTCTCTCTCTCTCTCTCTCTCTCTCTCTGACGGCCAAGTACCGTGAGCTTGCGCGCGAGCGCTTTCACGCGGCTCGGCCGGAGAGAGAGAAACTTCGAAGCCGGATTCTCGGCCGCTCCTTTCCTCACCCTCGCAGGCGTGCGCTCGCGCGCGCGATCAACCCCCGCAGAATCGCTCGACTGACCGAGAATCTGACCGACCAGCAATTACCCAAGGACCTCCGACCTTCTATTCTCGGGTTACCTGCGCACAGTGGCCCGCGATGATCCTCGTCGCTCTTTAATCCTTAATCGCTCGCCTCGACTTTTTACCTATTCTGGTCGCTCAATAATTTAGACGCCGAGCAGCTTTTCGCGGTACACAATTATGACACCTCGTTGCGGCCGTTAATAATTCGCACTTTTAAAACGTGCAGTCGTTAATCGAAAGTTGATTACGAAGCGCGAGCTGCTCGCAGGGCCGAGGCCCTCGCTTAATTATTAAAATAGAAAAGCGGCAAATTGCCGTCAAAACGTCAATCAGAAAATGAAATGATAATTCCTCGAGCGCGTCAATTAGCCGCCCGATCGAAAAGAGCAAAGCACGTTTAACGCTGCTTTCGGCCAATTATTCAAATGATCTCGAACATAAAGGGATTTATTTGTGAAATCGAGTTATCGAGACGGTTAAGAATTAAGTATATTCCGACTCGATTTGTCACTTCAGGAGCCTGTAGAAACGGCTAATCTCATTGAACCCTTATCGAGTTGCCACCATTCGAGGGAAAGATATCTCGCGCGGCGATAAGTTAATGACGCTTCGAAATATAGCCGATTAATAGCGAACTATGAAGCGAGATACGCTCGAGCCAAAATCGACGGATCGAAGGCCGGATGGGGAAAATTCAATGAGCCCTAGTACCAGCTATACATTCCCGGTAAACACGAATCTCGAGCAACGAACACTGATCCGGGCATTAATGACGAAACAGAATGAGGAAATTTCCCGCTCGGTCCGCCTGAAATATTCAGCTCCAAATCCTTTTCCCGATTCCGCTGTATAACGCGCGCGAGGCTCGCTCCCAACCCTTGTCAAGTATTCTCGAGCGACGTGCGCGATCAGGCGGCAGCACCAGCAGCACACCGCCCTTATATTCTCGAGCTGTCAATTAAACACGCGAGCCACGGCGCTTATGCACACGAGTATCAGCTGTACAAGCTGTTAAACGCGTTAGGATTCATCGATATACGCCGTGGCGCCCATTTCCACGTCAATAATTCAAGGTGGCTTAATTCCTCTCGCTTGCGTTTTTGGAAAATACCGCCGATTGGAGAGCAGCGCTTATTCCGAGAATACACCTCGACCGTTTTACACACTCCGCGGGTGAGACGTGAATCCTTTCTCAAGGTTCATCGACTCGTTCGAAATTCCGGCTTTACACACACGTCTCTTCTCGCGCTAGAACTAGAATATACCAATGCACGGACTAGTGAATTTCTTAGGCGCGAGTCGACGCCGTGCTGTCAAATTACACATACCGCGCGTGAAATCGCGGCATCGACAAGACGCTGCAGCGCAGCTTGCTTTTCGCTTGCAAATTATCTGTCTATTAAACAGTAAATAGCGTTTAATTGCTTCATCTTCCGCGCGAGTGACAGCTGAGCAGCGCGACGTGTTTTTCTTGCCTCTCTCTCTCTCTCTCTCTCTCTCTCTCTCTCTGCACTTCGCGAGCGCGCGGCGGCTCGCTCTCTCGCGTTTTTATCTCGACGCTTTTAATTGCCGATCGAACCAATTGCTTTCTTCGACGCTCTACAGCGGATAAGTGAAAAATCGAGTACGGGCATTCGAGCTACGCGCACGACGACATGTCTCGAATGCTTTCGAATTATGGCGCACTCGCGACCGCGGGCATCTTTTTTTTACAACGAACCGCACACAACACTGTGATACTCGTACGTGCTCGATGTCACGCTGCGGCGAGCGGCGGTGTTTCACGGCGGTGTACTTTTGTTTTTTACGCACAAATTACCGCACCGTGAGATTTTCAAGCTAGAAGCAGTATATTAATTACAGCGCATCAATCGCACACCGATGCAGCGGAGAGGAAAGAATATTAGGAGTACGGGAGTTTCTCGTGGGATAAGTCTCTAAACGCCAATCAATCACTGGGACTCTCGCGTGATGTCCTTGGGGGGAAGGGGCGCGAGCGAGCTGTCAAAACGTCACTTGTGTACAGTACGCACGGAAAAAGACTAAAGAGAAGAAGAAAAGAACGCTAGAACAGAGTGCGGTGAGCGTAGGGCTTACCTGTTGCCAGAACTGCGCGAGCAGGTAGATGCGCTCCTTCTTGAAGAGCCACTCCATGGACTGCATGGCCTGGAGGTCGAGGGAGCTGGCTTCGGCGGAGGCCTGCATGCTGGCGAGGGCGGCCGCCGGGTTTAGTGACGAGAGTAGCGCGGCGGCCGGCTGCTGGAGGGCCGCTTGCACGTTGCCGCTGGTCCCGGCTAGCAGGTTAGCGTGGTAAACGGTCGCGCTCGCATGATCGACGGCCTCCGAGGAGGCTGCTGGACCGGCCACCGCCGCGGCTGAAGCCTGGAGTAACTGGGCCCCGATCGGCGCAGCAGGCCCCTGGAGCCCCAGTGACGAAGCCACTTTGACGGCTTCGTGCTTACCCGGCGTGCCCGAAACCACTCCGCCGCCGGTCACCCCCGTCTTCTTTCCGTCCTTCACTCCTTTCGCGAAAGAATCGCGACCACCGGATCGCGCCTCCAGAGTCTCTTTTCCAATTATCGAAACTACTGGCTACCAGCTCTCTGCTCGCTTCACTGGCTGCTGCTGCTGCCGTTTTTTGCTAGCCGCTGCTGATGTCCTTTTCTATACGTATACTCAGAACTCTACGAACTTTGCACAATCACAGAAATCAAGTACCGGTATCGCGAACGTACCCGGAAACGCGGCATTGCCACGACTCATCAGTGACGAGTCTTTTCCTTCAAAAACAATCCAGCCGAATCACTCGAGCCCGGTCACTCGCGAATTCACTCGGATTATTCTCACTTCCAGGTACATTGATTGACACTTTGGTAACCGGCTGTTCTCGATCGTGAGCGAGCCTCCAGTACTCTGATCGTGACAGTGTTCTCACTCACGTGATTTCATCACACAAGTTTCGTTCTTTGCACTAGTCGCTCATACCGGACACTTTTTTTTTGCTCTGTTATTGTATCACGAAGCACGATTCGTTCCGTCCGTGCGGTGTGCGGTGTGAATCAACGGCCTGTTGACGCAATCGCCGCCGGTGAATTAGGTCCCATCAATACAGAACGTCACGCGGCTGATGATCGCTGAATCACTGGCTGCTGCTGCGTGTATGTGGAACATCCGCTGCGCTGCGGGCTGAGCGAGTGAGTTTGCCTCGGCACGAGCGGACGCTCTTCCCAGAGAGAGACCCGTCCTAGCAGGCTCCTAACCTGAAACTAAGAGCTACCGGAGGACCGATGCATTGGCTGGAGGAGGGTGATACTCATGTGGTGGGGATGGGCGGAGCCGAGGTCTCGCGGTGGGGGTAGGCCGGCCCCCCCAGGCGCCAATCGCGGCGCCGGCTCTCCCTCCCGGCGACCGGCCAATACGCCCGAGAGTCGCCGGGGTGGGGGGTCCGCGCTGGTGGGGAGTCGCGCAGCTCTGTGTGCACTCGCGGGCACTGTGCCGCGGCGCGCACACCAAGCCGAGGAAGAGAAGCGGCGGAGGCTGGCGAGGTGGTACCCAACTGTGAGGAGATCTCGTATTTTCAACTCCCCGAGCGGCGCCTCCCGCCCTTTTCCAACCCCATCCTGCCAATCGCTAGTTTTTCCCGAACGCCCGTTACGACTGGCGACGCGCGCCCAAGCGAATCGGTCGCCCTTCGACAGGATAAGTTATGACGCGCTGCAGCCTTCTCGCTTGCTCCTTCCTCGGGTATCTCCGCGGCGGTGCGCGCGCTTTTTCTCTCTCTATATACGTACTCTTCTCCTTTGTACCCCTACTTTGCCGGGTGGGGGCTACTTTTTCTCGCGCGCGGTGGAGCTGGCTGCCGCTGTGGAATCTCCGCGGATGGGTGCGCTCGCGGGAAAATTCCTGGTGACCAATAACGACATCAGCTCTTTGGCGAGCAAGAAAAATCGCGAGTTTTTCGGACTTGCTATTGATTTTCAAGCTAAAAATACGAGATCTCTTGCTGACAGCTGTCGACCAATCGAGTAAATATTGTTTTCATTTATGTATATATTTCACAGAGTTTATTCCAACATGCAGTGTGTTTGCAGTTCGGGACGACCAGGCAGTGATGCAAAAGTGTTTTAGAAGGACATTATATATTTAACTTCGTAAAATTCTATGAATATGCAGCTTATAGACGCCGAAGTTTGCCGCGTGTTCTTAAATCAATTTCGCTTTGATTTCGAAATGTTTGTTATTGTCCCGGCTTTACGTATACAAGCAAAGTTGGTTGAAGTTTTAATGGGTTAAAACTAAAATATATACTAGTGTATTCCTAGAACAAGAATGCACGTATACCATTTGTTTTATTGATCAGCAGAAATATACTTCCGACCCTGCAGCAAATTATTTATTTTCGCGCGTTAAAATTTAAAATATATCAGAGACATAGCCGTAATCACGTATTCTTCGGAAAACTTGGAGCAAACTGTCGGACGAAGTATAAGAGAAGGAAAAAAAATTACAATGATACTTTGTCATATTATACGTTGTCGAAAGTGACGAACACATTATTAATGCGGAAACGCGGCAGTAGTACATGCAAATGAGCAGCGACATAAAGTCGTCAATTTTCGCATTTATTATATCACCCTTGCATTGTATTTCCATTAAATAAAAAATAAGATAAGAGCGTGTGGCGCGTGCAGATAATAGCCTGCATAAAAGGGTTGGGTATTGACAAGCAAGCTGCTGTTCACCTATCCACTGAAACATCGCGACGGGCTGGAGCAGTGTGTTATACAGACACAGACGCGACCCGGATGGAGTGTGTAGAATTCGTTTCTGATTGACACAGGTGCCAGGAAGTTCGATCGTTTCACATGCAAACGTGGTATCGATTCGTGAATACACATCTGAATTACGACGCGCACTCTCTCCCCGTGTAATATGTTTTTCCGATCCCACTGCTAGACTATAGCTGCGACCGCGATATTCATAAATGTAGATAGCATATTGAATATTTGTCCCCTTTGTGTGTATAAAAGAGTGACGGAGTAAACAACCGAATGAAAAAAAATTTGTATTCATCGTTCGCCGGGAAAAATGTGTTGTTCGAGTGCTCGACATAAAAGAAAGTCAAAGGTAATTAGATGCGAATATCAATGAGCCAGAGCATCAGTCGCCGCGTCGACAAAGGGCAATACTTTACTCGTCGCCCGTATCTGAAAGTTGACTTTTTATTCCAAGATCGAGAAGACGAGGACTACTTATTGATTCCCGACACGTCGCGCGTCGCGCAAAGGGGCAGCAGCAGCATATAATAAAGGTCCCGTCGCGCATATAGGCATCCGCGCGTTATGAATACATCGTGACCGATATTTATCGCCGGGTAACGCCCACGAAAGTACACGACAACGGGCTGTCGGCGCTGTTTTACGATCACCCGGTATAGAGCACGAGGATTAGTTTGTCAACGCCTAGACGCCTGCGCGTCTACTATGTGCAGCGAGAGAGCCGTCTGCAGCAGTCCAACTTTCCCCGTTCAAATTGGTCTATTCCAAGGCAGCAGCGAGTGCGAGAAAGAGCTGAGAGAGAGAGAGAGAGAGAGAGAGAGAGAGAGAGAGAAGGAGCTCCTTCTTGAACTCTAAAATATGGCTTTGTAGGCGCAAAACCACGCGAATTATCCTCGTAAACGACTCGTCGAACCTTGCCATCAGCTTTGCCTCACTTTTACGCAAGGCCTTTCCAGCTCTTGTCGCGATGTAATTCGGGCTTTTTCAAAAGCGTGCTAAATATAATAACCACGAGGCCTTTTTTTACAACGCAACGAGCGAAATATCAGTGGTTAGCGGAACGAAACAACAAGATTTTTTTCTCAAATGCGATTGTTCTAAAATTTCGATTACGTAAAGCAAAACCGGATAGTTTTTCTCGTTTAATCGCCGCACAGTCAAGGAGTCTCGTATTTTCCAAGACGCGATCCTTCTCAAGCGAACAGCAGTTTTATAAATAAAAAGAAACCGATTCCTCCAAGGCTTTGACAGATAAAGAAAAAAAGGTTACTAGCCCCGGACTCTCTTTTTTATCACGAGCGAGCGAGTGAGCGAGTGGAAAGTCGAGCGTCGGCCGATTCCGGGAATCCAGCGGCGTGATTTTTCGCACGCAAAACAATTACGGAGGCGCGACGACGACGACGACGAGTAGATTGGCTGAAGACGTCGGGCTTGAAATTCCGCTGATGATGGGAGAGCAGCGCAGCGCAGTCGCACGCTACTCAATACCCTTTCGCGATAAAGGCGACGGAGGCGGAGGAGGACTCGTATTATTCGCGATTGTAACAATATCTCGGGCGAATGATGCGCGGCGCACGGGGCATCATCAGCGAGAGAGCTAGCGCGTACAGTGCACGCCGGCCAAGTTCAAGAGCCGCGCTCAGGGACACGACTCTGTGCGCGCGCGCTCGCTCGCTCGCCTCTCTTCCCTTCGAGTCTTCTGCCCTGACTGCAGCAGCCTCGCGCGCGCTCCCTCTCTCTCTCTCTCTTTCTCGTACTTATATACACACCGAGATGCGCTTTCGCGTAAGCGAATTTTTCCGAGAGCGAAGCCCCGGATAAGATAGAGCGACAGGAGAGCAAGAGCCATGAGAAGAAAGAGACGGGGCCTCGCTCTGTCTTTCTTGCTCGCGCGCGCGCGAGCCTTCTCTCTTTCTTGTCAGATGCGAGTTTTTTCCTCTCTTTAATTGTTTCGAAGATAAAGTGTGCAGCGCTCATGACGGGTATCGCTCTCGCGAAGTAACGAGGAGAAATTATTGTGTAATTTTAAATAATGCTTTAATTGTGCCGCGATGATGCCGAGGGTTTCATCGAAATGTCCAGCTGTCAAAATTTTTCGAATTTACCGGCAATTACAACTTGTTTATCACTTTGTTTGCACGAGTGATTCGCGTCGCGTCATATTTTTTGAATTATCGCTCTAATTAAAAATCAAATTCCGCCGAGATGTGACCAAGTAGACCGAGTTACTATTAATAGGGGGAAACGCGAGTAGTCGACCTTAGCGAGCGGAAAAGTCCTAGCTACACTCTCGTTATCGCGCGGACTTCTCTGTATTATCGGTACAAAGGTTCTTGCCTCTTTATGCTGGACTAGGCAACGAGAGAAGTTGGTTGACCGCTCTCGCGCTTACTCTCCCTCTCCGGCTCAAAGTCCGCGTGGCACGAGATAAATGCTAGAGTGTATATCCGTCGTGTACTATACGAGACAATCAAGAATATCCACGAGAGGTATATGGTCACGTAGAGAGCAGTCAGCCGTGTTTCGACTTTGAATTCCGGGCAATAAACGCGCGCCGTGACGAATATTCCTAAAGTGCGAGACGCTTTTAACGAGCAGCAGCGAAAAATTAATTCCGCGCAAAATATTTTTATAGCTACGCATACTCGCCCTGTTCGAAAAAATTTCTGTAACTCGTTACGAAAAACTGTCACACACGCGCGCGCGTCGAAAGCGAGCCAGGCGGATATTTGCATGAGAAGCATCGGAGCTGGGACATCGGTATATATAGCCAGAGCAGCGCACAGTCATCTCCCGAAAATTGATTTTAAAAAAGCGATACACGAAGTGGCCGAGGCGCGCACACGTACACGCACGAGCTCCCTTTGATCTTCCGATTTCCAGGTGAATTTGTCGGCGAGCAGTCGGGGCTACCACTGTCCTGTATACGTATACGTGATTCATCGCAATTCCCTTTCGAGTCACGAAAGCCGATAAAATCATCGGGCCGCGCGCCCGCGATCTACCTGAACTCTGTCGTCCGAGCGCGATCACCGGCGCATGGTCGTCTCCGTCTCTCTCGTTGTAATAATACGCGTGTCGCCGCGCGCGCGAGCCGCCGAGAAAGGAGCAGCAGTCAAAGTGAGCGCGAGTCGCGGCGGTTTACGTGAGCCACATAAGAAGCTGCTTCTGCTGTTGCCGCTGCTGCTGCTGCTGCTGCTGCTGCTCCTCCACACGCCCGGAGGACACTTGCATGTGCATGTGTATTTTCACCGATCGCCGATATACGCGGGACTTGCTCTTTCTCTTTTCCCCTCGAGATCACTTTCGGGATTTTTCCTCGGCGAGACTCTCTCGTATACGTACGTCACTTTTGCGGCCTTTTTTCTTTGATAGGCTTGTTTATTCACAGCACGAGAACCGACTCACTAATAAATGTGGCCACTCGTCTAATTACGCAACGAGAGCTCGCGGTATGTTTGAGGGGTCTTTTGCTAGTTGAAGAAGATGTGACCCATCGTATATGAAGAGACTGCAAACGATTTCACGACCGAGGGAATGAAAATAAACGGTTTTGATAATTCTTTGATCTTATCCGTCGAGAACAATTTTTCGTAAACTTCTCGGCGCGATTCTTGGAATCCGCGTCTGGCTACACGTGGTAAAAATGTAAAATATTTTTTTCGTCCACTTGATCAATTGAATTATAAATTCAACTGCATCCGAAAATATTTACCGCGAGCGTCTGCGAGAACGCAAACAGACAAACTTTCGCAGTCACGAATGAAATTTCGAGCAGCAACAACAACGACTTTTAATGACTCGAGGCCGAGGCAAAAAGTAAATCGTATCTCTCTCTCTCTCTCTCTCTCTCTCTTTCTCTGATGCGCGTGTGTACGTACGCATTGTATGAGTATAGGGAAAAACCTTCGAGTCGCACGACTATAATATATACATCGCGCGAAATGAAATATTTGATATTCGCCTTAATACTTGTCACAGAGCACAATATTCACTGGTACGTATATATAAAACGCTGTCGCGGGTCCCGGGACCTTCTGCTCGCGCTCGTCACTGCCTGGTGCTTGAACGCGTTCAAGGTTTTCCTTTTTCTCGCTCTTTCTCTTTATTTCTCGAGTGGTCGCACTGTCATTCACTCTCTACCGCGAGGAAGAGGAGGAGGATTCGTCTATGAGACCTGGGCTCGGCTCGTCAGTGTGTGTGTGTATGCGAGCTACGTACTGGCTGGGTTGTTTCTCTCCTGTAGATCCTGGACCTCGCTGTCCTCTGATGCGCACCAGGTAGCAGTATCAGTCGCTGCTTTCTCTGGACGACCTCGACTTTCTTCTGCGAATGGTCCTCGCGAGCACGCACACGTATATGCACCTGTGTGAGAGCTGTCAGTGTGAACTTGTATGATCCGAGATCGTGACAATTGCCAGCGTGTCAGTGCGTGTATATATGAATGTCGAGTGAGGCGTGCGTGGGTTAAGTGCTCGCTGACTGTATATTATGCTGCACAGTAGTTTGTGTATACGGAGCGAGAGAGAGAGAGCGAGAGAGAGAGAGAGCACGGGCGGTAGGGAGCGAGAGCCGCGCGTGTGCTACTGCTCTCTCGTCGGGCTCCTGCTAGGCCTGTGTTCTGACCGAGACTAAACTCGAGCGCTCAGGCTGCAGCCCTCGGCAGTCATCCCTCGCCGAGTGCCGCTTTACGCACTTTCCGCACCCCGCGGCAAAAGTGTTGTCCGCCGCGCGCGGCCCTTTCTCCCTGCCGATAGGCCCGATTCCATCGCAACACGACCGGGTCCCGGGCCCATGGCTCCTCGCCCGAGTGCTCGGGCCCACGGTTGGCTCTCGTCGGCGCGCGATAAGAGCGAAAAACGCGAGCAGCCGCGAAAATCGCTCGCGACTCCCGGACGAAAATTCGGCAGGGCGCCGCGAAGGGAAAGCACGAGTCGCGGCCGTAGCGTGGCGCCGCCGAGCGGTCGTTGCGCGAAGCGCCGGGGCTCTGCGGAGCAGGGCGCGCGCGCGCATCGCGCAACTAGCACCGGGCGGGGGTGGCATTCCCCACCTCCGCGGCCTACCCCCACGCTTCGTCTGCCGATTCTCCAGTCCTCCCCCGCGCGCTCGTCGAGAGAGCAACTCTATCTATATAGGCGGCTTGATCGCTCGGCTATATCGGTGCGTCTCTCTCTTGCTCGTCCCGCGGGGGACTCGATGCGCTGATCGGGGGATGCTGCGCGCGGCCGAGTGGCTCTCGCGCGCGTATTGGAAGTATCGGTGACTTCAACGGGATGTGATCGGAAAAGAGGGTGACTGCAGCGAAGGGCTGCGGCCGCACGCGCCGCCGGCTTATACCTACTATGCGGCACCCCATCGAACATATGTTGGCATACGGATTGCTTTCTGCATGTGGGGCAAGTGAGGTGTGTGTGTGTGTATACAGTGGACAGTCTCTGCGTGGGGATTCTTTGTTTGTTTATTATTTCAGGGCATTGATTGCGTGGCTTCGATCTTCTCAATGCACGCAACTTTCCTTTGAGTTACTATTGCGCAAACAAAGTATTTTCTTTGTGAAAATATTTTTACTTCGTTTTGATAAATAAAGTATCGATTAATGTTGTTGACGTCATTGATACAGAGTTTATAAAATACCACTGCAATTTAAAGTTTACAAAAAAGTTTTGTCTATCCTACTTTGGAGACATCGTTAATTCGTGAATTTTTAAACAGGAAATTAATTTTTAAGAGATAATTTACGAGGGCTGATCAATTTGAAACTTCGAAGGTATTGACGACTGGACATTGATAATATTGAAAGTAAATGCAACACTGAACATGCATGAACACAATCGACACAAAAATCAATAGCCGAAAATAATAAACAAACAAATTATGCAAATCGAGCAAAATTATCAACATAAATAAGTTTACGAACAACATGTGTGGTAACTCTAAACGAGACGTGATATTATTCAAACACCAGATATTCATAATAGATTCACGTAATAAATTATCCCTTCTATAGATTAACCCTTCTACCGTGGGAAGATCCGATATTCTAATTTTAAAACACTGTGTCAGGCGAAACGTGCTGACTCAGAGCTTTGGGAAACATTATATCTACAGTAGCCATTATACTTTTGTTCAATATTATTTTACATTCAAATACAATAAAAAATGTTAGCGAAAATAAAGGCAAAATAGTTCAATCCAAACTGTTGAATAAGACTTCCAAAAAAAAAAAAAAACGATCACTATGAAATAACAAAAAATAGACCATCAATATTGATCAACCGCAATAGCAACAATATGAATGGAATGATGTTCCACATTGCGATCTCATCGGGAGTTAAAGCTCGAATAGTAGCGTCGTGGAAGGGGTGAGCGCGGGCATGCGTCCAGAGCGCCAGAACTTGGGCGCAGGTTCTCGTAACCCCTCCGTACCCCCCACCACAGCCAACACCAACACATCGGCGCGATCGGACTGCCGCACGACTCCCTACTTTTTTCCAGGCCGAACATCCCGCTGCAAAGTCCTCGAATGGACTCGTCACTTCGAAAATCTCATTACTTCAAAAATTACGAGCCTAATGATAGGGAGAAAAATGCTTCTAAGGTTTTTGAATAGTCGCGACAATTTTTTAGAATTTTTTTGGCTGAAAATTTAATTTTAAACGTAAAATGAAATTTCCAGGATATTTATTTTGCTCTCCTCTGTAATAAAATATTTTAAAATGAAAAATTGAAAACAACGTATACAAGTCTCAACTTACCGTCTGGTTACAATCACCAGCACAGAAGAAGAAGGGCATAAACACTATTTTTGTCACGCTTTATACGTAACGAATCGTCGATGTCGCGCGTCTTATAACGGATCGATTTATATTTTCCGCCCTTTATGATTCAAATACAGCTCTCCAAGTGTACACTCACGCACACACCGATACAATTCATCACGCACGTATAGATAGAAAGACAGAGCATTTAAAATCGAAAGGCAGCTCGAATAAATGAAAGGCCGATATGCGCGTTCGGCTTCGAGTATAGAGATCCAGCATAAGCACTTCCGGCTCAAGTCCCGCAGGACTCGGTGTACGACTACGCGACTACGCGACGACGAGAGAGAGTAAGAGAGAGAGAGAGAGAGAGAGAGAGAGAGAGAGAGAGAGAGAGAGAGAGAGAGAGAAAGCGAGTAGCGNACTTCCGGCTCAAGTCCCGCAGGACTCGGTGTACGACTACGCGACTACGCGACGACGAGAGAGAGTAAGAGAGAGAGAGAGAGAGAGAGAGAGAGAGAGAGAGAGAGAGAGAGAGAGAGCGAGAGGAAGCGAGTAGCGGGTACGATTAAATCGAGATTGAGGCTCTTAGGTGCAGGCGGCGCATGAGTTGCACTCGCCTTCGTGTGTGTGGGGGGCGCGTATGACTGTATGGGTATGTCTCTGCAAGAGAACCTGCAGCGGCGCGAGATATTCACGGTCAAAATGCGGTAGTGACATTGCTCGTCATATATATCGCACACGCCGCGAACTCCTCTCCCTCACCAGGTATTATTGTTACTCTCGATTTCTTGGAAATTCGTCGCGCGACATTTGTTTGATTTCGGCAGGTGAACACATTTTCGGCTCTTTGAACTTTGGATTCTCTCTCTCTCTCTCTCTCTCTCTCTCTCTCTCTCTCTCCTTCTCTCGTCGCACTTTCCTGCTTGTTCCGTTCGCAAATTTCTTAGAATTCGTCGGAAAGTTTGTAAATCGAGCGTGCATTCACGCAGGAACATAAGCGTCGAGGATGTGCGAGCGCACACGCATGCGTTGATTTCCGATACACAAATAAGGCAAACACAAATATTTGTCTTGCAATATAAGTATCGGATATTAACAAATAATGATGAATGGAAAAAAGGAGCTCGCGAGCTGCGCATTATTATTAAAGCGCATTATATAGGGGACTACCGAACCGTAGTAGCATCCAAGTGGTTATATAGTATGTGTGCAGTAGCTCTGCGACTCGACGATCATAACGACTGGCAATGTAGGCCAGGATGTCCATGGAATCGTATTTCGCATTACGTGCGACACTTAACACCGCGTCAGAGTCATAGAGGGAATAGACGATTACAAGCGATATCACTTCATATTCGCAGAATTCAAGGCAACGTGCTGCAGCGCTAATTCATATATAATAGAAGTGTTCGATTCCGAGCTCTGATACATCCCGCAGTACACCCTTCAGCAGTGTTATAATTAATGTAACGCGACGACCTCTTGCAATAATTAATGAATTTCTATTATTCGATTATTTTAATATTTCAAAATGCTCGTGGCTAATGATTTTTCATTCTTTTCATGCGCGCACACATACATATAATAGCCACATGCAATTACAATTAATTGAGCTACGTTTCGTTCCATTTTTCTCTTCTGGAAACGCTCACGTAATTTCGAATCAAATATTGTATTTTTTTTTTGTAGATAACATCGAATGCCGGTATATTATAGCACTTAAATGGGTCAGTAAGTTTCCAATTCTTTTTGACCGCATTGAACGAACAATCGCGGCAAGTGTAGTCATTACGTCGTTATAAGCCAAATCCGTTGATGTTGCAGAAATAATAAAAATACAAGCTACTTCCGTCATGGATCAGGAAAATTGAAGAGCTCGGCGAATCATTTCATTCGATTCTCAACGGCCAAAGTTTGTGCGTTATGCGTGTTGTGTGTGGCGCGCGAGGAACAATAAACATAATACACGGCCGAACGCACCTTTCATAATGAAAGGTGCGCGCACGCACTTCGGCTCGTAATTTCCGTAAACACATTGCGTTTCGTCGATAATTCCAATTGCGTGCAACGGTCACCACGTAAACTCGAGCGTTCAGCTCGTCAAGCGGAAACTTCGATAGCATTTTTAAGAGGCGCATATACGTATTGTAAATGATGCCCACTTACCATTCGTTGTATCGACGCTCTGATGATGGTGAATGTGAATTATATATTGTATACAAAGAAAATTCTACTCACGGAATACCAGCGCGCATACCACCTGAAACAAAACAAAAATAACCAAAGTGTTAATTAAAATATTGAAACATATATACCAGTAAATAATTATTTAAATAGTATATATAGTAGGTTATCATAAGTATAATGTTACGAGTCTAAATGCAAGCAGCTGATGGGTGTAAGATTATAGAACAAAATCCGGTTTCTTCGCATACGCAAAGTATCGATTAAGTCGAAAGCGCTGGGAAAGTGAAATGCGTATTAATAAGCATCAACGCAGGCCCGGAAGATTGCCATTCGAAAATCGCGAAGTATATTAGCATGGCCGGTTTCCGGTTTAGCTCGTCTTTCTCTCTCGCAGCTATTGAGGCAGCGCAACTACGAAAACGATTGTCATTGTGATCATGTGCGCATCTCGGATCGAGGTGATTTCCTCAGTAGCGTTCGCTTCCTCTTTCTCTCTCTCATTGGCCCCCAACGTGTTGGCCGCCGCTGCGGCTCGAGTGTTTGTGTGCTGCGCACCCCTTCGTGATGTGCCGACAGTGAGTTATGTGTGAAAATTCCCCGGGCTCTGGGCGCTGCTCTACATGTGTGCGAGCGCGCTAAAAGCCGCATCGACGTTTAATTTTTCTTATGCTAATTAAAAACGCGATAACGACATAAATCATGCTGAAGCGCGAGCGCGTATGCGCATCAGCCATGCGAGCAACAAGTTTAGCTTGATCGATCTCTTGGATGTGTGCGTTATACGCGCTTTTTATTAATGCTCCGTCAGTTTCTTTCTCGTTTAATGATAATGAGACGATGATAGGTCATTGTTTCAGCTTTTAAATAAAATATAATTTTGGTATTCTCTCACATTTCGTGAATTTTATTTCAAAACGTTGATAGAACGAAACGGAGTCGTCAAAAGGAGTTGATAAAGAGATAATCACTGGAATTTAAAATGCATAATTTTAACTAAAAACTCGTCACTTGATAAACTCGGTGAAAAAAATCTCGATTTCGAGCCACAGGTAAGTAAATTAAAGCCCACCTCAATAATTCGCAACGCGAAAAAACGATTGTCAAAAATAATTGGAACAAGTAGCAAACTGTCGACGGCAGATGATACCGCATCTATCGAGCGAGCAAAGAGGATGAAGCGTTCTAGCGTGCACTTGCCGGGATATAAGCCATTATACGACGAAGCGCCGTTTTCGGGCAATCATTTCAGCGCGAGCGCGGCATATTGCAAAACAATTGGCGCTCGCTCGCGAGTTGCGTTGCGGTTAAACAAATTGTTCCGCCTGACGAAACGCCGCGTATTACTGCAGTAGCAGCAGCGGCAGCAGCGGCAGCAGCAACGAAGACTCGGACGATGATGATCCGCTAATTCACGAAGTAAAGCCAGGGGGGAAGGGAGAAGAAAATTTCGCGCGCTCGCGAGCGTAAATAAGCATTCTCGTCCGCTAAACAATCACGCGACGCGCGCTTGTGTAACAATTTACTCCTTTTTCATTTCGAGTGAATCGTTGACGGCAGCCTCATCGTGTACGTATATATATTTACTAAATTCCCATGTAAGCCGCTGTTCGTCGTAATCGAAAATATAATTCAACAAACGCACGCTGATGCTCCGTTCTCATACGCCCAAAATGCAAACTTTCGAGCGCGTCAAATTATGTAAGTGTGCGTCTAATGGTATGCGTATACGACGCGTATTAAAAGCTCCTCTCTTGCGTTGTGTTTCTCCCTTTGGCAGCCGTATTGTGTGCATCGAAACGTAGAAAGTGAATGAGCGAGATCACGACAATAAGAGGCGTTTAATAATCAATGCGCGCGTGAGCGAGCTGACTCTCTCTTACTCTGCGATAATTATGAATCTCGTCTTAAGGGTGTCGGCTAGTGGGGCAAGCGAGTATGCTAAAACGAGCAGCGCGCGCGCGCTCGCAGTTACATCCTCGAGAGATCAGCCAGAGACAAGATCCTTTATGCGCGTATACGTATCGGGCGTGAACTGGTTCCGAACAATGAGGCCGTCTATAATACTGGTTTGCCGACGACGAGCGGCCAGTCCTCGGACGAGTACTTCGATTCGCGCTCGATTATTTTGCAATTTCGATATGCTAATCAGCTGTTTGGCTGCGGAGAAAGGCGAGCAAAGAAAGAGAGCAATAACCCGTGCGACGCGAATCAAATACGAGCGGTCTTCCGAAGCTTTTGCAGCAGCAGCAGCTCCGCATCGGGATTAGGGTTGTGTTTCAGATGCTTTCTCACGTTCCTCCGCCCTTTTCTCCGTCTCTTTCCACTACTTTCCTCTCTCGTGGCTGCTGCTGATGCTGTCGCTTACTCGCGTTTCCTTTCCGGTCGAAGCTTCATTAAGTCGTGCAAAGTTCGTTAACTCGATTCGATATCGTGTTTGCTCTCTTCGGCTCTTGCTCTTTTTCTGTTGCTTTCATCTTTATTCTCGGCGTGCAAAGTCGGCAGATCAGGTTCTCTGTTTTTACCGAGTGTCGCAGCTTGTCGGCGCTACTTGGATGCTTGGATCGAATTAGAATCACGTGTAATAATTTCTATTCTGCGACATACAATTTTCATTCATAACTTTGGCTGACAACTCTTTGTCACGTCACAAAGCTAAAGCTCCACTGCCTCTTTTATCCCCCAAAGCATCCAGCGCGACACAAAAAAAAACTACTTAAATATTGCATCAATAAAGCGCAAAAAACGCGGCTATTGAAAAGCCCGGTGTCGCGTCGGCGATCAGGAAATCTCGAGTAGAGGACGCGCTGCAGCCGCTTGGCCGTAAATACAAAGTGGGATAGCTGCCCGGAGGCTCGGGCGCATATCCTGGGAACACTTGGAGCTATCTGTCAATCCACTCGTTGGATATAAAGGAGATTCGGATTAATGGTTTGCATCGACTATCGGAAGCCACTAGGCAGACGGAGAGAGAGAGAGAGAGAGAGAGAGAGAGAGAGAGAGCGCAGGATCACGTGAAAGCGGCGGCGGCGATCACAATGCTTCCGATACAATGAGAGGAAATATCCAAGATATGCAAACTAGCCCGCGTTCCGATCATCTTCGGAAGGGCGTAGGGTGGGCTAGCTAGCTCGCGCGCTTCTAGGGGGGAAGAGTGAGAGAGAGAGAGAGTGAGCTAGCGAGAGGGGAGCTCGAATATCCCGAGGAGGGCAGAAGAAGGGTTCGAAGACGAACACATGTTCGAGGCATTTGCATACCTCCCGGGCAATTTGCATACGAAGAAATTTGCATCGTACGTGCATTCTCGCGAGCGACCCGAGCTCAAACGTATACACGCTCCTTTCACCTCTGCAGCTCGATCCTTCTCCTTCTCTCTCTCTCTCTCTCTCTCTCTCTCTCTCTCTCTCTCTCTCTCTCTCTCTCGCTCTGTCGCGCGGATGCGCCGCCGAAAAGAGAGTATAGCTTTTGATGCAGCGGTATCAGCGACGGCAACAGCCCTTCGGAGAAGGAATAATAAATTAAGGGATAAAATATGTTGCTAATGCTTTTATATGCAGAGATCCGCAGATAATGCGCGCGCGACACTAGCTCGCTTAAATTCCCAGCACTCGGGCTAATGTATTATTTTTTCACGTGCGGACCGCGCATGTCACCGCCAATCTGTTGCGAACTCAAGTGGCCTTCGATTGTGTGTGCGTGCGTGTGTGCGTATATTGGAGCAGCCGCTCAATATGATCAAGAGCGACCTGCTCTCATTGTCACTTGGAGCCCGAGCTCGAGCGCCTGAAAACACAATCGGATAATAAACACTCGATGGGATTCATTAAAATCCTATCAGGGGATTATTGATTCGGCGAACCTTCTAGATTGGCCTCAAGTGCGTCTATTACGTAGATTTTTATTTACGCGCACAGCTGATTAATACAAATGGAGCTTCGTTGAATGAAATATTTTTGTTTTTCTAGTTGCGTTGTTCAAGTCGAATTATGCAAGAGAGGCGAAAAACCGGAAACCAAGGGGTTCTTCGACCTCGAGCGAGTAATGATATCTTCCTGAAGCTGAACTCGTTAGGTATAAAACTAGCGACTGGAAGCGGAATAAGACGAGGAGAGAGTGGATAGCTCGGCAACACAGTGTAAAGATACGTGGCGGACAAGGCGCTGAATTCATCTTCGCGGTGGACTCTTAGAAGTGTTTCTACCTGTGTCCCGGCTTTGTTGGAAACGTTGCGGCGGTGGCGGCTTCGTCTCACGTTTCCAATTCCACGGCGCTCTTCCACGCGCGGACGTCGCGTCGCCGAGGCTTGACGACAACGACAAGTAGTAGGAGAGCCTGAATGGATATCGCTTTTCGTCCAAAACGCGCCAGCACGCATTTCTTCTGATCCACATAGATACGTGTGTAGCGGACGACGGGGCTAGTCTGCTCTCTCTTTCTCTCACTGTTACGCGCCGTGGCACAGGGAGACGCCCGCGCGACAATGGAAACTGGAAGCTTTACCTGCGTAGCGACTTTTCCGCTCTCGATTTCTATCGCGCGGGCGTCACATAGCGCGCGAACAATGCCCAGGCCTTCTCCTTCTGCCCCTGCCTATTTTACGCATTGTGTGCCCGCAGAGCAGCGCATTGACTTTTCTTATGCTGAGGCCATACGAAATTTTGACGCTCATCGAAGTATTGCGCGCGGAGACTCGGGAGCATTGAACTTCGCTCTCCGCGATAAAAGGGTAATTCATAAAAAGCGTCACTCGGCTGCTAGCTGCTGCGCGTGGGAGTTGGAGTAAATCAATTTTTATAGATACGAACTGTAGCTTGTTGTGCGCTTTTGTGTAGAAATATAAAAAGCCTTGATGGCTTCAATTTCATCAGGGCTTATTTTATATCAACGACAAAAAATCTCCGAGCATTGTTGCCCCCATACGTTTTTATAACGACGTCATTCTTTTATGCAGAATTTAATAGTCAATAAAGTGAATCTTGGGATTGGTAACTGCGATTCTGTGAATCAGATTCCAAGTTTAAAAGCAGTTCCGTCAAACCAGAGAATGATAAAATAGCTTTTGGCATGTGTAATTTTTGCATTCCCATAGGAGTAAATCTTCGAGCCATCTGCAGCAGTAGCAGCAGCAACAACAGCAGCGAGCCTTCTTTTGATGTATCATCCTCCCGTGCTCGGATCTCTCTCGTTGGTTCTCACATATCGGAAGTGGCACTGAATTTTTTTAAATATGCACACATTAAGAGCGAGAGAATAGCCGAGAGATCCAAGCTCGTAATGCTAATCCGGCACTCATCGATCCGCAACCCTTTTCTTCAGCGCGGCCTGATCGAAAGACAGAGAAGAAGCGACCTTGGCCTGTCCCTCCACCTGGCTCAATAAAAGAGTTCCCCCTCTATATATACCCTCTCCACCGTCATCCCGATGCCACGATGTGTCTCTGACTATACATATACGTAATACACATAAGCACGCCGCAGAGAGAGCACGGGCTTTTTTCTCAAACCAAATCAAGTATCCTCGTGACGAACGCCCCATTATGCCAATCGTACTCTCGCGGTTTTTCTCTCTTCGAGTTTTTTTCTTCGATCCGTTTTTTCTTCTCTTTATTGCAGCTGAATTTTATACTGCGGGACAAAGGCCAATGACAGTGTATGTATCGTAGAGGCAGTGCAGCGGCACGTACGATCGGGACTACAACGAAAAGGTGGCTTTCCGATCGATGCGGGAACGGGACGTAACTGTTATTTTGACGATAAAAAGTGCCCGCCGAGCTCTCGCACAGGGAACAACAACAAATACGTGACTATACGTATCGACGAGGCAGCAGTAACCCTTGTGATATGCGAGAGCGCGTTTTTTAACAACCTTTCTTCATTTCAGCGGGTCTTCACCCCCCACTCTCTCTCTTTTTCTCTGCAGTCGAGTGCGTTCGTACCTTCGCATATATACTCTTTGCCTCGCATGCGTTGGCACGTATATCCGTGAGCGCGAGCGCGGGTTATAGGTACGTGGAATATGGTAATGTGTCGCGCCACCATTGCCAGATATGTAAATAAGTTAGATTTGAGTTTTGTTGCGGCGGGAACTTCGATGGGAACCTATATATGCGTATATATGTATACAGACTCAAGTGAGAAAGAGTATAGAGAAAGCTGAGGTGACGGAAGAGAGAAATCGGCAGCAGGCAGTGTGGAAATGGATATACGTATACGAGAAGAAGAGAAAGGGAAAAGAGAGGGAGGAAGCGATGGGTAAGCATCTTCGTAGCCACACACATGATGCAGCCAGGCCGATCCAGATTTATTGGTTTCTTCGCTCTTCGAGTTTGGGACTGGAAGGACTGAAAGAGAAGCCACGAGCACTGTGTGAACGGAAGCCGGGGATTTGACGATCACCATTTAAAGTATCAATACTCTCGACCCTCCATAAACACACCACTTAATCTTGCCTTCAGCGTTCGTCTTCGAGAGATTCTTGATTCTTAAATTATCCAATTTTCTAATGGAATTATTTTTGTAATTACGAATTTGATTTGATTGTTGTGAGAAGTGGTTGGTTATACGTACAATGTTCATTTTCTATCAAATTATTACAATACAAATTTAAATTTTATATGTACTCTGATAATATGCACATTTCAATGCGTTAAAAAATACATAAACGTTTGTTTTGTTTATAAAATGTTGTCGGCTTAGGAAAAATAAAACATTAGTCCGTGGTACAATAATACTGCCACTCGGAAAGAGCGAGTGTTTGCGACTAGTCGTTTCGTATCAAAGTCAGGCGCGCATCGTCAGCGATATTCACGTAGGTAGATAAATTAGCATAAGGGTTGTTAACGCGTGAGAACAAACTCGCTTGAAAAGGAAAAGAGAGATGCTCCGACTATCCGTCATCCCACTGACGATTTGAAATTCTAAGCCGCAAAACTGAATTTAATGCGGACTACGCTGAATCACAATTCTCGAGTGCATAATTACTAATTTCACGGTAGACATAAAAATCACGGCAGACTGAATACATATGAAAATTTGATCAATGCTAAAAGCTTACTCTATTTAAAAATTATGTAAGTCAGTTATTGTCGAGTCTTTGTACGGTGTTCTTTATATGGAGAGTTGGTTAAATAAATCCCTTACTATACATTTGAAATATTCTGAAACTACTATGCAGCCACCTTCATAATCATTTGCTGAAAAAATATTAAAGATGCAAGTTTAAGCGTGAAAAACATGCTTTTGAATAATGCCCTTTATTTGTTTACCTTCATCCACACAATGGTAGAAGTCGTCTTCGTGGATTGGAGTTATGTTCGGCATTTGTTTGAGAGTTGGATGGAGACTCGATATCATTTCTTCTTTAACAATTTTTCCATCCAATTCCATCTTAAAGTATAATATTTACGATATAAAAATGTCTAATATCAATCGAAGTTAAATAATATGTATAAGGTATTGATTTTACCAGGCCAATTTTTTTCCACACACACGCTACTACGCAATTTCCAGGAGCTTCTATAGGCATATTAAAACTTTTTCTGGTTTCTTCTGCAATTTCAAAATTTGTTAGTACTTATACCGATGACTGGTCATTTCGTAATATCGATTCATACGTTACCAACTAATAAACCAACTTCAGCAGCGCATAAATCAATACTGTCATTTAAATCTGGATCATCTTCTGTCTCGTGAAAGGGTGCACACCTGATGAGCATCTGTGTGAATCCAACTTATTTATCTCTGAACTATATACAAAATATTTGTCACGCTTAAAATGAAAACATATTTACCGCGTGAATAACCAAGCAGATGAGGACAGATGTGAGAAACTTCATCCTTTTGAAAACTTGGAGCTTCAATGCGGGAAATTACGTGCTAGGCTCGGGTGTATTTCGCCGAATGACTGATTAAAATTGTAACAAGAGGTATTTATACCTCGAAGCAACGTACTTTGGCGTCATCAATTCGTGAAACGCTTTGCAAATTAATTGTTGGGTAGAATAGTTTTTTTTTTACGTAAGTACTCTTTGTCGTGACATGGCGTTTTTAATTTATTTCAGCTACGTATCGCAGAAACGATATGCACGCAGCACACGGTGTGCGATAATCGTTGTACTTTGTTATTAAAAAAATTCCGAGATGTAAACAGCAACAATTAGTTACTTTATCGCGAGAATCTTAATCAAATTTTTCTTAATACGGGAAATATGTAATTCAGCGTAGTTTGCTCGTGAGTGAACATTTTTTTTATGGATGTTGGAGAGTGGTATGCCGGATTATAAACATTTATAAGCTCCCGGGATAATAAAATTCGAGAATCTTGATTGCGTGTAAGAATTGAAAATTTTCATTTCGTAATTTCGAGCAGTGTCGAGTGGTTGAAAACAGCAATAAAGAACGATGCTCAGAAAACGGCTCTAAATAAAACGGTATACTGCAGTCGACAATATGAGCGAGAAAGTTAAAATATTCCGAGCACATTTGATTGGTAAGGAAAGTGTATCGATCGAGTATCCCATATGGGCGCGCGCACACCGGTGTGCAAATGCAAATGAGGCGGACTCGTGTGCCTGTACGCACTTAGCCGGCCGATATGAGGGCGCCGCAAGACGGAAGAGTTCCTCGATAGAGATCGCCACTTCTCGTTCTGCAGCGGCCACGTACTACTTATGCCAACGCGTGTACACGAGCTAACGAACGAACGAGCAAGCGAACGCGTTTCGATCCAGTGACCATCGTCATCATCGCGTCGTCATCGATCGGCCGATTCGATTCGTCGTGCTCGAGGTGGCAGCACCTGTCCGGCCCACCAAACGTTCCTCTCGCATGCACGCTGGTATGCAATATGCACACAGTGCACCATAGTAAAAAGAGGCAAGGGAGACAAGTGCTCGCGAGAACGCATACCGCCGCCGCCGCCGCCCTCGTCACGCGTCTCTGAACAATGGCATTAATAGGGCCCCGCGTGCTGAGTTATTAATCGCCGTTGGTCACCGGATACGAGTGTGTCTATATGGCCTACGGCTCACAGTCTAACGTACGCTCGCGCGTATATATATACTGCTGCACATCAGAGAGCAAGAGGGATGGAGAAAATCGGCGCATAGCCGAGATTTTCCAAGAGCCTGCATTTAAATGCGCGCGGCGGCCGTATAAACGGAACGACAGAGAGACAGCGCGCGTCGTTGAAGAAACGCGGGAGATAGAGCTGGATCTCGGGGATTTACTGGTCCCGGAGAAAAAGGCAAGAAAAACCAATCGAGTGCAGTAGCGGCAGTAGCAGTAGCAGTAGCAGCAGCAGCAGCGGCAGCAGCAGCAGCAGCAGCAGCGCGATATAAAAGAGCAAAGCGCAGGCGGAGCTCTCGCGTTTATTATTCCGGCATTGTTCGCGAGCTCCTAGAAAGGGAGAAGAGGGAGCGCGAGGCGAGTAGCTCTCCTTCTCGCTGCAGTAGCGCGCATACAGGCTTTCGTGATTTCGCCGAGAAATCAGACGCTCACGGGTGATCTTTATGGTCGATCTTATTACGAAGCCGAGCGACGTGCTCGCGTCATTAAGAGCTGCGCGCGGACTCGGGGCTCTCGCGCGACTGTCGGGCTGATTAATAGAGGACGAAGCGAGATAATCGAAAGGAAGTAACGAAATGAAAATAAGCCGCAAGAAAGGAACGGCCTGGGCGAGATGCCATCTTTCGTGCAGACGGAGAAAGAGAGTATAGAGCCTGCTTCTTATGTGTGCAGGGTGAGCTCTCGGAAGGGCGCTCGCACTCGCACACACACACACACACACGCGTGTATTATATACAGACACGCGTATCGCGGGCTCTATGTGCCAGTCGCTTCATGCCCGCTGCTCGCGGCGGCGGGAAATTACCGGCATACTTATATTCGATGTTCGCGCGATAATTTCTGTTTTCTCGAGCGAGCTTCGAGTTGTCGTCACGCCTAGCTGGCCTCGTCGAACTGCCGTATACGTAGACTCGCACCGCGAGCAGCAACAATAAAAAGATGAGACGGCGCGAGCGACGACGCGCGCGGGGAAAAAAGTGCCAACGCAGGAAATTATTAAAGCGCGTGAGAGAGCGCATAGTTAGACGCGCACGCCGCGCAGACGGAATGCCCCGATACATATTATATTCGAATAACCCGCGTATACTAAGCGATATGGTTTACCGTTCTCCAGTGCGCGCGAGCGCGAGCAAGCTCCTCGCGTACACGCTTTTGTTGTTTGACTTTTTTCTGATGACCGCTGCGCAATGCATGTATAGACTTACCGGAAACCCGACACTCGTCGCGTATACACAGTCCCGCGCATGAATCACTGCGCCTAATTACGCCGGATTGACGAAACGCTATAATACGCTCCCGCCTCTGAAATCGGAAAATCATTTTTAGATGATCTATCCAGTAATTAACTCTTTCCAATGCCAAAAGGGAGAACAGCTCTTCATATAAGCAGTCGTCGTGCATATGTGAGTGAACACGGCAAAGTAAGTGCGCAACTCGCGGAGCGAGTAAGTGAATAAGTGAGCGAGCCAGTGCCCCTGAGACCGGCGCATTGTAATTGCAGTCTGTGCAGACAGCTGAGTTGTCCACGCGTGGATGATATTCCCCACGTTGCGGACTGATTCAAATCGTTTGGTCACTCGGTGACGCCGATGCATTTTACTCCTTTCGAAACAATATAATAGCTAATGATGTTTCGGAGAAATTTTTTCGCGTTAATACAGCTACGACGCGTCATTCGAAAAAATCCTGAAAGCATTTTAAAGCTCTCCGCTTCACTCCCTCTCTCGTCGCGTAATCCTAGCCACTGCTCCGGAAAAAAGATAGTAATTCAAAAAGTCGACCACTTTTTCTCAATACTCGCGCGTCGAAAATGTAAAAGTCAGTTAATACTCCTCAAGTGACTTTCAGCGAAAAAAACGGAGCGCCCGAGCGAGCACCTGAAATTCGAACGGCGCGCGCGCACAGATGACAATGCTATTTCGCTTTTAAAGTTCGACTCGTCTAGTGAGTACTTTCATATAGTTTTTTTTCATGTCCTCGGTAAAAGCCTCGTCGGCTGCGATTCGCCGCTGCCGCCGCCGCGTAGTCGATCGAGCTCGCGTCGAGAGCCTCGCAAAGGAGAGCTTTGAGAGCTTAAAACGCTCGGGTTTTACACACATACAGACACACACACGTTTGCTGGTAGCAGCGGCACATACATATTGCGCGTCATCCGCATATAGAGGTAGGTGTGCAAAGGCATAAGGCTCGCGTATAGTCGCGAGCTCCCTTCTTTTCTCTGTCACCGAGTCGTCCGTGCGCAGCGGCAGAGCAGTCAGCCAGTCAGTCACAAAGCAAAAGATCACCGAATGGGGAATCCGTCCTCGGCTCACTCTGCTGGCAGTAGTGCCTATCCGAGCGAGTCTATCTGTTCGACTGTGCGCTTTCCTGTCATTACTGCATTCTCCCTATCCCTCGTACCGTGCACCAAATATACTCCCTCGTCTGCTCACACTATGCCTATGTATATGTATGTCGGCAGCTTCGATCCTCTCCACACAACAGGTACACGTTACGCGCTCTCAGTTCTTCATATATCGCGTATACGCGAGCTATACGTTCAACGTACGTGTGTTCTTTTTTTTTCATTAATCAGAGGGAAGAAGGAAAACGTGTAGGCAATTTCCTTTCGGCTAAATTAATAACAGTCTGCAGGTGATAATAAAATTTGACGATCCGCAATTTCGTGCATGTATAGGCAGTTTGCTGCGCGCGCGCGCACACAGTCTCAAGGCCTCTCTCTGAGAGAAGAAGCTATTGCATATCCTGGCACCTAGCCGCTCATTAAGAATACGGCGCAACATGTCGTAACGGCATCTCGCCTGACCGATCGCGAATTAATTCCATCGGTTGCCGCTGCCGACAACGCCCAATTAAGGTATATGAAGCGCGAAGATAGAGATCGCGCGCTGCCAACGGCATGTGTGTCGGACTACGCTGTACGATGCACTTTGTGCTACCCGTACACACTGTGCGAAAGGAAAAGGAATATATAGATCGCGGTGGCGGCCGAAGAATGGGGAGAGAAATTAGCAGTCACTCGTTCTCGGCGACATTATCGAGGCGACTCACACGCATATACACACAGAAACACTTTACCGCTATAGCCATAGCGCTATGCCGTTATCGTTTCCACGAAAAGTCTGAGCGACAAACCGAAACGGCCCGTCTAGTCGCTTCCGCTCGAAATTTATCGTCGGGCGCGCGCTCTCTTTTTCTCTCGTTCTCTCGTCGTCGTCGCTCCGATGCCTGTCTGTCCTCTACTCTTTTGGTTCTGCACGACGGAGGAAACAATGGCCGTTAATGCCCGCAGGTTGTTGACTCGCGCGCAGTTGTCACGATCCTTCGTCTCCGCGGCTTTTACACACGCGGTATACAGCGACGACAACGACACACAAACGAGCGCGCGAGTCGCGGTGGCAAAAAAGAGTAACGATGAAAAACCAGAGCGCGCAACTCTCTCATCCGCTGGCGCTCTCTCCGAAATTCCGGGCTTGCAGGAAGATTGCGCAGGTCCCGATACCTGTAAATTTTTTCATCGCTCGAAAGTGGGTTTAAAGGACCTTTAAATGGCCCAGAGCCGTATATAGACACTCGACTTTGTCAATGAAAGTTTGAAAAATTCGACGCACCGGTATACGAGAGGCAATAAGTGTATCGGTATATGTGCACGGCTTAATATACACGTGCATCCGCGCACCTGCGTGTGTCGCCCGTGAAAAGAGAGCGAGCAGCCTGTATATGGCTCACGAGAGTGCGTGCAATATACTACAGCAGTAGCGTAGTCTCGGCGTGAGTACAGAAAGCAGCAGCAGCAGCAGTCAAGAGGAAGAAAATGGGCTGCTCGCGCGCGGGCCCGGGGAAATAGCGGAAATAGATATCTGCTGGCTGGCAGGTATATATACGCGCGCTGCCTTTACAATGGGCCATGCAGCCGTGTTAGCTGCTGCTAATACGTGCGGGTATTGGCAGCCGAACGAGCGGGCTGCCGCGTGCGCAACAATGGAACACACAATGGAAAGAGGCGATAGTCGGCTTGGAAACCGGCGGCCTGCGTAATGCACTGCCGATATACCCGCGACTACCAACTCTCTGAGCTGCTACTGCATACGTGTGTGTGTTGTAGGTACTACTGTGCTCGCTACTGTGTGTATATGCACAGAGAGACAAAAAAAGTCGCTGCTCTCTCTGTATAAGGTAGCTATAGCGCGACACGCGTGACTTGCTGACACTTTACGCTTCGACGGCGAGCACCTGACTGGTTAATGACAGTCGCGTGGGATTAATGGACTCTGGTTCCTCCATTTTTCGCTTCTTTTCCAAGGACTCGTTTTTTTCGGCACATTTTCGATATTGTCAGTGAAACTTGGGGGCTCTTTCAAAATTGTAGACTAACGATGTATTAAAATCGAGAATACGCTGAAAAATAAAACGTTGCGCACAGTGTAGCAGAAGTTGTGTAAAAAAAGATCCAGCAGACAATAAATCATTAGAGAGCTGCCGATATGGAGTCCGAGGTCGAGCAATATTGCGTGCACGACGAACACAGGGAGAGAGAGAGAGAGAGAGAGAGAGAGAGAGAGAGAGAGAGAGAGAGAGAGAGCGAGAGAGAGAGAACAACTCTCGGCAGCTGCATGTGCGCTACGAACCTCGCCAGAGAGAGCAATGAAAAAGCGCAGCCAATCGCGTAGCTCCTGGCGAAACCAATATCGCAATGTTCCGCCGCGAAAAGTTCACCAGTAATGCCATACAATATCTACTTCAGCTTCCATTACTCCGCTCTTTCTCTGCGGGCAATGCAGCGGGCGCGCGCTATATACGCGGCTCCTCTCCTTCCCTCCGCCCTCTCTCGCTCCCTCTCTTTTTCGCTATCGACTCTGCGCTCACCGCTATACACTTGCTGCACGCATTCCCAGTGCTCATACTTTCTCTGTCTTGCTCTTTCTCTCGTTTCGCGGGAGAGAGCTACCACCCGCACTGCCTCCACAATCTGGGCTTCCTCGGCTATACCTATAACTGCGGAGATCGCGTCGGCGAGAGAGAGAGAGAGAGAGATAAAGCGAGCTACACCGGCTTTACCGCGCGGATCGAACGGGAAACGAGTATGGCGAAAGTTAAATAAATTATCAAAGCGGATACCTATATCAGCAAAAAATTTTTCAACTAACGAGTATAAAGTAATACGTACCCGGCGTTGGCGCTAATTTTTTAGACGGATTTGATTCAATGGAGCTCGCTGAAAGTATTTACAGTGCGTGCGCGTTACGAAGCGGGGATTCATTTCAATTATTAATTTATGCATAATTTCGCATCATCTCGGAGTGATTTTATTTTAAAATCCAGCTCGCATATGATTTAACCAGAAAACACGCATCTTTGAAAAAAAAATCCAATAGCGCGAGTGCGCTACGCGCCGCTGCAGTCTAAATATTGAACTTTGAGAAAGTTGGGTCCCGGAAAAATCGTTATACGGCAGAGCGCGGGTCGAAAAACACCGTAAAAAAGGGCTGCAGGAAACGTAATATAAAAAGCTCGGCAGCCGGGAAGAAAAAGCCTCGGGGGAAGATAACTCGCTCGTTTCGAAGTCCTGGCCGCGCTTCTTTTTCTCCAATCCCCGATAAGAGCATACCTGCACGCACATAACTCGCTGCAGCCGCACACATACACACACACACCCACACACACACACACACACACACACACACACACACACACACACAGATGTAGCGATCCTGCATCCGCAGGGCGATACGACCGCACACTCGCCTCCGTCCCTTTATCATTCCCGGCTACCGCTCGCCCCATTCTTCTATACATAGCTGCAGCAAGACACAGGTATACACGCGTATAAACGGGAGGGCAGAGGCTCGCAGGCGATTTAACACGATTGGCCGCCGGGAATAAAGTGGCGAGCCTGGCGCATTGGTTCCATCGGTACCATTGGCTCGCTCGCCTTCCCTCCGTCCGTCCTTCTCTCTCTTTGCTCTCCTTTCTCTCCTACGCGAGCGCGACCGGCCTCGATATCGGACTGCGCGGATGCTGCTGCTGCCACTGCTGCCCGACGTCACGTTTCTTTGGCGAACGCCGGCGAAAACTCGTTAAACGTCCGTTTAGTTCGAGTTCATTCTGCTCCCTCTCTCACTCTCTCCTTCTCCGGCTATTTTTCCGTTTCCGCGAATAACGTCACCGCGGCGTATAGACGACGAGCTGTAGACGAGGACTCGACGATTGAACGACGCCGAGGAAATTGGATGTGTTTGGCTTCGAGCGAACTTCACGAGCGCGCGCGCGGCATAATGAAGATTTCCACTGAGGCGAGGTATTCCCCCCCCCCCTCTCTCTCTCTCTCTCTGGCGCGACGAGTTCGTCGTCTTCTCTTGTACAAAAGCGGCCTTTTCCCCCTTTTTCTCCACAATACTATACCTCCCCGCAGCATTTTTTTATTAACGCCCCGGGCACGCTGAAACATTAAACGCAATGATTAGCGGGCGCTAGGAAATTCCGACTAATTGCGCGCAGACATCGCCGCCTGTAAATTGATTGTTTTCGAGAGATTCTCTCACGTGTAGCACCAGTAGCAGCGCGCAGGGACGAGTAATTAAAATAGTGCAGTAGCCGCAGGTATAGATGAGCCGCAAGTTCAAGGGCGCGTGCAAAGTGCGCGGGAAGGTTTTCCGAGATACGCTACATAAAGGCGCCCGCGCGACTCCTTAATCGAGAGAGAGAGAGAGAGAGAGCCTTATCCCGCGGACGAGCGGCGAAATTATTATACGCCTCGGGCTTCGGGTATGGTAGAGGGATTGCATGAGCCGCCGGCTGCTGTTGCCGCTGCAGCGAAAGAGAGAGCGAGAGGGAGAGAGAGATCGAGCCTCGGCGCCGTGTTTGATTATTGCACGACGTGTACTTGAGCGTCCTCCCTCGGAAATTATCATAACTCAACGTGGTAATCTACTACATGTGATGCTCGCTGTCTTTCTCTTTCTCTCGTTCTCGCGCGCGCACTGTATGTACTCACCCGCGCTCGCCGCAGAAGAAACCAAAGTTATTCGGATATATTGTCGGCCTTGGATAAAGCTACGCCGAGCGGTAATGATTTACACCTAAGGGGCATCGTATCATTGCCACGGGCGAACCCTTGCCTCAATTTTATTGCTCATTCTTTTATGCCGCCGCGAGAGAACCGAGGAAAAGAGGAACTTTCGAGGGGCTATTCACACGGAATTCAGGTAAAAGACACGGTTCGCTCGTTTTTACAGCGGCCCGAACGAGCTCGTAAATTGCGTCCGATGGAAATCGATTTCAAATTGTAAATCAAAGACGTATACGAAATGAAATCCTCCGACCGGAGTCTAATTAAAAATCGTCGGAAATATGTAAACCTCCCTTGCGCCAGAGTTGGCCAGCAGCGGCAGCAGCAGCAGCAGCAGCAGCAGCAGAAAGCAAAACTCGAAGCGAAAGCAAAAGGGAGAAACGGCAAAACACATAGCTACCTGGGAACTCGGTACACCGGCGGTCTCTCTCTCTCTCTCTCTCTCTCTCTCTCTCTCTCTCGTTCGGTCTGCGGCTTGGTAGCTCGCCCGAAGGAAACTCGATGGGCGCCTCCGACGTATACCCACCTACTCGCGTTTGATAGCACGGCAGCGCCGGTGGCAAAGGTGAAGGCGGCTGCAGCGCGGCGGCGCACTGCCGACATGCAAGCTTAATGCTGGACGAATTGGAATTGAATATTATGCCGGCCTGAGTAAACACACCGCCAAGTGAGCAAAGGAACAGTAGCTTCGCTTACCTGTTTTGAGCGCAAGGGCGGCCCATACTCGCGCTCCAGCTCGAAAATTGTAATTACAACATCGGTAAGTAAATTATAACACAATGCTGTGTGCTACTGCCGGCCGTGTTTCGTATTCGCAAGATAAACACGAGGAGGAAGCTAACGCTCGGATTCGCACTCGCCTCGCGGCAACGGCTCCAGCTCTCCGCAGGAGCCGGCAACGAAAGAACAATTAGGAGAAATCACTAGAACCACGTTGCAGTACTGGAGAAATTTCAAATTCAATCGTTTTCGAGAATTTTTCCGTTTGATGTGCTAGTGGGAATACAAGGTGTGTTTTACAGAACCAGCGTTCGCGGTAAATAACATAGTCGCGAGCGTTGCGCTTTAATTATCGAGTTTTTCAATGCGAGTAAATTGAAAAGTCAAGCCGGAAACCGTTTTTGAGAACGTATATGAAGCTTCCTTCCAAGCAATAAGCTCACAGAAGCGAAAAGATAGTCATCTTTATGGACGAGTTGTGTTGGCAGATGCAGATACGAGATACCGTGCTGTGCTGTATTATACAGGCGAACGGTTCGACACCAATACATCGCGAAGGCTCCCAACAGTGCATATATACATACAAGGGGTGAATATCGGCGAACGATTGGTATCGAGGAAGGCGCCGCCGCGGCTGATGCATCTGCCGCACCTGACGCTCCTTCACTTTACACTTTTTCAGCTCCTTCTTCGCGCCCTTCCTTTTCGGCGCTCTCGGTCTATAGGCTCCTCAGCCCGCCCCTTCCTTCCTTCCTTCCTTCATTCCTCGCATCCTTTCTTCCCTCGTGTTTTCTTTTTTTGGGCCGTAGTGCACCCTCCTGGGCTCGCGCGTATAACGTCCGCTCTTTAATGACCATTATTGAAATTTTACTGCCTCTTAATTGGAAAGTAATGGCAGGTTGCTCTCTCGTTAGCGAGAGGAGACGCGCATGATATCGCGATGGTCCCGACGTATATTACATACGTCTCGCGTCACCATATAGGGAAAGGCGCGCGGGAAAATTGTCGATATGCGAAGATTTCCTGTGTTGCCATAACCCATATAATTTCAAGCTGCGGTTTCGAGAGCCGACGACCGCGAGCGTTTAAACAAAATATCAAGCTCTCGTGAGAATTGACGGTCGCGAGCATCGAGTGTCCACGCGCACTCGAGGAGGCGTACACAAAGAGCATCGGTCGTTCGACATGAAGTCTCTCTCTCTCTTAAGGAGTCACTCGCATCAAAATTCTGAAAACAAACTGACGAGTAGGAAGCGCAAAGTAGAAATGGCAATAAAGGAAGAAGAGGCCAAGTGAATAGCCTTGTCCACTTATGCGCGCGGCGTCGCTCGAGTGACTCTTCGAACGGAATTTCACCGACATCTGCGCGCGCGAGCGTCTCCTGCGTTTCCTTTTCGAACCACATACAGACATACACACGTGCATGTGTCTGATGTATATACACACATCTATTACGCGGGGAATAGGCGAGCAGGTCGCACCCTTGGCGAACGGCCGCGCCAATATCACGTGCGTGTGCGTGATCCCCGTTCGCTTACTTATACTCATGCCAACTTACACGGAACTTGCGTGCTGCGTCAGGGGTGAGTGCGCACGACATACGGAGAGAGGGCTCGCACGGCGGAGGCTCGTTATTTCACTCTTGCACACGTGTATAATGCCAATATGACAATCGAATAGCTCCGCAGTTGAGGGAGAGCTGCTATACTGCCATTCAGAAGCTATTGATCTCAATTGCGATTTTCCTGCCTGCTCTTTCACTGCGAATTAAAGGACGCTCTGCTATTGCATGACCGATGCTGCTTTTTCAGCGCACGCGGCGGTATGCTCGCTTTTATTGATTTTTATGAACTCTTTTAGAGTTTTAATTGATCCGGCGAGTGCATGTGCGCGAAATTCAAATTTATTGCCTCCGGGATGAAATTCGAACAATTTATTTTGTAATTTAATCGAGTGCGTATATACTTCACGCAGTTAAAATAAATTGGAAGTCGTGGCGTGTATTGATTGAGATGTTGAACAATTTGGTTGAATAACAGGAATAAAATATTCGAAATCTAAATTCAGGCCCTATTGGCTCCCGCGCTATTCTATTGCTCACTTTTATGTTTTTGTGGGAGGTATAATGATATGCACCTCGCCTGAAATCCACCCATACACACAGCAACCTTATCCGAGCGAATCTAAAATATTCAATATCCTCTCTTTAAATTTCTATCTAGCGGTATAGTGTTATCGTATTCGTCGTATAGTCCAGGTGGCAACGACGGTTGTCTCGAAAATAAAATCAAATTCAAATATCCTAAGTAAAAGTTCACGCTTGGATGCGAAGGAACGATCGCGCAGGCGGAATTCGTTGCGCTTGAAAGGAGCGAGTAGTGGCAGGAGATATCCGGAGCAGGTATACCACCCATCGATAATTAATACTTCGACTCTCGTTTCGGCTGGTGCCTCCTAATTGACAATCGCCATTAGTTCCGGACGATGAAGTTCCAGCTCAATTGCACTGGCCCATGTGCCCCTTGCACAATTGGCTCGGGGCCAGTCTTTCCAGGTCCCTGTCAATGTGATGTACGATTTCGATTTAAGTCTAATTAAAAGTCGATTTTCTCGAAGGAACTGCCAGGTTTCCGGATCATCAACATCGGGCCCGTCCTTTATACACTTTTAATATACGCTCATTTGTTCTGTTTCAGGGAACTTTTGCTTGTCTGCGCGCGCGCAGGAAACCGTTCTTGACCTTACCTCGTGTACGCGTCCTTTCTCACAATCTCCGGAGACAAATGTCTTGGCTATCAGTCAATTCTTTCGCGTACGAAGAACAGGTTCACATATAATAACCAGAAATTATAGAGGTAATCCTTTTTCCACGGTGATCGCATAATAATCACACATCGGATACGGGAGCAAAACAACCGAATCCATTTACGTCAAAAACAATCCGTCGATTTACGGTAAATGAAATTCGGCCGAT
Source organism: Pteromalus puparum (assembly GCA_012977825.3). Taxonomy (NCBI): domain Eukaryota; kingdom Metazoa; phylum Arthropoda; class Insecta; order Hymenoptera; family Pteromalidae; genus Pteromalus; species Pteromalus puparum. Next base: position 55,271,519 of record CM053168.1, read on the forward strand.
TCTCGGCAACGATCTCTCACGCGCGCGGCACCGACTACGCGATACATTAAAATACAACGGCGCAGTTAAAACAATCGAAAGTGTGCGTCGCTGGTCCCGCAATAACTCGGCTCGCTCGCGCCTGAAAATTCGTCGCGTCGTTCCCGCAGGGCCATTAACTTCTGGTAACGTGCGAAAACGGCAGTAAATTTCGACGGAAGTAATGGATGCCAGGCTTTAAGGATGTACAACGGCAGTCCCGCGCGACGCCGTCGACGGTCCCCCGGTCCCTCTGTTCCTTATTCGCGCGGGGCCGTAAGAATGTGTAGTAATACACTTCGCTCACACCCCCCTCGTTCGAACTATATACGCGAGCTTTCGCGCGAAGGAGGGAAAAGGGGTAAGCCGACTCGGCGGCAGCAGCAACTCCTACGACCGTCGCCGCATAAACATAAATTATCAGCTGGTAATTACAAGATACGGTCTCTCTCTCTTCGGTCGCCCTTTGGGTTCCTTCATTCGTTCCTTCCGTCCTTACAAGCCGACGCCTATAATGAGGAGCGTAAGAGGGTAAGTAACCCCCTACCACTTTCTTTCGCACCCCCTCTTTTCAGTTTTACACTACCCTCGTCCCTCTCTTTCTCTCTCGTGGCGGCGGCGGCAGCGTTTGCACGCGCTGCACGAACCTCGCGACTTCTAATTGTTATATACATTCCATTAGGCTAATTGCCGAATTAAGACTTCCACTCGCCGAAGAGAAAGTTCGAACGGGAAAACGTATATTGGATGGGGAACCAGTCGCGGCGGTAAACATGTTCCGATAATTCCGGGCCAATTACGCGAATCATTACCCTGCCTACTTATACTCTCTCTCTCTCTCTCCCTCTCTCTCTCTCTCTCACTCACTTCAATTAATTGCCATCTCCTTCGATGCACATTCAAATTTCTGAGACAACGTTGAACTCGATAAACAAATAGCCGTTACATCGCTAATTCGCATAAGCTTTACGGCGAATAATTCAAGATGCTATCACGCATGCAAACGACGACCTGAATCGACGACACTGTAAGTCTTGAGGAGAAATAAGGGGGTGGCGTCGTATAAGCAGTGGTGCCCGTCGAAATCGGTAAGCTCGCGGAATTCCCGCTATCGCAAAAACAATTAATGCCCGTTAAAAGAAATCCGTGATTTACGGACGGTCGTGTATAGTGCGCAGGGAGGTTTGGCCTCGAGATAACGCCTGAACTCCTTCTTAGCCCCGACTTAACAGGCGAGCTTAGCGGCATTTTACCTCTTTCCTTTGTCGCGCCGTTGCGGGTATCCCTGCATCTTTTATCCGTCCGCAAGCTATACGCCAGTGTATACTCCGGCCGTTTAACGACTGCCAAAGCTGACCTATTCATCTTTGACCCCCGAGTCGCCTTCTTAAACCGGCTTGTCTGAGCTTACTTTTGATCAAGAGGGACGAGACACGCGATACTGCGAAAAATTCACCAGCTCTGTTTACGAAACATTGAGAAAGAAGTATTTTTCGATTATTCGCGTATATTACACAGCATATCGGGGCAATAAATGATTAACGAGAGAGCCGGTGCAGTGAACTTTCACTTCCGTCCGTGATCAATTAGATAAATTTAATTAAGCGCGTTTTTTCCACATTGACGTTGATGCGCGCGCTCTGTCGGGAGAAAAAGTCCTGATGAATGATTTGAAGAGGAGTTTTGACATAAAGAGAAATAGAGAGCGGGAGAAGGTAATGGTAACGAATGTCTTACGGGCGTGCGGCGCGCGTTATAGCCATTAGCGGGTAATTAGAAACAGATGCCGAGCGAATCTTTTAAGGTGAAGCATAACCTTAATTTATAAAGCGCGATTATTCAACGGCGTGGGACGACGACGACGCCGTAGCCGCTGCCGCCGCCGCCGCCGCCGCCGCGTGCATCGGCGCCACCTTCGAAACAAAAGTTTTAATTATTTATTAGCCGCACGGAGCGGAACACAACCGGGCGACGAAGGCCATTGTCTCTTTAAAGCGCTGCTTCAAACTTTTATGCGCGAAAGCTGAAATCTCCGAAAAATGTTTTCAACGTTCTCGTATATACAATAACGCTGGTGCAGAGCAAACCGAGTGGATTGAACCGCGACGCGACCATTTTTCAATTAGCGAGATCGAACTGGGAAACGACGAATAATGGAGAAAAAAAACATCGTCAGCGAAGCGGATTGACGTGACCCTGTGGGGCTGCTGCTGCTGCTGTCGTCCGACGACACACAGCAGCTGAAAGAGAGCTCGATTATGCTGGGCCGCACCCTTGTTGCGTGGGTCGCCGGATGTGACAGTCGCTCGCTTTAATTACTCACACGCGTGTGCCCGGCCGGTTTAAAGTGCAAGATACTCAATTCAAGACGATTCACAGCCGAGAGACAGAGAGAGAGAGAGAGAGAGAGAGAGAGAGAGAGAGAGAGAGAGAGAGAGAGAGGCAATTGTGTTGTGCAGAATTATTGACGTCTCCAGTGCATTAATTTGCTCTGCTTTTCAAACAAAGAAGCAAATCAGGGCCTACCCGCGCAGCTGAATAACAACGTCATGCACAAGTAAATCTAAAAAAGATTAATCTCGGTAGTAGTAGTAGAGCTTGGATAATTATCGAGCCAGCGCGATTAACAAAAGACCGTCGTGGCAGAGAGGAGCATAAATTCTTCAAGCGAAATCTCGTTTCAGCATGTTTGCGCGAAACCTTAGACTCGAGACGGCAGCAGTGCGGAGAAATACGAGGATATAGTAGCCGAAGGGGGAGAGTCGCGCGAGTAATGCTACACACAGAGCCAGCGGCGCAGCGTTTATCCAGCTCTTCGGTCCATAGATCAATGGCTGGCAATTATTGTAAGTTCATTAGAGTTCGGGCTTTCCTTGCTCCACACTCTCTCTCTCTCTCTCTCTCTCTCTCTCTCTCTCTCTCTCTCTCTCTCTCTCTCTCTCTCTCTCTCTCTCTTCGGCCGTCTTATTCGCTCGGCTTTCTTCTTCTTCCTCCTTCTCGGCGTAGAATCTTGCTCAGCGAATGAACATCCGGTCCCGCGTCGTTTCTCGATGCAAACTATCTTCTTGCTCGCACCCTCGCGCGTATATAGCTGCGTCGTGTGTATATCCTCTCCCTTTGCCTCCGTCGGCAGGAGTCGAAATTGCGACATTCCGAGGGAGCCGAAACTATTTGACTCCGTAATTTGCGATTGTAGTTTATTGCGGATGCGTATACATGCACATCGCGCGCGCCACTGCAATAAGCGACGACGGCAGAAGACGAGATTTTCACGCGGGGAATCCCTGGACTACTCGGACCTCGACTCGGACACGAGTTTACATTCCGAAAGTGAAACTCAACGCCGCCGCGCTTGATAGTGCAAGTTGAAATAGTTCCTGCTGCATCAGTCCATCGGTTACGCCGGGTATCATTGTTTTCCGAAAGATTACTTCATTGGAAAAATTCGTAAGATGAGAGGAAAACAAAGATATAAATAATGAGGAGAGCGTGCGAACGGGCGCGAAAACAAGAGCCAACAAAAATTTCAATCAGCAAAATGCGTTACATTCATATTCTCCGCGGCGGCGAGACGGAGCTTGAGCCCTAGAGTCGCGCTCTCTCTCCTTGCGAAACTCGTAAATAAAATAAGTTATAGCCCGCCGAATCGTAGACAGTCGTATCTCTCATACGCACCGTCCTGGCAGCTTAAGTGTAAGTGCGCCGAGGAGTCTCGAATAAGTATATAAGAGAGCTGCGCGCGCGCGAATCGCCGGGGAACAGCGATGACATAAGTCACGCGCGGCGGTGGAGCCGTTGCGTATTTCGCGCCAGAAAACTGCACACCGCGCCTGCCGGGCGAATGAAAAATCGTCCGGCACGCGAGAATGCCGTATTTATTGGAGGGTCAATTCCCCTCTCTCATTGAATATACGCGGCTGCAATTCGCGCGACGAGAGCAGGGGATGAGGCCTGTGCGCTGTGGAGGAATCCGAAACGAAGAGTTAATGCTGCTAATGATGAGGGCGCAATAAAACGCGCGCGCGCTCGCTCTCGCGAAAGACAGAGATGAGGGCTAAAGGCGCTTTTAAGCGCGAATTGACTTTGCGCAGTCGTCGAGGCTGCAGAGACGTACTTAAAACTTACAAGATTATGATCCATTGAGTAATCCTCAAAGCGTTTTCGGGCGGCCGGCGCAAATTGCAATCGCGCAAACGCGCCGCGATAATTGTCAGCTCTCGGGTGTAATGACAATTTTCATCGTGTCGTCACGAGAACAAGAGAGAGAGAGAGAGAGAGAGAGAGAGAGAGAGAGAGAGAGAGAGAGAGAGAGAGAAAGAGCGAAATATGCAGCATACAGCTGCTGTGTTCGACAGGCAGACAGGTATAATTGCAGCAGTTCGCGTTGCAAGACCACTACTGGGCCAAGAGAAAGAGAGAAAGAGAAGAGTCGTCTTCGCGCGAGCGCAAGCGAACGTGAGGGAACGCAGCCGCGCCACTTCATCCCACAAAATTGCTACTCCAGTTACTTAAACTGCCCGCACCTCGAATTTAGACTATGGATTGCCCAACAACATCTCTCGCGCGCCGCTGCAGCTGCCATTATTCGCGCGCGGTTTATCTCGATATGATATTAATGATGGCATTAGACGCCTGTCGCAACAGACCTACGTGAGCATGCAGCGACTATAACCCTGTATATAATAGTTGCGGCAATAAAAAACGAAATGTCTCCTTTTCCATTATAAGGCACGAATCCGTCTGGGCGCCATTTTTCCTCCCTTCATCCATGAAAATCTTCTTTTCCGGCCCGTTTACTCGCAAACGAGTACACGCGGCTACGCGAGCTGGGACTTAGGTGTGTGTTGTATATATACACCCGTAGCGCCGTGCTGCTGCAGTTCAGCTGCTGCTTCGTCGCAATAAATAATAAATAATTCTTAAAGCAGCCGCCTATGCATCATCGTGTCATTCCACGGGCGAGATGCCGCTGCCGACGCGACGGAAAATTTATCGATGCTAATTTTCCAACACGCGCGCGCGAGAGCGCGTTCTCGCGGCAACGGCGGTCGCTACGTCACGAAGAAGAAATTGTATATTTTTGTACCCGCGCGCTTCTCCTATACATACCCCGCCGTCTGCTTTCTTCCCAATGCGCTCTCGATCCCTTCTTACATTAAAAAATATACGACGTGTTTTGCGTTCCACTTGGCTGGGTAATTTATTTCTATTTTGCTATACAGGCTGCTGAAAATTTATGGACCCTTTTCGCAAGAAAAATTTGACACGCTTGATTTACAAAATCGTTTGAATAAAATTGTACAATTTGCAATGAGGCAAGCGGCGCGACGACGCGGCAGTTACTTTAATGTTCCGCGCGGCGCTCTCTGTGGCAACGTCAATGTTTGCAAACACAAATAGCCCGACCATAACAAAAAGAAAAGCAAATAGATCTCCCGGTGTGGCATAATCAAACGATTCACACAAATAAAGTAGCCTACTGCAGACAATAGGATATTTTGAGCAGCGAATTGCTCGCAGTAGAATCCGAGTGTGGGATCGGGAAGATCCGCCATCAGTAAGTCAGAGTCGTGTTGCGCAACGACGAGGACGGCATTGCAGTGAAAAAGTGGCAGTGACTCGCAGCAGCGGCGGCTCACATTTTATTATTGCTCGAGCGCGAGCCGTTTTGCGGTGCTGCTCTTCGCGCTCGAAAACGGCATTACTGTCATTAGCGCTGCACTTTTGCCCGGCATATACACTCCGAAGCCAGCTTCTGTGTTATTCCGTTCCTCTCCTCCCGCGCACAGGCGAGTTCTCTTTCTGTGTGCAGCCTTCGCATAATTAAATACGAGATTGTACGTTTACATCCACAATTGTCCCGAATTTAGCAATATTTAATTTTCGTTTGCCGCCTGCAAAGATTCGTATTTCGTTTATTTTTCGCGCGCACTCGCGGCTTCTCTTCTTTCGACATACCGACGACGGGACTTCATCTCTCCGTGAAATAGAACCGAAAACACACTTGCGCGAAAATTCCGGGCTATTACGATAATCACAATTTTCATTGTGCGCGGTCGCGCCGCTTTTAGCCAGGAGGCGTCAAAAACTCTGTTGGTTAATTGAAAAGAGCACACGGCCTCATGAATATACATGCATATATAGGCAAGAGGGAGAGAGGCGTTCATTCGTCGGGAGATAGAGAAAAATCATTAAACGGAATGCTTCAGCTTCAGCGACTGCTGCTGCTGCTGCTGCTGGTGTGCGCGGCACAATTAACTCCGAGCCCGGGTAATAATTAATTTGCAATTAGCGCGTCTGCTCTGCTCGCGCAACTCGCGCTGCTTTGTTTCTCCGGTTTCTTTCGACAGGCTCGACAGGGCCGAATCGGAGCAACTACGAGCACAACAGCCGTGCGCGATAGCGTTTTAATTCCTGGATCTGCCGCGAAATTCGTGGAAATGCGGGACGCGCAGAACGTGCGCCGCCTACTCGCCAATTTGTAATTTGCGATGCGGCGAATCACATCGCAGAGCTCCTCGCGTTCCTCCTCGCCTTCGCGTAATTTGAAATTGTAGCGACGTGAAGTACTGTCGATGCTCTGCGGTGTGCCAACAGAGATGAAATATTCGCGGAGCGCGTAATAAACAACTAGATTAAAAGCGTGACGTCAACTGATGCGAAAAAAATCTCGGCGAAGAAGTGACTCTAAGAAATGCTAATAAAGCCTGATTCGGTAATTAGCCGTATGAACCGAGGAGCGGAGCTTTATTCAGGCGCATAATGAGCGTCGATCGGCGAGAGCGCGAAAATCGCTCTGCATATTCGCCCGCGCGCTTTCAAGCCCGGAGCTACGAGACGGTGACGGCGGCGGCAGCGGCAGCGAAAAACGGAGAGTGACAGCCCGCTGAAAAGCTATTAGTGGCTCGAGTCAATAAACAAAGGAGCGTTTTGGGCGATATAATATTGATTAATGGGAGGTTAAGGAAGCGTGCTGGCGTTTAGTCAAAGTTCTCTCCAAGGTTCGCCCCCGACGCAGCTCGCGCTCCGCCGCCGCGTTTCCCTCTGCAGCGGCAGTAGACCCCCTCCTCCCATCCTACTCACTCACACTTCGGTGTGTGCCGAGCGATTATCGAATTTCCTCCCCGTAACAATGAGGTCCTATTAACTCCCACCCTCTTTGCGCCCTCTCTTCGGTATACGTTATATAGCCGGCGATGCAGAGCGGCGCCTGCTGCTGCCTTCGCTCTCTCTCTCTCTCTCTCTCTCTCTCTCTCTCTCTCACTCTGCCTTTGTGTATTGTTAAGTCTATCCGCATTAAGCGATCCATAATGCGCAGCTACTTCTCGCGATAAATCCCTTCAAATTGCTTCTTGGTCAGCGACAATGAGTAAACGACGACGTCGATCATCGCACCCGCCCAAAGAGTCGCAACACTGTGTGCTTCATATACGTGCGGCTATTATAGGACGCAAATATTTAAAAAAAAAAACGAAAAGTAAAAAACAGTCGGATATAGTGAAGTACAGTACGTGCGACCCGGTCGTATGCACGCGACATGCTCTAATTTCTTCGTTTGCATTCTCTAAAAAAAGAAACTTGTCCTTTTATCTTTGGAGTGCTCCAACTATCTTTTCCGAGCAGTACAGCAGCAGCACGGCACACACTCGACACTATACACAGTAGGTATACGACGGCAACGGCCCGCTCCAGAATTCTAGATACTAGAAGATTCTTCTCGTCTTCGTTTTCCCTCCCGCGCCCGTCGCCCCCTTCACCCCCTTCACCCGAATAGGCTTGTTTGCCGCGCAGTGCACGAAAGTCCCATCTACCGGGGAACCAATTAGTTGCTTTTTCCTTCGAGAAAAGCTACCGACTTTACTTGTCTCCAAACTTACCTTTCTCGAGCTCCTCCGCACTCGAGTATCTTTAGAAAAAATTCCTCGATAATAAGCTCTATCTACAACTCGCAGAGACGGTTTTTGTTTTAAAAAATGTATTACTCCGAGCCGTTTCATCTTGCGGGACTACACGTAGTTTCTCCTAATTGATGATTCCGATGAAACAGCTAAGACCGCAAAAGTTTCGAACTTAATTCGGTGAAATGAATTAAAAGAGCTTTTTCTAAAAGTTCGCCGATCCTTCCGACTAGACTTCGCGACAACAGCACTCGAGTCTCGCCGATACGCGAGACGGCGAAAATTTGAAGCTTCCCTAATAAAAGATGACTGCAGATTTTGAGCACACACTCGGCTGGCTGCACGTATTGAAGAGTCTCATTAGTGCTGTTTGTTATTGTTTGCGCGACACTTGGGGCTGGCTAAGAAAAAAAAGAATGTAAGAAAAAACGTGCGCGCGCGATACGAGAGGGCGCCCGGAGGTGTCACGTTGATCTCGCTGATTCTCACACCTCGCCTTGTCATCCGGCCCCTTGTTGAAGCGTCGACTGCTGCAACGGCAGCCACTACTACTGCTGCTGCTACTACTTCCCCGGCTACTTGTCCCCATTTTTGGTTTCCTTTTAAGCAGTCTCCCTCACAATACGCGAAAGCTTGTTAAGTAGAAGCACCCTTGCGCTGATATATACCGAGAGAGAGAGAGAACGTCGTGTTGAGACGCGACTGCTTCCTGGATTGGCGCACTGTCGCTCGTGCAGCAATGCAGACGGACGGCTTCGAAAATCGCGCGATATACAATTGTTCTATTTTCGTTTTCTTCGCATTCGCGAATGAGAAACTTGTACGAGAAGTGAACGCACATATCAAAGACATACCGTAATCCCAGGAGTGAATGAGAAATTATATAACTGTGATATGAATTCCACGGTTCCCCGTTTATTAATATTCAGACATGCACATCTGAAGTTTAATTAAAAGTTTCCCGCACAGGCTTCATTTTCAGCCGACCAAATACATGTACTTCTAAAAATACTGTCTCAAAAAGCAAGAAATGTCACGTCTCACACTACTTTGATGACAGGAAAAAGAACTCGCGGCGTCGTCGACGACGACGAGCTGGCGAAAACGTAGAGAGAAAAAAAACGAGGGAGTAGAAAAAAAGAGAGTTGAGAAATCAAAAGAGAACAAATGTGAATAAAGAAGAAAATAAGAAAGGAGAAGCCGAGGAAAGAGTATAACGCGAAGGTCGCCCGAGGTAATACCGCTCGGTCGAGGGCACTCGGGAACTTCAGACTTTAGTAATTGTAAAGCAGCGAAGGCGGCGTGGTACAATGCGCGATGACGGAAGTCGCTGCAGCGCGAATCCGAACTGCATATACGCGAAAAGTGCGAGCGAGCCAGTCGTCGTGCCGTCGTGTACACGTATACATGCGCACACATTCTGCACCGGCGCCGTCGTCGCTGCATCAGCCAAGTGGAAAATAGACTCCCGGATAATTGAAGTTCGTAATCGGACTTTGTGCGACGGGCTGCACAAGTCCGCGAATCGCTGCCGGGAAGCATGTCGTCGGGTAGAATGGACTGCGAACTTTTTACTTCTTTATCCCTCCTGTACAACCGACCATTTCCCCCCTTTGATTTTCTTTTGTCGAGACTCGACGGATTTGCGCCGATTTCTTTTATCGGAAAGAAAACTTGATACCCACGCATCTCGTTAAAACTTGTTATCGTAAAAGCAGCTAATTTCTTAAAAATTTTATCTCCATAAATTATCGCGTCTTCGTTATCGAGTATAATGGATGGGTAAATTTTTATAATCCACGTACCACGGAGATTCGCGCAAGCACTCAGCAGCGAAGGATCATGAATTAGCATCGAAGATGCGCCCGTTTCAAAAGTGGCTAGCCAGATGTTTGCTCGGGCCTCATAATATGCCGGCCGCGCGTGTAGACAATGTTCCCGCGCACTTTTTCCGGCCGACGGCTTCTTCTTCCTCGTTTCACATTGCATGCGCGCGCGCGTGCTCCCGCAGTTATCTCGAGATTTGCTCCTCATTAGTCGGACTACCTCTGCGATGGGAAAACAACAATTTTTCTACTCCTGCAGTGAAAACAATCGCGAACCGACCACTCGGCTGGCGCTTCTGTTCTTTTTTTTTCGGGAATATCCGAGCTCGCGCATACATTCCACGGCGCCACCGCGAAGATTCGCTACCGCCGCCGCGGGATGATGATGGGATGATGAACCGGCGGCTGGTGCTGCAGCCCCTAGTCGGGTAAAAGTAAAGCGCCGCGGGAAGAAGCAGTAGACGGCGGCGACTGGCTTCTTTCCTCCCTCCCCCCTACTTCATTTGCCGGAGCTAATGGTTTGGAGCTGGGCAAGAAGGTTATTATGCGGAAGTACAAAAGCGATACCTTTGCAATTAAGAAGTACGGCTGCATTCTAAACTGTCCCACTGTTTGCGCTTTGTTTGAGCAAAGTCGTGGCCTGAGCTTTCTTTCCTCCCTACCCTCTCACCCTTCATCTTCCCGTCCTTTTTTTACGTTTTCTTTTTTTTTCAGAAATTTTTCATACGTCTTGACCTCCGTGGGGCCTTTGTTGCTGCTTTGCTAGCTCGAATCTCCATTTGCCTTTAAATGGCAGGGCAAAGTACACTGAGCACAAATCTGCGAGCAGCATTTGAAACGAAGGGAATTCCGGCAGAGTTTAAGTTGCGCTCGAAGCGACGAAAACTTCAATTAGCCGAACAAAAATATCCGACAAAAAGTCCGGAACGCCTCTCTTTCGGAAGAAGTTTTTGAATCGCACCAAGTTCCGCGAAGTAACTGAAGCGAATAGTTCGTTAACGACGACCAGTCTCTCCGCTTGTGATCTGTCGAAAGATGAAGCGGCGGCGCATAGCTTCATTATAATACGCGACACATTTCTGCCACGTCGTTTTCTGAGCGATTGCATGTCAAGTTATGATGACGACGAGGACGAGGACAACGACGGGTAAATCATATAGACACGGGAGAATAGAGACGGTGGCGCGTGCAGCAGGCATAGAGCACGCGGGGGTGATTGCGAACGCCGGAGAAGAGAAGAATCGGGAACGGCTCCTGAGACTATACGCAGCGCAAGAGCAGCCTGGAGAAACTTCGATATATAGGAAAGGGGGTGGTCGAGAGAGAGAGAGAGAGAGAGAGCGCGCGAGACGAGAAGAGAAAGAGCGAGACGCCCGCGAGACGGGGAGGCTGGGTACACGAAGTTGGGAGAGCCTCGCCGAGGAATATGAAACAATCGCTTCATTGGAAAGTCAAGAATCTCTCGAGCCCGTCGGCGTTTGACTTGCCATTAGGAGCGTCAGTTTTAATTGTGCCTTCTCTCTTCGGCTGGCTGCGCGTAGGTGCAGTCTATACCCCCTCTCTGCTCTGCTCGTCGTCGCAGCCGTAGGCTCGTGCGCGCACACACCCACGTACACACACTCACGAGTGTATATCTATATCGGTCGGTGTCGCGTGTGTGCGCAGCTCGGCGGCATAGAGCTAGAAGCTCGTGCCCTTTAGCGATGTCTCATTAGTTGCAGCGCACACTGCAGCGGATGAGTACTTCCCTCTTGTGCAGGCTCGCGAATAGGAACTCTCTCCCTCTCTGTCACTTGACAGCCGCCTTCTTATTTGCGCCCCCGCGCGCTACGGCCACTTGCGCTACTGCACCCCTGTACAGTCGAAGCTTGCGGAAAGCTGCTGTTCCTTCAGTTTCATTTTCGTCCGACCGAATCGACTGCTACCACTGCGAGGCTAGCAAAAGAAGCCGCTTCTCGATCGACTGAAAAGTTAATCATGGAAAACTGAGAGCAATCATTTTTCAAGCGGCTACAAGAGAGAAAGAAAGAGAAAAAGTTCATAGCTGAGTATATATTGTACTATAGAGACAATAAAGAAAAGCGCTATTGCAGCAGGCTTAGAGCTGCGGCAAAGAACGAAGCTTGGCTTCTGAAATATATAGATGTCGGCGACAAGCGTTCTGCGCAGTCGAGAGAGAGAAAGAGAGAGAGAGAGAGAGAGAGAGAGAGAAGCACCCGATACACGCGTTCGTTCATTATTCGTTCGTTGCCGGGGACAGGCGAGCTGCAGCAGCAGCGGCAGCAGCAGAAGTGGGATAGTTGCTCCGGGCGTAGCTTGATTATTTTCCGCTAGCTCGTTCATTCAGGTGAAGCGTGCGCGGCACATGGCGGAGGTTCAATTGGAAACAGCAATCACTGCTCGCCTGGTGTATTTTGTTCTCTCGCGCAGAGAGCAGCGAGCGGCGAACTCCAATAATAAGCTTTCTCCTATATTTCCTCTTCAGCCCCGCCGCCTTCGAGCTTCCCACCCCCGCCGCCGCTTGTTTCCTATTTCCACTTTCCCAGCCTTTCCCGAACGCGAGAGACGAGCGATTCTACGTGAGCGGCTAGCTCTTTCTCATTCGCTTTGCTCGATCTATAGACGTAGCTCGACCCGCACCACCTCCACGCTGGCGCTAGAGAGAGAGAAAGAGAGAGAGAGAGAGAGAGAGAGAGAGAGAGAGAGAGAGAGAGAGAGAGAGAGAGAGAGAGAGAGAGAAATCTCGTCTTCTCATTCGATTTTCCGTCTTCCTCGCGCTGCGCTAGCTATATGCCCCATGTCTCGAGTCTCGAGAGCTGCTTTACAAGATACACCTTGCCTGCACGTATATTTCCCGCTCGCGCTTTTCTTATTCCTCCGTCGGTATTTCCTTCTGTCTTTCGCCGAGCAAATGACATCGCATGACGCCGGTAGACTCTCGACTATAGCCCACTTCCATTTTAAATTCCGGATTTTTCAGCGCGAAATCTCTCGATTTTACGCGGGCATTGTTGGAAAGAATTCTAGGCTCGTATCAAGAAATATTTACTATTAATACGCGCGGAGAGACTAATTTGTTTGCTCCGACTGTTTTGATAAACAGCCAGGCGCACGCGGGGGCCATCAGAGAAAAAACGGGTGTACGCGATAACAAAATTTGGCATTGTCATCTTTAAAATAAACCCGTTGAAAAAAAGCGTGAAAAGAAGAGGAGAGAGAGGACAAACAGCGCGCGCGCGAGCCAAAAAAATCAAAGCTTCCTGTTTGTCAAACACACGTTAAAAGTAGGAGCCTGAACACGAAGGGACACAGCGAGCGCGGTGATGGGCCGGCGGCAGCGGCAGCGACTGCTGGGAAAAAGAAGAGGCGAGGAAAAAAAAAAAAAAAAACAAGTATCGCGAAAACGGAGGGAGCGATTCGGCCTGTAAAGTGCAGGCTCGATTTTCAGGCAGCTATGCAGCCGGCAAACGTCAACGATAGTGCGATTACCGGCGAGTGTCGACTCTCTAACCCTTCCGGCCTGTAAACGGCACATAAATACATCGATTCAATTCCGTTTGGCCGCTGGAACGTGTCGCGCTCAACGTGTCCCCCTGTACCCTCATCCTCCCCCGCATCTCTTCGTGCGTCCCTCGAGCCGCGCGCCGTTTCCCTCCGACGTATTCGCCCTTCTATAAAAATTTATCGACTGGCAAATTGTTTCGCGTGCGCCGCCGTGTGTATTTCTGCCTCCACGTACGCAAATGGCAAACGTGAAGCTCTCTCGTACGAGATGTCCTGCATAGGGTCAGTGTACACACTCGCACACGTTGACCGTATACCGCCGTTAAGCTCTGCGGCCTCCGCATTCAGTCCTTAATTAACAAAAAGTCATTAAACTTTTCGCGCGAGAAGCATCGAACGACTACTGGCTTCTTGTTTTCACGATTGCCCCCGTTTTAGAAGCTTTTATGAGCGACTTGTTCGCGAATTTCTTTGAATGACCAACCCCTTCCAACCCTTCCTATCAAACGGCGAATGAAACTTTACGGCCCTATATACCTAACTACGCCCACCGACTGTTACTACTGAATGTAACCCTGATGACAGATGCAGATGAATGATATAATCAATTTTAAATCGTTTTATTTTTGATTTTGAGTCACACTATTATTTTTTGCTTCAATTCTACTGCGAAAGAAAAAATACACGAAATGCGATATCGTCGTTTCAGAAAAATTCATCCGCCTGTTGAATATTTCGTTACACTTTGCAAGAGAGAGCAGCCTTTGGCAACAAAAATATTTTTTTACCCGAAATTCCCGGAATGAATTTTCGTAATAACCGGGAGATTGTCGGATATAGCTTCGTTATATGCGGCAGAGAGCGAATTTCGTCTAGCATTACTGCACACATACATAGCGATCGCCGTGTAAACGATACGCATCGTGCCTGCAGCCGAGCGTTGTTTAGATATTTTATTCCGGATCTGTATGTGCGACTGCATTTGCCCGCGCTGTACTGGTCGGTTCCGCTGCGTTGCAATGCGAGCTTAACACGACAAGGCGATAATGACGAGCATAACCATTAGAGATATAGTCGACGTACGCTAACAGGGGTTGTTGCGCTTTTTGGCCGCTCGCGTACGACCCAAGGGCTAAAAATTACTCAACCTGAAAATTAAATTGTAAATCGCGCGCGCGGGCGTGTGATTCCGCGGTGGAAAAAAATTCACTCTCGTACACAAAGGTATTCGAAGCACTTTCGATCGACGAATCAATCAAGCTTTATAGCCGTGACATCTCAATTAAAGAGGTAGATCAGAGGAGATTCAAATTCGCGAGGAAAGAAAAAAGAGTCGAGGACGATCGCGGTTGACTGCAGTTTCACCTCGATTAATTTCGGAATCGGCAGCGATCCAGCCGCTAAGCTATATTCGAGCCAGCATTCCGGGCGTTCTTCGAAGCCATGGAAAGAGAGCAAGAGCGAGAGAGCAGGGGGCGCAGAGGCCCGAACACCGCAAACCCGAAACGTTCACTAATTTTCTGTTTAGTCGTAAAATAAATTCGCCGGGGCATCCGGGTGCTTCGACCCGGGGAAAATGGTCTCGGGAGCGTACTCTCTCTCTCTCTCCCTCCCCTGCTCGCGCTCTTTCTATTTCTCTCGCTCTCTTCCGCGTTTCTCCGTTTGCGCGCTCTCTCTCTCTCTCTCTCTCGCTCTCTCTCTAGCGCCTGCAGCGATAGTGTGCGACGTTTACCGCGTATAGTGCGCCGCGCCGAAATTTGGAACCGGGAGTAATCGAATTTGTTGGCGTCGTTTAATGAGAGCCGCACAATAGTTGTCTGTGTAATTGGTGCGCGGCGCTGGCGACCCTCCTCGCACCCCCTTACGGCTTATCCCTTTCGCAGTGCAGCATCAGCCCTCGGGCGCTTGCATTTTTTTTCAACTCGAAACAGCGCACGCATTGGAGCTTACATTTGCCATATCGCGATTTTTTCGTTTTAATGAAAACGTCTGCACCGCGTGCGAGGTCTCTAATCGACTGTCCCCCGCGTGATTTAATGCGATTTGGCAGAAACTGCGCCCGGCCCTCCGGCGTGTATTTACCAATATAGTGATTAAATGTTGCATGAAATCACGAGTTCCACGTCATAACATTTTAAGAGTGCCGCTCTCTCGCGCGCGCCCCATCGAGTGACGGGTTAATACTCTCGCTCATAGTGCGCGTGTATATGTGTGTGCGGGTCAAGTGCGCGGTATGCGCCGCTCACGCGAATGTGTACGGGTGCGAATACGCGCGTTCGCCCTCGTGTTCTCCTCTCTCCCACCCCTGCCTTTTCGCTCTTGCTCCCTAGAATAGGCTTAAATCGTCGAGGCCCTCATCAACGAAACTCTCCTTCACCTACCGTTTAATTACAGCATACTTAGCTGACTGTGCCGCCGCCGCCGCCGCCGCGCTCTCGTCTCTTTATTTGCGCCGCCTTTACGCTGCACACGATCTCGTTCTCTCTCTCTCCTTCCGCTCTTGACACAACGACGCGACGGCAGCGAGCAGCTTGCTGCAAAGGAACGAGGGAGGGACGAAAATCTAGATAGAAAAAGGCGAAAAAGAGGCAGAGAAAAGGCACTGCGTGTACGTATGCGGTATAAAGGAAAACGCGAGAAAAATAAAAGCCGAGCTGCGCGACAGCAGATGATGATTGTCAAGCAATTTTACATACGCGCATGATATACCTATACTACTGCGTACTGCTCGCTCAAAAAGAAAATTTGATATATAATGTCGCGCCGGAATTTTCAACGCCTCGCGGAATCAGTGCTCGTAAAATTTAACGCTGTCGCGTTATTTCGAAATTATTCGCGCGATTATTAGATTAAAGGATGTAAAAGGCGCGCGCTCTTGCACTGCTCCGCGCTCGGGCTAATGAGATTTCGGTTAACGAGTCTCATTATGGAATTCGAGTGAAAATTAAAATCGACGACTGATTTTTCACATCAACGTTTTCCGCGAAAGTTGAGTGCAGCGTTAAAAAGTAGCTGCCGAATAAATTCAGGAAGTTTTTGTGAGATTCGCGTCGGATCAATGACTGTACGTGCTGACAGCCAGGTCGCTTGTTGCCCAATAAGACGAAAAGATACGAGACAGCGGAGCAACAGTTATATAGCTACTGACTCCTTTTCCAAAACAACAAGCCAGCAGCGAGTTGTATCGAGCTGCGGCCGAGACAGCAGTCGTCGTCCCTCTCTTTCTCTCAACAATGCTCGTTGTTATTTATTAATATTGCCTCTCGTTACGTGAGCGTGTGCGGCTTTCGCGGGACTGTTCGATGTAGACACGTATAGAGCGATTGACCCGCTCGTATAACGTTCGAAATGGCCTCGAGCCTCGCGAGGATCGATGGCCGAAAAAGATAAGAGTCGAAGGACAGCTCCACTACTTCGCTTGCCTCGACTATACTGACGGATCTTCCAAATGATTTTGTCCTCCCACGTTATAGCCAGCTTTTATATAAAAATCCCCGCCCGCTCTCGCCTCCGTTTTTCTCTGCGCGCCGGGCATTTTTTCCTCTCCGCGGTATTTCTCTCTCTCTCTCTCTCTTTTTTTTATATCCGAGACGTGCTCTATACGCGAATGTCGCACTCTGCATATTGAACAGAACGAACCGGAACGAAATCGTTATTTTTTACTCTCCTCTCTTCGAGTATAAACAAAAAATTGCGCCGCGGCTCTTTCGAGATTTCTGAAAAATGATACGGAGCATTTCAATAAACGTTTAATAAAAGAGAAAGATCGAGTCGGAGAGATAGGGAGCCGCAGTTGCCGCGTAAAAAAGTATACGAGTTGCATAAATACCGTATACTGATTATATCCAGGATCTCGTAATTTCGTGTCTCGATTTACGAGAGCTCTTACATGTGCCGACTCGACATTAAAATTCTTCGGGAACATTCGCAAATTGTTATCCTACTCTAAAAAAGAAATCATAATCATTCTATTCGTCCTCTGATTGGCTGTTCGTTTTATCGTGCAATATCTGCGTTGTTTGAATTCCTAACCTTTTAAATCAAAATTTAAAGCTTACTTATTTACCAAACATTTTTATTTTAAAAATATTGTCACAAGCCCAAATCAAATTTAACTTAATTTTAAATTACACGCATACGCGTGTAGATCTCTAGAGCGATATCAACATAGGCACTTTTCCATTGCCCTCATAACAATATGCGCGCCGAGTCTAGATATACTGGTGTGCCACTAATGCTAAAACTGCCTTGTATGGCCTACTGATTTGGCCGCTCATGCTACAACTGTACGGTTAGATGTTTTGACATAGCTTAACCTTGTATTAGAATCTCGGATATTTGTATAAAATAACAATAAAGCAGCGAAATATAGATATATAACGGCTAGATTCGAAGAAAACTTTGATAACTTGTTTTCGGAACAAGAAAGAACGAAACGCAGGAACAGCAGCGGCAGCGAGTTCTTCGATGCACTTTGCAGCAGAGAGTGAGCGCAGAATTTCCATTGGAAGTTTCGCCATTGCAATATCGAAGTTTTCGGCTGCGCGAGGATATTCGACTCGCGTCTGTTGCCCCCCTCGCGCTCTCTGTACAGTTTCGCGCAAAGAGAGAAAGCAAATAGCGATGGTGGAAATATCGTTAGATTATACTTAAGATGTCTATTGGACTCGAGCCAATCTTCGGCTCGGCTGCACCCTTTCCTCCGCGCCCCGTGCCTCTCCGCAATCCCTCTTCCTCTTTTCCTCTCGCTCTCGCTTCTTATACCGCGACGATACGTGAGCGGATTCCTACTGGCTATATAGTCTGGCTCGAGCCAGAATCCTCGACGACAATGAGAAGATTTCTCGCGCACGGCCATCTTTTTCCGACTTTCCAGCCTCATCTTTTTGACATAATATACTAATTCCGCAAGATACATAAAGTGAGAGCGGGGCTATTGTTTATTCATGCAGGGTTCATGTTTGATAATTCACGAGGGTTTCGCCTACATACGATCGTGCGGCAGAGCACACGAGTGTCTTTTTTCCCCGAGTGCAGCAGACGAAATATAATCTCGAGCGCGCGTGGCAGTGTGGCACCCAGGTAAAATTCATTATAATTATATGTGTTATGTACAGTGTTCTTTGCGAGTACGGCAGCCAACTTTCTCGTTACTTTGCACGCGCGCAAACACACCGACGTGTAGTCGCACCCCAGCCCACACTCTCCGCGTATTTACTCTTCCACACGTATATCTCGGTGGTTGCGGTCTCGCCTTCGCTGCAGTGCGAACTGCTGCAGACGGAGTAAGCGAAACAGGGAGTAGGGGGCTGCTATCCCTCCCTCGAGCGAGCCGTTGGTGCCGCGAGGAGCTTTCGCGGGGATGAGATGAAAGTGAGACGCTGCGTACAAGGAAGAGGGACCAAAGAGCCGCGCTAGAAAAGGCCACTGTACCGAATGTTTCTTCAGAAATCGAATACGGAACGTTTGTTGCATTTGCCGGTTGGAAAAAAAATGACATTGTAGCTTTATCCACATCATGACTCTGCCTTGAAACAGAGGCAGCAAAATCGAGGATTTTAAACAAACACAGTCGCGATTACTTGCATTATTCATCGCGGATAGAGGCATGAAAGCAAATTGAAAAAAATGACATCAGGCCGGATCGTCAGTCGGAATGACATTTTATCTAACCCGGCGACCTTATGCGCGTATGCGCGTATGCGCATAAAACAAAAGCGACGTTATAAAAGAAGCAGCGCGAGCGCGCATTCGGTGACAGATAACTGCTGCGTGTTGAAATTACTCGGCGGTCATGGATTCTAAATTTTGCGCTCGCGCGCTGAAGCGTTCATAGCGGAACGATCGGTCGGTCGGTCGCGCGTCTGCGCACAAGCGCGCTCAAGCTTTTACGATTGCAGTCATTCAATCAACGCGCGCGCGCTCGGCCGAATGTTTATCGGAAGACGCGCATACTTTAGAGCGCGTATCATTGCTGTTTCGAGGCTTCCCGGATGATTCATTGGCGGGCAGGGCAAATTTTCTGCAACGAGCCGTGTTTATTCGCGGTAGTAGTAGCAGCGAGACGAAGACGAAAAACGATGAACCGCGCGGTGCGGCTTGAATGCGCGACGGGAATGGACTTTTTGCCTAGGCTATAGGCGATCGTAAACCTGTGATTTACAATGCGCGGCACAAAGTACCAACTGAGTGGTTCCAAATTTCGCGTGAATTCCCGAATTATTCAAGAGCTGAGTTTACGCCGCGGCCGCACACTAAAACCAACAGTAACTTATATCTTCCTCCAGGACGCACCTATTTATAACGCGTTTCCTCGTGGTATTTTAACGAACGAGCTGCCGTGTATTACACTCAAATCTCGTTTGTTTTTCTTCTAACAAACAGAATTGTAACTGTCGGTGGTAAAGTTGTAAATTTCGAAAGGGCGACAGCGAGAGTACATTCCTACAAATAGTTTATCAAGCCGATCGATCTTGCGGCGAATCGTGAGGGTTCGTTTTTTTCGAATTAGATTCTGAGCGAAACTGTGGGGTCTGGATGTTTCTAATGGGCTCATAAAAATTCCTTACTTCCACTATCGCATGAACGGAATATACGTTTCCACACAATTCCGGAGATTGCTGAAGTCGAGCGCGGGCAAGTAAATATACTCTCGCGACCCTCAACGACACTCTATGCTACAAATTAAACTATAAATACGCCCAGACGAATGGGACTGAACGAAAGTCTTTAATGGAGGCTCTTATATGCCGCTTGAAATTTTGATCGCTTTGATCATTCGAACAACTCTTTTCCGAGAAAATAAACTTCTGCTCGGTTTTACGAATTTTACGAAGCGCTTGTTTTACTTATTTTTTCAGAAGGAAGTCGTACTGCGCGCGCGCTTCGTATTTGCTTTCAATACATCGACATATGAAAGTAAACAATAAATACGCGCATCGATGTCTGGTGATGAAACTCAAACGATTTCAAGTCCGCGTATTCGATCCGCACGTAAAATCTGTTTTGATTATTTTTGGATGGCATCCAAAATATGCGCGCGCTTCACTTAACCCGGCGAGTATACCGTCTATAACCATATTATACTCGAACGTTATTACCCGCCGCGCTGCAGAAAATACAATTCCGAGAGCAAAAAACTACTCGGAGTTATTCGGTCGTAAAAATGATCCGACATAATATCGAAGCATCGGATAAGGGTAATTTCGCCGAGTGAGAAGCGGCGGCGGCGGCGGCGGCATCAGCGGCGAGTGAGAGAGAGGAGCGAGATCGGGCTCGCAGCATGTGTGATACACGCGTTTCGCGATAGCCGAGATGCAGCGGTGGCGTCGGCCGCGGCACCAGCTATATACTGCGGCGAGTTTTTTGTCGGTCTGCGAGATCTCTCTGAGCTCGCCGACCGACTCTCCGCAAAATGCGCGCGTGCACGGCCTGCATCGTGTTTGCTTTGGCTACCGACTAACTCCCGCTGACGATCTTCCTAGCCCGGTTCTCGCGTGCGCCATATTTGAGACACGCAGGCGTCACACTGATTCAGTCGGAATCCTTTTGACGATTACTCGCTCTCAACCCCTCCGAGAGCTCGCGCACATATTCGCCCAAAAAATCACTCGACGCGCTCATGCTGCAGCGCATTTCTTCTGTGTTATACGCGGCATACTCGATTTCAAAGCTACTTTTTTTTTGGTCCTCTGTATTATTATAGAGTTATGATAACGCTGGCTCGTCATAAATTATTTCATCCGTGTCTGCATATTAGTTATAATATTATCCGATGGCCTGTCTCTATTGGGTTGTACGTAAATAGCGATGCAATATTCAGTGTTTGTTGATTCGCGTTTAATTTCGAGCATATTCGAAATATAATATCTTTATTTGATGACATATGATGTTGTCTCCACACGAGCTGAAGCGCATTAGCAGAGGTATGCACTCGCATAAATAATGTCTTCATTAGCATCAAACTCGATCTGGGAAATCAGGTTAAGATGAATATTTAAAAAAGCATCATGCAAGATAAATGCGATCCCGAAGCATCCGCAAATACAATGATCTAAAGCAATTGCATACTTCCGGTGAGGATTCGTTTATTCAAGCTGAGCGGATGAAATATTTATATAATCCGTTCCAATAATAACGGTTTATTAAGGATCAAGTGATGCGAAGATACAAGTAAGAGGAGAGGAGCGAATGAGAAAGAGATAATGGCAAGACTTTGCACCAACAGCAGAAGCACTACTGGCGGCATGAGCTCTCTCTCTCTCTCTCTCTCTCTCTCTCTCTCTCTCTCTCTCTCTCCTCCGATTCCCGATGCGGCTGGCAGTTTCCGACGGCGCGAGGAGAGCTGCTCGTCGTCACGCTATTAGCACCGAGTTAGCCAGGGCCGGAAATGAAGTGAGGGATAGAAGGGAATATTAATAACTGAATCTAATCAATTCCGTGAAACGAGCCTGGCCACCCTGGCCAGACTCACGAGCAGTAGACTAGCTGCGGCCTCCTCGAGCTCGCTAAAGCAAATCGCTCATCACGGCCGATCTAATCAAACGCCGTGTCGGCGGCGGCGGCTTGTGCATTACGCTAATTTTGCCCTATCGCTGCGCCGCGCTGAATTAGCCCAAAGCTGCACGAGCTCTGCGCCTATCTCAACTATACGAAAAATTTCGAGCGTCTTCAAGCGTGCTCCTCGCACCTAATGCTATTCCACACGTTCTCGAAAATTATTTTCAACGATCGACCCACTTCTCCGATTCATCAACGTCTAGTGGCTTAGATTAGGCGAATTAGTGAGCGTCTTCCAAATTTAACCGCACTGATGACTCGCGCGCCGTAATTAATTCGGACACCCGGCAAAAATTCAAATAAACAAAAAACAATATTTCAACTTCAATCCAACGCATTCTTATCTTGTTTTCTGATTCTGAGCCATAAATACGGGGCTAATCTATTGTCAAATCTAATCTCCGAGCGGCGGCGTCGGCGGCGCGCGCGCAAAGCTCAACTCTTCCCTTTTTGCCCCTCTTCATTCCATCCGTGGTATTTTGTTTCTCCGCTAAAGCTTACGTGTACGCATATGCTTTATCTCCATCTCTGCCGCTCGGATCCGAATTTTTCGCGCACGCATTTTATCACTCGCGCTTCTGTTAGGGGGATAGAAAATTATTTTCATCAACTCAGACCACCACGGAGCCATTCCCGGAACATATTCCGCTGTGTCGAGAGTCCCGCGACATTTCGGAAAGTTGGGGAATGAACAACAGTGGTATTGGACTTTTTAAAATCAAAATATTGATCAAAAACTGTTGCGAGTTAACTTAATTTCGATTTGAGCGTACGCATGGACCGAAATATATCAAAACAAAGCAGTTTTGGACTGGCCCTTCCCTCACTATTCAAACTCTCCTCATCTCTAGCCAGCGAAGATAGATGGCGCAAAGGCTTTTTCCTATTTCCCTCATCATTACCTGCGATCCTATAGTGCATATGTAGCAGTACATTATAAGCTATGCCGAAACTGCTGTTTGTTGATCCTACTAGGGCCGCCCGTGCTACTTTCATATCCCTGCAGGTTATTTCTCTTTTTCAAAATCTTTTTCATCAAGAAACTTGAAACGAATAAAATTACTTTTAAAATGTTACTAATATACTTAATGTCGCTCGTTTATCGTTTTGCATTCCCTTGCAGATACCGGGTGCTACCGCGAGCAGACTCCGATAGCAAGAGCCGTTTGTCTCCGGAAAGAGTTATCGGGCCTGGGATACAATGCGAGCATTGGCTCGGGGTATTCGCGAACGTACGTAAATCCCCCTCCCTTGGCTGCATAGCACAACGCTCCGAGGAATGGTAACAGTAACGGCTTCCTACGCCACTCCCACGAGTCTCTGGGATTATGGCCAGAAGGAATCGATTCTAGAAAGTCTTTTAATACTTTCCAAATGTTCAATTTTGTGCACAACAAAAAACAAAAAATATAATCATCATCCGTACTTACCGTGACAATTTTAATGATTGTAGCAGCGAGCGCAAAGTCAGATAAGAGGAACCGCATATGAGCGGCAGTTCGTACCGCATCTCCGTTTTTCATTAACGTCTGCAGGCTGCCGCTCGCTGCAGCGGAAATCGTCTGGATGCGAGTATAGCCTGCCCTTAAAGACTTTTGCACGGTAGTCGCTGCAGAACCGGGCCGAAGTCGATGACGAGCGACGGCTGCGCCTCAAATCGACACGATGATTCACGAGGTCATTAATCTATTTCTACGTCGCGCGAGTAGCCCAGAAGCAGTGGCCGCCGCGAGTACCGACGATTTCCAAGAAGCGGCTTTTGATCTGCGAAGATGAATCGGTTGCAAGTACCGGCCTCGCCGCGATCATAAGTCGTGCTTCGACGAGGAGAGAAGTCGTTTAAGGGTAGCGCTATGCCGTCGTTGCTACTGCTGCTGCACTTAACGTCAATCAGACACGGCTTCGACTCACCAATCAATGGCCTGCGTGTGTGTCAATATAGTTTTTAATTTGAGGGGCAATCAATTTTTCGGCTCTTATGGTTAACGAACGGATATTCGCAATCAAGACTAAAATTAGCCACTGCTGCGACTGCTGCGTGGAATTTAAAAAAAAAAAATGAACCGCATTCGATCTTGTTGTTACACGCACGATATATTTATCAAAATATTAGAATGGAAATTGCTTTGAAGAAAATCTACTTCTCAGAGGGGCTGTACAAGGAAACAAGCGGCTTTGGGTAGTAGAGTATAGAGAAAGCCACGCGTCGTCCGGGAATGCGTCGTTGTTCTCGTATTACCGAGACAGGCTTCTGTTACAATAAATCATAAATAACGTTCCGTGCGCTGTACTGTGTGCTCTCGCGCGTCGTCGTCGGCGGCGAGGAAAAACAGACTAAACTGCGGGCGCGCCCTCGCGATCTTCGAGCGTCGCGTATATATACATACGCACAATAGTCGCAGCATCAGCTAGGCCGCCGATTTTCGAAACCGTCTTCTCGGTTCTGGGTGCGCGGGTGCGGACTCGAGTGTTGTCGTTCTGTCGCGCGGCTGCCGGCAACAACAAGGGCCCGCGGCTATGTTCCGCGGACTCTACCTACAACGAGCTACACAGCATTTGAATATTTTCGTCTTGTAAATACCATCTATATTTACGGTTGCGTATATTTAGCGGGACTCGCGACATCGCGCAGCTCTGCACCGGCTGGACGAGGTGGGTGTGTCGTTGCGTGTATGTGCACCTCTCGTGCGTATTTATGTATTTTCATCGTTGAGCTACTGCCTGTGTGCACTTGAGTCTCGAGCGATGGCTCATTTCGATGCGTGCAGTGAAACTTAGCGCCGCGGCCGGAGCTTTGAGGCGGCCGGCCGTTTTGAAAATAAGCTCGCGAGCTTGTCTCCCCCGCCGCCCTCTTCTCCCAGTCTCGCGAGCACTTCTCCTCTCCAGTGGACCGATTCTCGGGAACGCGCTACAGACACAAAGCCAGATCGTTTTGGCATAAGTCAAAACCTGCGCTATGCGACAGCACATGGCGCGACCGCTCAAGCTTCCCTTTGCTCTTTTGATTCTCGCGTCCTCGCAAGCTCTCCTCTCTCTTTCCCTTTCCTTCTTCCCTCATTTTTCTTATTTCCGAGCCTCTTCGTTGAAGAGGGACCGAGTTTGACGCGCACTGAGCGCATGTTTATCGATGAGGCTCAAAGAGCCATTCACTGCACTTCTGCCAAAGAAAAATTCCTCCACTGCTCGGCGGCCCCTTTGATAATTTTCCATTCTTATTTGCCCTTGTTAATCATGATTCGTTCTATTATTGACGCGCTTTTTTCTTCAAGTGCCAATTTTACCCCGGATTCTCTTTAGGATCCCACTGACGTCTCACTTCTGTTTATCCAATACTTTCTGTAGCGCTCCCTCGCGCAGTGTTCTTGTGTCGGACGTTCGTCTCAACTCGCTTGTATACCCCCTTCGCTCTGTTTCTGTCTCTTTCTCTGCCCCCGTCATTCTCTAGGCTGTCTTTTTGCCTTTGTCGCGTCTTAGAGAGCGGGCGACTGGACCGAGTTTATTTCCGAGTCAATTAGGCTCGTTTATTTGCCACAGGATCTTCCCAAGTAATTACGCGTCCGTTAATAGTTAACGACATCTACCGCGGACAGGTGGCTCCGCAAAGACGAGGACGCCGAGACCGATCGAGGCGACGGACGTGTTTACGAAATTGCGAATTCTCAAGGGGCCTCGTAAAACGACAATGGCCATGGCTTGTTGCTTCTTTCTCCGACTGCTGCCTCGAACCGATCATTTTGCTTTTTTCGTCAGGCAGTGCGCGCATTAGTGAGCATTTCATCTATATATATGCGCATGGCCTGCCTCTGTGGTGTATCGCGGATACGCAAACATTGTAAGTGCCGCTGATGGATTGATTACGGGCTTTTTGCAGCAGCAGCAGCATCGAGAGACAGGCTGTCAGCCAGGGCCGCGATTACTTTTTTTCGACGAACAAAAATGGGAGAGAGTATAAGGAAAAAGAGGCGCGCTGGCGCGAGCTTTTCTTCTTTTCCCTCTCCCGAACGACAATGGCTAATGAGTATCGCGCGCACAAAGAGGGATTCAAAGTGACCCAACTTTCCTATTACGTCACGCGCGCGCGGTAATTATTTCTCTTTCGGCCGCGCGCGCGCGCTGCTTTTTTTATTATTATTTCTGGAGCACGACGGCGACGACGACGACGACGACGACGGCGACGGGCACAAAGTTCGCCTCTTGCCCGAAGGTAGGCAAGTCAACGAAATTCCGTGGAAAGAAGACCGATCGAGCGTGACGGCTATGAGCTCTCTCTCCTCTCGCGTCTCTTTAGCTCGGTCTCGCGCGCCGCGGACAAAGGCAAGGCGAATGAGCGGACGGATAAAAGAATGAAGCGGACGAAGAAGCCTCTTTCTTCCTTTCTTTTTTTCTCCCTCTCTTTCTCTCGAGCCGGGCGCAAAGAAATATATACGGCCGCGTTCGGACGCTTACAAATACTCCGATGAATAACCGAGTCATTTTATTTAGAGAACCGATTCGTCTTTTCCCCGGGGGTCGTTAGTAGCGCTCGCGCCGCCGCTGTGCGCTCTCTCTCTCTCTCTCTCTCTCTCTCTCTCTCCCTTCTCGAGCAACCTGTCTCGTCTCAGCTCGCTTCGCCGACTCTCTCTTACTCTCTTTCTTTCTCTCGATGCGATGCGATGCGCGCCGATCTCCAGGAATAGCTGGAGTCATGAACGCTTCGGTTATGCTTCTCGAGGATGGAAGAAAGCATTAGTGCTTCGCAAGACTGAGAGCCAGAGAGAGAGGGGGCTGTATAAGCCCTTCAGAATGCGACCAATTAACGCGACTCTTTTGATTCGGACGTGTCGTGGATTAATGTCGTGGATGGATTTCCCGCACCGATCTCACGCGAACGGCGAGCTTCGAAACCGAACTCGTTTGCGACGCTACATCAAACTTTACACCACTAATTGTGTCATTAGTTTGCTGTCGTTGCCGCGAACAATCACTTATTGTCTTTTTACGATGCGTCTCCCTCTTCTGTGATGCTCTTCCAGGAAAGTTCCGATTATTTATGGCTCGTCGTGAGCGGTAAACGATTTCGCCGCGCAAATTAGAACAGTCTCAATTCCAAATCAAAATTGCAGTAGATCAAGAATGAAAAAAAAAGAAAAGACGAACAACGATCGTAAAACCTTGATTGAAGCTTCAGAATACACGCGGGGCTAGACGAAACACGCGGCCGAGAGAGCAGGAAAAAAGGGCTTGAAGCGCCGCAAGCTCTCGGGGCAATAAGGCCGGGAAAATGGAGGATCGAAGCCGCGGTGCTTGCGCTAAGTATCGTCCCCGACGACAGCGGCTGTCGTCCGAAGAGAGTGCACGTTCGAATCAAGCATGTCGTCGATCCGCGACTTCATTGCCAAGCTCGCGAGCGCGCTCGTAAACGTCGGCCGCCGCGGCTCGCTGCCCTCTCGTTAAATCGTTAAATCGCATCCGGAGTCGTCGTCGTCGTCGCGCGGAATCGGGAGCTGTAAAAGTCAGCCGAGCCGCGTAAAGAAGCCGGACGGATCGCCGCGGCGAAAGATTCGAGCGCGAGCCTACCTCGTAAAGCTATAAGGCTCGCCGCGATGCAGCCTCTGCGGAAGAGCGGGAAATTAGGGATTTTCGAAAAGCAGAGCTCGGATTCGCCCGGATATCCGTTTATGGGACTTTTTCAATTTGATTTCGAATTTGAAATCCTATCTCGTTGTTGAAATTTTACTGTTTTCCCCGCTGACTTTATATGCACAAAGAGGGACAATGAGTAGCAGCAGCAGCCTGGCGGTGAAAATGGAAAATAGTACAAAGCCGCGTTCCCGAAGCATTTCCGAGACGACGTTTGCATTAGGCGTGAATTTATCGTCGAAGCGGTGGGCGCTACTCACAAAGCCCCCCGGAGAATTCGAGATTTAGCGATTTGCGCGCGACGAGCAAAGGCTCGGAATTTGGCTTAATAAATATCACAAGACTTCGCTGCAGTAGCGACGATGCGCAGTGAGAGCCATCAGGCTCATATAAAAAATGAGCAAACGCGCAGAATTATCCGCGAACTGCGCGCCGGGTACGATTCGTCGGTCCGCACTGTGGCCTTTATGCGAGGAGTTGATGGATACGTCGCGCAGGCGTCGGAGTCATAGGAGAAAAAGAGCAGAAAACGAGCGGACAGCATCAGTCGAAAGACGTCATTCTCCACAGCACACAAATATCTTGTCATCTCGGGAATTAGAAAAGGGGGCGAGCGACAAGGCCTCGCGCGCGTCGCGGAACGCACACGAAGTAGCGCCGAAAATTATAGGGACCTTAACGAAAAGAAAGGAGGCGATAAGTCATAAGGAGCCATGTGTGAGAGACAGGCCAGCCAAAGATGGAAGTGCGCTTCTCGTTTTTCTGGGTACATCCAGTGCGTGTTTCCCCGTAGACATAATACGGTCGCGAGCGGTAACAACAACGGGGGCGATCCGCAAATAAAACGACTCCCATACGGCGCTGCACTCGTTAATGTCGCGGGTGTATGACCGATACGCTGTAGCGAGTAGCATTGCTACCGAGAAGCATCGGCGTTGTAACCATCTGAAGTGGAAATATGGCTGTCTATTGTCGTGGCCGCACGTGCCAAAATTCCGCCCGGCGAGGATGTAAATAATATGTTAGAGAAGAATCTGTCGCGCACTCGCCGCTTTCAAAATAGTTGGCATCATAATGCGATTTTGAGCTCCGACTGACTTTCTGGAGAGCTGGTGCAGCGCAAGACGCTGGCCGCACGCGGCTATCCTTCGTCTTCCTTTGTGTGCGTGCGCTCGGCCGAGAAATTGGATTTTCCCTTTTTCTTCGAAATAGAAATGCGTTTGAGCGAGTGGGTGTACCTACGTTATTTATACGCGAATATCAAGCTGCAGCTCGGCTCTCTCCGCTAATAAAAGCCAGCCGAAAGAGAGAGCGCGAATGTAAAAAAAACCCGAGAGAAGCCGACGACGAGGAGTCGAAAATAATAAAATGCGGCAATGGCGCGTGCGAGCAATCTCGGAATTGATAATAAAATTCGCGCGGCGAACATAACAAGGAACGCGCTGCGAAATTGCAGGAGGAAGCAGCTGTCGGAGACTCTCGGCCCTACCGCTATAATCCTCGAACTTCTTTGATCCAGTAGCAGTCGGGGCCACGCTAGAGCGGATATTTAGGAGTCGCGGCGTTACGTGCGTATGCCCTCCCTCCCTCTCTCTCTCTCTCTCTCTCTCTCTCTCTCTCTCTCTCTCTCTCTCTCTCTCTCTCTCTCTGCGTGTGTCTGCGCCGGTCTGGCAGAAAGTGCGAAAATAAAGTGCACATTAATTTCTGCGTCGCTCCGGCTCGCGCGAGCGCGCGAAGACACTTAATCGTCTAGATCGAATCGCGCGCGGCCCGAGACTCGCTGCTGCTGCTGTATGCACATACACACGTATATATAAGCATAAGGATGGAGGAAGGGAGAGAGAGAGAGAGAGAGAGAGAGAGACGCGCGTTATGAATTTCGTCGCGCTGCACAAGATACGTCGGCCGGCTGCCGGTCGCAGATATTATTGGATCGAATGCATCACGTCAAACGATACGTGAAATAAGTTATAGGTTAGTGGCTGCATTGGCACCGCTCGTGACAGCCTATTCCTGGAATGCCCGCGAGAGAGACAGAGAAAGAGAAAGAGAGCTTGCGAGGGACTTCTATACCGACTGATGGACGCAAACATGTATCCCTAAAGCGTGAAATGCGGCTTTTTCAATCTGTCCGCGCTGCTGCGGCTTCCCTTTCATTAGACAGGCTATTTTCCATCTTATTAAATTTCCACACCAACATCACACGCCAAGCTCAAACGTCGCTGATATAAAACGCGCGAATCTCGCCAACGATCCACTTGACTTATTGGACTAACTCGCACGCTCGCGTGCAGAGTTGCTAATTTGTTTCTTTGAGGAAAAATTCCTGCGTTCTGGGGACAATCGAGGAGAAAAAAAATTAATAGGCAATCCGTCGCTCGAGAGAAAGGAAAATTTGATTCTCAAGACGATGAAGGCTGAATGGAACGCTGTACGGCAGCGCTGGGCAAATTTGAATGAAAATAGCGGGAAGAATGAATGGAAGAAGAGAAAAAAAAGCCGAGGTTTCTTGCGCGCGCGCGTCTCTATTCACCGAGGAGAGTCTTGGAGTCGTCGCGCGCGAGAAAATCGATGCTCGAGCGAGCGCGTCGCCCGGAGATGCGCGCCAGGTATAAGCTAGAGATGAGCGCCTCGTCAAGTCCTTAATTAAACGATTGACAGCTCGAAACTGCAGAAGCAGCAGCGAAACGGAGTACCGCCTCTGCTTTCCTCTCGACCGTCATCTCATCGCGCCCGAGCTCGCTCGAACGTCGCTATTTTCGACTTTAGAGATGCTCTCTCTCTCTCTTTCTCTTCCTCTCTCTCTCTCTCTCATCCTCTCTCTGCGTATTTGTATTTTCTTATACACGAGCGAGCTACAGCAGCAGCAGCAGCAGAGCTTCTTGCTTTATCACCGTCGCTCAGTCGTTCCGTCTCACTCTCGGTGGGCGTCGCGCATTAGTGATAAATTGGGCCAGATCGCCGCATCGGATGCCATCCGATGCTGCTCTCTCTCTCCCTCTTCCTCTCCCTCTCACTCTCTCTCTCTCTCTCCCTCTCGCTGATGCCGCGGCCAACTGCACCGATCGCCAATGTGGAAGAATGTCGTCCCCGATGCTAAAGATACCGCTGCGCCGCGCGAGCCTCTCGCCATCGCTTAACATCGATTTTCGAACGTTCGCGGAAACTCTGTCTTGACTGCTTTTATTTGTCGATATATTTATATGCGCGGATGCGACTGCCGGCTCGCGAAATGCGATCACACGGTACGATTAATCTCTCTCGGGGCTATTTCGAGCTTTTAATTGAATTATTGAGGCATCGGCGCTTGTTTTTGGCAAAATAATTGCCGCGAACGATGGACGCGCACAGTTAAGTGGCTTTGGGTATAATACGTGTGTTCAAGCTCGTTTAAATTGGCAGAGAGAAAGAGGAGGTTCGTAACTGGCCGGCTGGTAGATGTTTATTAGCATACGCGCGTTCGAAATGCGTCCCGATGAAATACGCTCCTGCTTTATACACTTTCTGCTAATCTTTGTTTTCGAAAGAGCTCTAAATAAAGCTTTGATTTACTGCGGGCGTTCGGAAACTTTCTTATCTCGTTCTCTCTTCGAGCGTCGTTCGCTTCTTAAAATCCATTTTTTTAGCGGAATTTCTCTCTCTGTCTCTGTCTCCGGAGCTTGCTTAGGGTCGCGCTCTGAAAATAACGCCAAACGAGCGGGTCGTTAACATAGATTTCTCTTTATTTACGAGACGTCGCTTGTCGAATGACTAATTGCAAGAACAACAATAGATATATTTCACGGATACAGCGAGGACAAAGCGGCGCCGTCACGCGGGTGAGGGCGGCGGTGTAAGCTCGCGCTCTCTTTCGAGTACCAGAAAATACATTTGTTACACGCGAGTGGGACACAATCGAATCGCACGAGAAGAGGAAGGCGGAGGGGGGGGGGGATGTTCTTCGTTATCTTTCGCCGCAAATTAATCTCGTCTGTCCTATATCTGTATTAAGTATCTGTGCGGCCGCGTATCCTCCGGATAAGCGAAAAGCCCCCTTCGGGCTGGGATACATTTTTTCCGGACGCTTTTTCGCATTCGTCGCAGAGCTCGCGGAAGAAAAGGAAAATCGATTTCCATAATGAGTAATTATTATTCTCGCGGTGGAGCATAAAAGAATCGAAAAGGAAGGAAGGAAGCGAGAGCGCGGCGCACACAGCACACACAAAGAGCCGTGTACTGAATGAAAATTGCTTGTGCACGCGCTAGTAGAGAACGCGGTTACGGTTCGGCTTAAGCTCAGTTTCGTGGTGTGAGTCCGGGCTCGAAAATATTGCGCAAGTATTAAAAGGGCCGCCGCAGAGGGAGAGAGAGAGAGAGAGAGAGAGAGAGAGAGAGAGAGTGAGAGAGAGAGCGTATATGTAAGCGGTGGGAGAGAGTACTGGTAATGGCGGCGGCGGCGGTGGGGGCTTTAGACACGCGCACGTATAATCCGCGACTGCGGCGAACAAATGCGGCGTGTTAGCATAAATCTCGAAATCCATTTGGAGGCGCGAGAGTCTATTACGCCGCCCCGAAGCGAGGAGAAGCGGCTTCAGCGCGGGTATAGTCTTACGAGGAGAACGAGCTGACGGACGGACGTCTCTTCTGTGAAACTTGCCGTTCGCGAGCTAATTAAACAAATGTCCCCGCAGAGACGAAAGAGCGAGCTGGGGACCAGAGAGGAGAATGACGCGAGAGTAGCCTCGAATCTCCAGCGGATCGCCCTTTGAACTTAATTTGGCGACGGCTTCGAAAGTCCGCCGCCTTTTTGCACGCTGGCACTTTCTGCACGCTGTTGTCTCTATTTTCAATTCCATCTATGTACTCGTTTTATCGAACTTCTCGTTGGCGATGTGCGTGCACTACTTTAATCTCGCATGCGTTATTGTTGTTCTGTTTCGTCGCAACGGTATATAATCACATTTTATTATCAAAGCTACCCCGTATAACGAAGCTACGCACAATTTATTCACGGAACAATATATATGCATTATTCAAAAGCCGACTAACTTTTTCTTTATCATGATAAATTAATACAGACGTATTTTATTTTCGTGGGAAACTATTTGTTAATTTAATATCACTGCATTTGCGTTGATTTTCCGTGATCAGCTGCTACTGCGTACGTTGTAAAATATCACCGCCAGTTGCATTTACAACCTCGCAAACTCGGTAAAAATAATAATTCAAAGCACTTCGAAAATTCACCGTGCGTGATGCTGCTGACTGTTGCGGCGAATTGTGATTCAATTAATTTTTCTTGTTGATTCGTGAAAAAGAAATAATTCTGCATTCTCACAATAAAAAAAAATATCGTTCCATTCGAAAAAAAGAAATCATCCTCCTCGTCACTTTTTCTAGATTATCTCTTTTAATTATAATAAAGCTTGCTTTTACAATCCTCTTTCGCGTACACAGTGTTTGTCTCTCTTTCTCTGTCTTTTAATAATATCACGGTGGGAGGTTAATCTCGTAAGTATTCGTCTCTCCCTCGGTTCCCGTCCCGTCATTACTCTCTTTCCGTTCTAAGCACATATGCGTACGTCACCATTCGTAAATCCGTATATATTCTCCGTTGCACGCGCCTTTTTCTCTATTTATTCCGCTCACTCGCTCGCGAGTGTGCGCGGCTCTTCTTTACTTTTTGCGTGTCTCGCGTTCTCGAGGCTGATCGAACAAAGCGCAGTCAAACGAGTTTCTATATTTAAGTCAAAGATCCCCGATGCTCTGTCTCTTGCCAGGGCTGTCTCTACTCTCATATGCACGCGCGCTCGTCCTCTTTCACGTTCGATTTCTCGCTTTTCCGTAAATCTTTCGTAGAAAAAGAAATGTTTTCCTTCAGCAAGATAAATTCGAGAGGTTTCGTCGAATCGTCATGTCGAGCCGTTAATTAATGTTTTTATTGCTCGCGCGCCGCGCGCCCGAGAGCAGAGCAAACATCTTTGGAACAGCGAACTCCCGTCGATGCTGAGAGAAAGAGAGCGAAAGAAAAAAAAGCAATAACACGGCGGAGCTGCTTCCATATTTTTAATGCTGAAACAACACGATTTACACGCTGCGCGGGCTGGTGGAATATTTTGCGAAATTCCACGTCGAACTATACGTCAAAGAGCTCGAAAATAAACGAAGGGCCGTATACTACTGTATCGATGATGTTATTATTCGCGAGAGCGTGAGTACTATATACAGAGCCGAAGCGAGAAGGAGAGGGCACCGAGCCTATTCTCGTCAATCTTCAATGCGAACATAATTTAGACATTAAAATGCGAGAGCGTATCGCTATTAGCGCCGGGGGCGTGCAGCAGCAGCTCCAGCAGGAGCAGCAGCCAGTGACGCCATCCGATGCAATTATATTTTATGCCTCCTGCTATACGTTTGCTCCTGCGCCTCTCTCGCTCATTCCCCCCACTTCCTCTCCTGGCTCTTACTTACATAGAGACCCCTCACCTTACGCAACTTTCTTTCTCCTCTCTCCTTATATTCATAATCTTACTTTTCCTTTTTCCTCCACCCGCGAGCACCGAGTACGAGTCTTCCGTCTCTCTCTCTCGCTCTCCCTCGCACTCGCAGCGGCGATTGTCTATCTCTCTCTATATCGTTAAGTCGGTCGCTTTACGGTGGTAAGTATAGATTTATAACTACTTAAAGTTTTGCGATTTATTTCCCGCTTATCGCCCGGCCGGATATATGTCTGCGGGGTTTACTTATCACTTAGCAGATGCAAATAGCGATCGAGCTAGTGCCTGTGCGGGCTGGCACGCGGCTTTAAATTAAACTGTCCCGCTGATTGGATGGCTTCGAATCGCACTCAGCTGTTGGCTCTCTCTCTCTCTCTCTTGCCTCGGTCGGAACTTTACTCGCCCACCGATGCTCCGAAGACGGGGGATGTAATCTTTAAAATTGCGTTTTATTACTATGAATCGTTATGGACTGACGCCTCTCCCCCCCCCCTCCCCACCACTCGCCTCGGATTCAATTTCTATAATTCGAAGTTATGGCCCGCACCGCGCTGCGTCTCTCTTAATCAATTAAACTTTATTTGCACGAGTACTGCTTGCAATAGCCGCGCATTGCAGAGCAAACAATACAGTCGCCTCTCTCGGATTATGTATATAGTTTATTGAAAAACAAAAAGTTATCGAGTAAACTTTGAAATTGCGGAAACTTTCTCAAACGAAATTCACTTGATGTGCACTGCGGGTACTAAACACGATAACACCCGTATAGCCGGTCCGCCAAACTACGTAATTGATTATTTTAATTTTTTGGCGATTTCGGAGCTAGTAGGCGACATTAAGCGGAGCTGTAACGCGTTAAAAATTTTTTTCTCCTCCTCGTCGAAATAAGCCGCGCGCGAGGAGGAAATAAATAAGCGGCTCCTTGAAAAGAGCTCCCGACGTGCTCGACGGTAATAGAACGAGTAACAGCTACGGAATATTGCAATAATATGCAAAGTATATGAGGGAATATATTAATTTCGCGAAAACGCCAGAAATACGGTAGAAATTGAGCGACGGCCTGTACGTATATAGACGTGGAAATTCCGGCGTCGAAAGGAGATGGTGGTAGAACGTCTCTCACACACACCCTCCCAAAAAGAAGGAGTCGAGGAAGGACGCGGCGACGAACGAGGAGACGGAGGAAGATGAGGATCCGTAGGCTCTCTGCAGCGCTCGCACAGACAAATAAAT
The DNA here is from genome assembly GCA_012977825.3 of Pteromalus puparum. NCBI lineage: Eukaryota > Metazoa > Arthropoda > Insecta > Hymenoptera > Pteromalidae > Pteromalus > Pteromalus puparum. The sequence continues at coordinate 55,306,652 of CM053168.1, forward strand.
ACGAGCGCGCGGCGATATCTCGCCGGATGGAAAATGAGAGAGAGAGAGAGAGAGAGAGAGAGAGAGAGAGAGAGAGAGAGAGAGAGAGAGAGCTTCAATCCACCTTGTCGACGCTGCGCGAAACTGAATTTTAATTTTCCGTCCTAGTTGCACACACCTCGCTCACACGCTGCTTCCCTTTTGTGACGAGCATCCGAGCTACAAGTTTCGCGAGTTTTATAGCGAAAGCAAAAAAGAGAACATCAGCAACGGCGCAGACAGAGAGCGGCAAAGCGGATGTAAGTCGCGGGATTTCTTTCCCTGCGAATGAAATGTATGATTAAATTATTAAAGCTCGCGCGCGAATGCCGAGCTCAACGAGATTTTTCGGGCTTTGGAAAACAACTTTATCCCGGCGAAAAGTTTCGTTTATCCGAGGAATTACCGGCGATATGTATGTATTTCATACGCATGCGTTATACCATACACAGCGCAAATTACGTTTTAATACATGCCTTTTCCTATTTCCTTTAATAACTGCGCAAGCGAATTTAATTTATCCAAAGGCTCAATTTTACGCGTGAGTCGCGAAATTGAAAGCTACATTGCGAGTTCATCGTCAACGACAAAGAGCATGAGAATCAAACGGGCAAACTTGCTTGGAAATAAAATGCAGTTGTCCGGGTGCGTTTCATTGGCTCGAGCTGTTAGCTCGTTTTTCCCCAAGAATCCACGAAGAAACGAGGATAAAGTTGCCAGTGCATGGCGACGTAGTTGCCTTCGGAGGCGGTCGGTCGGTTGATTCTGTCGGATAAAAAGTTGAGAAAAGCAAGAGTCGCGAGATCAATACGACCGACCAGCCACCCCCAGCCCCACCCGTCGCCGCCGTCATCCTACGAGAGACGTAGAAGGTGGATACTCCACTCCGTATATACGAAGACGTCGCGCGCGACTCTTGATTGACTCTAACGATATTTTGTTTCCTTCATTTATATTTTTCTCATTATTAATCTACTATTTTGCAACTGTAGTTCAATTTTTCACAAGTAGTACAAGGCACGCTCGCGCCAGACGTCTATTTAAATTGAACGCTATGAATTTTTCAAATATTTCACGGATTTGAATGCACTGAACAGGAGAAAAGCAACTGAACGGGTTTTCCGAGAGAGCTGTGTACCATCAGGTATTAGGTAAAAATCTATATCAGCGAAATCCGGGGCACGCAAAAACTGCGTGTAGAGCCAATGGCTCGAACCGCACAGCGCACTTGACTCAACGACGCGAGCTTGCGCTCATATAAGCAACTTTTGCATGCCCTTTGAGCTTTCCAATATGCAGCCGGCAGATCCGAGCATTCGCATCGTATATTGCAGAGACGCACACGTGCACCTTGCTGCAACTCTAATATAGCCGAAAACTGCACAGGGCGGTCGAGATCCGGAGTCGAAACGTAAAAGTAAAAGTTTTTTGCGTTTTCCGTTGAAAACTCGCACTAGTTCGAACCGCGATACTTTTCGCAAAATCGTGTGATACCGCTGCCACTATAGGAAACCAAGTATGGAACTTCTTTAAACCTGGGAAAATACAATTAAAACTTGCTAGTGAGAACTCCTGGAAAATATCCAAATGAATTTTTCTCATTCGCCGCTGAAAGCTATCCTCGCGGATAAAGCTTCGAGCTCTCTCTCTCTCTCTCTCTCTCTCTCTCTCTCTCTCTCTCTCTCTCTCTCTTTCATCTCATCAATTCTTTAATCGGAAATTGCACATAGAAGCTCAGCGGAAGAAGCGGCTTCCTCCACAAGGTTATAACTCACGGCTAATCTAATCCACGAGAGCTCGGCGAGATATTCGTTCGCTCGCGGAGGGTCTGTCCTCCAAGCAGTGCGTCTCTTTCTCTCTCGAGTCGTCGTCGTGCGGCGGCCGGTCCGTCGAGGCGATTTATATACGCGAGTATTCGCGCTTGGCGGAGAAAAAAGCACAATGGCGGCGGTCGCTCTTGCTTTCGTGTATGTCTCTCTCTCTCTCTCTCTCTCTCTCTCTCTCTCTCTCTCTCTTTCGCTCCTTTTTCTTCCATTTGGCGGCTCACGAGCACTAACCCGTCTCTTGCTTCTCCGCGATGACTCTCCACCCCCTCCTCTGCGACTGCCCGGCTGCGTTATACCTGCCGAGGACACACGGAGTCGCTCTGCTGCTGTAACTCGTGTGAATCTGCACACATAATTCCGCATATTGTCGGCGCTCTGTAAGCTACACGCCTGGAACACGGAATAATGAGAGAAGGAGAGACGCGGCACAAAAACTCACTCTCTCTCTCTAGCGCGCGCGAGGGGGACATAGTCTGCTGCAGCACAGCGGCGTAAAGAAAAAATGTAATTTGCAAAAAGTAAAATGTTTTCGCGTTTTATGCCGGCAGCGCGCGAATTGTCCTCGCGTCATGCGTCCGTCGCGAAGTCACCTTTTTACTATTTTTTAACTCACAGACGGCGGTAGCTCCCGCGGAAAAATTTAAAGCTAGAAAAGCACTGCTCCGAGTAGAGGAGTACGGTGCAGGATAAAAACGGATTCATGGGTCTAGTATACTACCAGCCGGCTTTATCCTCGGGAGTTTTCTAGCTTCGATCCCAGCCCAGCCAGCTACTGCATCGTCATCATCGCGAGCGACGAGCGCTAACTTAGTTTGTGAACTGGAAAATCCTCTGCCAGCCACAAGGACACACAAAACAATAATTCTTTGTTTCGCCGACTCGCGGATGCAGACATGTAAATACCGCGTCGTGGCGGCTCCTACTGCTGCAGGCCAGCCCGAGGCGAGACAAAGTGTGAGAGGGCCGGGGAGTAGAAAAGCTTGAAGGAAGAAGAACGGGAAAAAGGCCTCGAGGAGCTGTACGCGCGCGCGCGTGTTATATGTGTATGTGTGTGCAGAGAGAGGAGAGACGAGGCCATTCTCGCTCGCGCGGTAACGCCTAAATCGCTCCAACAACTCATCCGCGCTGAAAGTTGCGACGAGCTTCGGTGATCTATGAGCCAGCTAGACGCCGCCGCGGTTTCTGTGTGTGTGCTCGTTTCTTAAGGGACGATCTTTTCTTGCGGGAGGGACTCCCTCTTCCGCTTTTATTTATTTGCTCAAGTATCGATCCGAATTTTTCTCCCCCTTTCCTCGCTGCTGATTCGTATTTATATTCACATCGCCGCATTGAATGGAAAAAATTGCGTCTAAAGGAGAATGAGATAGCAGTATTAGGGCACGGCTACCAGAAGCCTTCGAAATGGAGGACGCTGGTAGCAATAATGGCGAACGCGAGAGTGCTGCAGTAGCAGGGAACAAAGGGGGCGACTACACGCTCGACGAGCTTCGGTTTATCCGTGTTCGATTTTTCCGCGACGACAATTCGCAGGCGCGGCGGGGTGCAGAGAGAGCTCTCCTCTCCTCTCGGTCTCTCCCTCTCCCAGCAGCAGCAGCAGCAGCGGCGGCAGCCCCGGTCATTCTTTTACGAACGACGAGGTGGAAGGAAGGAACGACCGACCGAACGAACGAACGAACGGGCGAATGGGTTACGCCCAGATGCGCGCATCGAAGCCTGGTCAATAGAGTCGCGGCATCTCTTTCCTTCTCTCTCTCTCTCTCTGTCCTCGTCGCGCTGCTCTTCGTGTGTATCTGGCGGTGCGCGTCCTCTCTATCCTCTCTGTCCTCCGTGTATAGTCTCTCTGCGCCGCGCGAGCTGAGCAGCTCCCTTCCACAGGTCGGTGGCGCGCCGGCGGGATGCGCGTATCAAACGGGTGGGAGAGAGCGAATACAGTTCGATATGGAGGTGCGTGGAATGCGTCGGTCCACCTACAGCCGGTAGCGATCGCCTCTGCCTATACCCAGACAGGGACAGACTGCAGCCGGGATAGCCCGCGAGGGAGAGAGAAGGAGCGACGGAGGAGAGGAGGACCACCCTCGCACGATTGGAAATCTATTCCCTCCCCTCGAAGTCGAACCTCGACCTATCGGAGGGTTCGGTTCGGCGATATTGAGTCTGCGCGTTCGAGCTAACGCTCGCTGCTCTATACTGCCGCTGCAGCGACGAGCTTTTCTCTCCCTCACTCTCTCTCTCTCTCTCTATCTCTATATTTTGCAGCATCCCATGCTTCTCTCTCTTTCTCTCTCCTCTTTCTCTCTATCCGCGCCGACTTTGCCGCTCTGCTCCACGCCTCTTACCTTTCTCTCGCTCTCTGTCCCATTCTTTCTCCCATTCCATTGTTGTGAAGCTGCCGTGTGTACGAATGGCTCCGCCATTGCTTCGAACGCGCCGCGGAAAAATCAATTGTTCTACCCCCGGCCAGATAAAGCTCAGCTTTGATACCATTTCCCATCAGGCTGGATTCGCTTTGAAAATTACGAGAAAATCCACTTTGATAATTCTCACTATTATAAAGCTCATACTGGATTCAACAATTTTTCAATTCGTTATCCAATCATCGCGAGCGACATTTTTCAAACTGTACGTACGACTTTTGACGATTTTGACATCCACCGAAAAGTCACGACTCGGCTATTCTCCTCGCATACATTAGCGCGAGCTATTGGTTAAAATTAAGGATGTCGTATCGCCGCCTTCGCAGCTGCGCGTATAATAAAGCCGTGTAATAAGGAGATAACAAAAGGCAACCGGTTGATTTCGAAAGGATCGCAGCTACTTTCGTTTTTTTTCCTCATCGAGGTGAACGCGTCGCGCGCGCTCGCGATATTTCCTCGGTTCCCACGCGACCATTTCTACGCGGTGACATAACAGTCGGAGAATACAGAATCGGGCGTATGGCTCTACCGGCTCGTACGTGTCCCTTTTCTCGACGTCGGCCATACCTCATTGCACCGCCGGACAGAGAGAGAGAGAGAGAGAGAGAGAGCGTAGATATTTTCACAATAGGTTTCGTCGCTACCGGGAAACTTCATCCAGGGAAAGGGGCATCAGCGCAGCGCTAAATGGCGCCCAAGCCATTCACTGCACTTTCTCGCTCTTTCCCGCTCGGCGACGTACAATGCACACGGGAGTCGCCCACCCGTCGTATATATCGCGCGAGCGGAGCCGGTATCGGACACACGTTAGCGCGTACGTGTGCGCAGGACTTTTCTTCGAGAGACCAGAGCAACTCTGCGGCAAACTGCGTTCGCACAGCCACCTTTATCGTTGAACTATCATTCGTCGTCTCTCTCGAAATTTCAAAGGGGAACGCCACGAGATATTGTGCTCGAGCGCTCTGAGAAACTCAGAGACCGAGTCGAATCTCAATTCCAGAGCTGACGCGGTCTTGCTTCGTCTCTCGCGGATGCTTTTCTCTTATTTAGGTCCTACTTTTCCCCTTTGTCGCGCGGACGAGACATCTGATTTACGACGTGTGATCCTTTACTTTTCCTTTCTCTTTTTTTTTACCGAAAGAACAATATTTTCCCCACTTTTTATGGGGTATATTTTGTAAAGACGTGAAAATATGAACCATATGTTACGGGCACAATATTACGTGTTACTTCGCCAAGTTATTGTGCCTTCCGAAAAAAGGCAATGACCTCTCTTTTATTTTTCGAGAGCTAGCCGAAATCCAGATAATACAAAAGTATCAGCGACGCCTGACTTCATAACGAGTCGGCTGCGAGTATAGAGATAAATTCAAAATGCGCGCGCGCGTTTCATCAAGGGGGAATTCCGCGAAAGAGTCGCTCGGCGGCAGAAAAAAGAAGCGTGAAAAGTTTAATTAAGAAAAGAATGTGCGAGACTATACGTAAGACGAGATCGATCTCGCTGTACACGTCTTATCCGGCGGCGCTCGTATATAGAATGACAGAGAGAGGGGGGAGGGAAAGGATCAGAGCGAGCGCGCTCGGAATAAAAGAAGACGAAGAAGACGAAGAAGACGAGGAGGAAACGCGGGAGGAAAAAGTCGAGGTCGTTCCTCGCTGACGAGGTCGACGTCGGGGGCGGCCATTTCTTCGTCAAAGCGTTATTCCCGCCTGAACGAACGGGAGCGAGCTGGCGCAGAACGCCGATAAAAAAGAGGAGTGTGCACCGGCAGCAGTAGCTATCGTCCTCTCTCCTTGCCCCCTTCCCTCATCCGAGTAGCGGTAGCAGCAGCAGCAGCAGCAGCCGCCGCGTAGCGCGCAGCGCGACGTCGTTCAGGGGGAGGCGGGTGGCTCGTGCTCCGAGCGCGAGTGGCGCCGTCTCGCTGCTGCAGCATCGCGGGGGCGGTAGTACAGAAGCTATCGACGTTTTTACGTAACAAATCAGTCGTGACCGGAAGCCGGGGCTGCGGGCCAACCAATGGGAGCGCGAGCCAATATTCACTCGATAGCCGATCAGCGAGCATAGGTTCCCGCGTCGCGACTCCGGGAAGTGGGGGCGGCTGCTGTGTGCGCGTGTACGTGTACGCGCTACTCCCGGGCCGTGCCCAATGGCCTGATAGGAAAAAACGGGGAGCGAGCTTGTCGCCACCGTGCGAGAGAGGGCGAACGGCGGCGAGAGGGAGGAATCGATGAGGGACGAGGAGAGACGCCGGAGGGAGACCGACCGACCGTCAGAGGAGGGATCTATCTCGGTGCGGAGGAGAAAAAAGGAAAGCGAGCGAGAGGAAGAGGGAGCCGATCTGCCCGAAGGGGTAGCAGCGCGAGAGCGCAGAGAAGAAAAAGGTGCAAGCCTCCTCTTTCTCTCTTTTCCTTGCGCCGCGCTACTCCTCTCGCTCCTATACGCTATATACACTCGATTTTTCTTCTTTTTCTTTCTACTCCTTGCAGCAGCCACCGGCGCTGCTGCCGCTGCTGCTGTGGCAGCTCCTATATATCCGCGCAATCGGCGATATCCGTTCTGGCAGGCAATTTTTCCTCGAAAAACTTTGCCGTTTTTGCGCTGATAAAAAATTATATGGAACTCGTGAGCCCGCTCGCGGATAAGCCGTGTATGCTATACACACCGCCAGCAGCCCGCGGACTTTTTTAAATAGCCTGTAATTTCGCGTTTGATATCAGAACAAAGGCGGGTATATCTGCTGCCTCTCCTAATTTTATTAGAGCAAGAGTTGGCTTTTTCTCTCATTCGAGGCTTGCGGAGTGGTCGCATGCAAATACGCGAAAATAGAAGATAATTCGCCATCGGACGACGGATATATTCCGGCGGCAGAAAGAGGAAAGAAAAGCTCTCGACGGCGACCCCTCTCTATATAACGTCACGGTGAGCCGGGATTTCGTTTCACGTCGCTTCGAATCACACCGCGCGTTCTTGGGGGCAGCTCTTCAGCTCTCTCTCTCTCTCTCTCTCTCTCTCTCTCTCTCTCTCTCTCTCTCTCTCTCTCTCTCTCTACCTCGGANTTTTTCTGACTCCTTTTCGGAGGCGAACCGCCAGCAGCAGCTGGATATAGAAACCTGATCCTATAATATCATCGTCATTCGCCGCCGCGGGATAGAATATGCAGATAACGCGCGCGAAAGCGAAAAGGGAGGACGGACAGGCTTGCGCGAGCGCGAGAGTGCAGAAGGAGCATTTTAATCTACCTATGCTCATGTGGTACGAGAGACGCTAGCTCTCCCGCTCACGCTTCCCTCTCTCCCCCCACCCCAGTCTCTTCAGCGGCGCCGACTCCCTCCCGCCCTCTCCTCTCCAGCGCCTGGATTATAATCAACCCTTTTATCCTAGGCTTTCCATGTCGCTAATTTCCATAATTACACAGACGCTAAAATCACAATATCCTCCGCCGCCGGCAGAGAAAGGAGTAACCTACGTGAGCGCGGGCGAGCGAGCGAGCCTCCACCTCTATATTGTACGCAGTGCGCGGGGGAGAGAGAAACGCAGAAAGTCTTTGGGCCTGTGCGTGCGTGGCGCTCTAGAACTGTGCACTATACACGCGAAGGCCTAGAGAAAGAGCGAGGCTGCAGAGAGTGGTGAGAAGCGGCTCGCCGGAGATAAAGGTACTCTTTAGCTAGAATGCCACCCGCTCGCATGTTTATGCACTCGTATCCGCGTGGCCGGGCATGGAAGTGCCTGGATAACCAGCCAAGTGACAAGCCGGCGCTGCTGCAGCAGGCACTGAGTCTGTCTCTGACTCGCGAACGCGCGCCCGCGCTCCCTCGACTTGAATTTTGAAAGCCAGCCAACTCGGGAAAGTGGGCTTAAAAGTCTCTCGATAAAAGGCCGACTCTCGCCCGCTCTCTGCTGCTGCTGCTGCTGCTGCTGCTTTAGCTCTCTATATGTGTCTCCCGCGAGTGCTCGGCTTGTCTCACTAGCTCGCTGATCTTTTTTCATTTTCCTATACCCCTTCTCGTGAATTCTGTGTGTCCATGCCTACATGACCTACGACTTCATAAAGAAATTATTTACTTGCCTATATGAATTCCTAACCTTAAAAATTGATCTGAATTACGAAAATTTGAGCGTTTGAATAAATATACTACTCTAAGAAAATGATGCCAATCATTCAATTCATTCTCGGACTGGGCTGCTCGTTTTCGCGCACGATCTCTACCTCTACGTATGCGTGGATTTCAAACCTCAAACAGTGGAAATTGATTAAATGTTAAAAGTATAGAAAGTGCATAACATAGTAGAAGCGATAAACTCGACCGGGAGCTTTTCTTTTTCAACGTATGAAAACATCTGATCACGTCTTGTTAGCACCGACTGTTACTACTTGAACATTACTTTTCAACTCATCGGCCCAATAATAAGAGGCGTTAAGAACAGACTGTGATAAAATGTATCTGGCCATCCGAAATCGGCAGCTCCGGTCAGAGAGAGAGAGAGAGAGAGAGAGAGAGAGAGAGAGAGAGAGAGAGAGAGAGAGAGAGGAGGAGGATAGAGAAAGTATTTGGAGACGAAGCAGAGAGGTGAGAGAGATGAGAAGAGTAGAGCAGAAGAGAGAGAGAGAGAGAGAGAGAGAGAGAGAGAGAGAGAGAGAGAGAGGCGAAAAAGGTCGCTCGCGGAGAAAAATAAAAAAGATAGGTGCGTTAGGGGCGCATGAGGTCCTTGACCCGAGCAAAAGTGCCGGGATACGAGGATGTATATACGCCTGCATCCGCGGTGGCGGTCTCGATGGAGCAGCAGCAGCAGCAGCAGCAGCAGCGGCGTGGAAGGACTCGTCGAGTGACTGGGTTGACTTTTCTCACTTTAACCTCGCGATGCGATGCTTGGCTTTGGCTGGAGGATGAGGTTTTGCTGGGGCTGTATCGAGCGGCCCTCCCACATACATCTATCTATCTCCTCCGACTCTCCCGCTCCCCTTTCACCTCTTCTCTCTATACTCGCTCTCCCTCTCCTCCATCTCCCGCTGCCGCTGCTTCGTCTTTCTTTCTCGCTCGTCCGCCTTGCGCGCATCCGCCAAAGAGAGCGCGCGCGGCGTCCTCTCTCTTTCCCTCTTTTCCCTCCGATATTCGCGGCCTTCTGCCCCTACCGGCGTGTAGCACGACTACCACCCCTTTCTCGCGCACCCCTGCCGCGCTGCTTTCTCTCTTTTCCTCTCGCGTCTTGCGCCGCCGCAGCCGCTGCCACCCACTGCCTCCCCCGCTTTCTCTCTCTCTCTCCGATATTGCAAGCACCCGAGAGACTCACCTATACATCCCTCCGCTCCTACCTATACACCCCACCCGCGGAACGACTCGATATCTCTTTCTTTCGATTTGGCTTTTGATTCCCTCTCCTACCTTCGCCATTTTACTCTCTGCACCCCCGCCTTCGCTACTGCTAGTGCCGTTGCTGCAGCTCGAGGAGCCGGTGTCTCTGCTTCCGACGTGTGCCGCCCTGTCTACCTTTAGCGCCGACACTTGATCCACGGTAGCGTATGCTCAATGGAGGTGCCCCTATTGATTATTCAAAAATTTTACGCTTCCTTTCTTTGAACTCACCACCTTTCGATGATTCAAAATTGCTCAATATAAAACTGCTTAATCACAAACATCGACGCAGGTAAAGAATCAATCAATAATTTTCATCGGATAAAAAGGTACTCCAAATAACTGAAGGAGAATTTTTTTATCAGAGGCGGATCGATAAGCCGGTAGAGGAGATTGAGTGGAAAAAGAGTAGCCACTTTTTCACAGCCAGGAGATCGTCGGCGAAAAGGCTGAGGCTTTCCGAAGGAGTAAAAAGAGAGTTGGCGCGCGAGAAAGAGAGAGAGAGAGAGAGAGAGAGAGGACACTCGAAAGCGAGAGCTTTATGCACTTTCCTTCTCCGGGTGCGTAAAACCAGATGAGGGGGCGCGAGCTGCCGAAATTGCTTCCAGTGTGCAGCAGCCGCCACGCGGCAAACTTTGGCTTTTCGACTGCGCGTTCGAGAGAGAACGCTCGTTGAGGTAGAGCAGTGTATATAGCAGCGGAGTCAGAGCGAGAGGGACCTGCTGCCGGGCGCTGCTACTCAAGAGAGTGAGAGCGAGTCGGCGGACTAGACGGAGAGCGAAGATCGCCCAGTCGTGGTACAAGGTCACGCGTCGACTCTAATTATTAACTTTTCCTAAGCTCGAGGAAAAGCTCGTTTGTGGGCTTGATCCCGTTATAGATTACGTGTTTATAGGCAAAACAGGACTATTTCTAGCTTCCACTCTTTTTGTTTAAACAAGTGTCTAACGAATTTTTTTATTGGATTTTGGAGGAGAGGCGGCTTAGTTATTAAAATTAAATAAGCTTGTCTAAAGTAACACTAGCAATCGGAAAATCAACATCGCAGGAAAGACTTTGCAGTCGAGCTTTACAGGTAAGTTGGCAAATATGGAATTTCTCTGTCGCGCCTCCTCTTGGTTAATATCCTTATTCCTGCTGGTTCTGTACACGCATTAAGCGCGTCTATACGCGCGACTAAAGCACAGCGAGCTTGCAAGAGATAAAGAGACGAAGCTCGTGCGCTAGCTCGAAAGAGAGCAGAGAGGATCGAGTGAGCGTCTTGGATGCGATACGGGAGTTAAAGGAAGAAGCAGCAGCAGAAGCAAGCAGGAGAGAGGGAGGGAGGGATGGAGGGAAAGGCGCTGCTGGCGGATGGGGCTGCAATCGGCTATAGAGGGGTTGGCTGCCGCTGCTGCTCTGAGCCGCGGAGAGAAAGAGAGGCTGCAACGCCGCCGGCAGTATACCGGCTCACGAGAGCGAGAAAGAACAGCAGCCGGATAGATCGGCTATAGAGAAGCGAGCGAGAGAGGGAGAGTTCGAGAGACGGAGACGGCGAAAGACAGAGGAGTAGGAGCAGTATCTTGGAGACTTTGCACTGTATCTTGAAATGAGTTTTGTTGGATCAATAAGTTCCACTATAAGAACACTCGCGCGCTCTCTCTCTCTCTCTCTCTCTCTCACTCCCACTATAGAGACGCTCTCTCGCTTTCTCTCTCGTGAGGGGGTCCGACTCTATCTGTGTTTATCTGTGTTTATCTGTGTCGGCAAATAGATATACACGAAAACGTACATAGCTACCGCCGCGCTCCCTCCTATCCTCTCTCTCCCGCCTCTTACTTCCGCCCCTGTTTATGTATCTAGCTCTCTCTCTCTTCCTCTCGGTTATACACCTACTACCTATATATACCTCAGAATGGGATACACTCGCTACGAGCATTTCGAGATGAGTCGAACTCAATCTCCGCTCAGGCGCGGCTGCCACACGATCGCTCCTGTGAGAAACGTACACGAAAGCGCTTCTGATGCTGTGTGCTCTCTGACCCTTACATATAGGTGCGAGAATGGTGCTTTTCGCAAAATGAGATTTCTCTCCCACTCCCCGACGACACATCATCGCTCCGAACTTTATAATCAAACTTTTTCGACCTGCCCGCGACAAAATGCTCGGCTCACTACACTACTACTACTACTACTACAACCGAGAGTTTGGCTATCGAGGTTACGCGCGCGGGCTTTCTCTAATTATGCAAATGCGCGCGGCCAGCGTCGCTGCTTCCCTTTTAAGCGGATCGAGCTATCCGTTCCTCGAATAGGAAAAAAAAGGACACACGGGTCGCGCACGCACTTTGGCGACTAATTCAATTCGGAATTTTTAAACTTTCAATTTCCCGCGCGTTTGTTCGCCCGCAGTTTGGAAGCGCCGGCAAACAAAATTACCGATAGACTGCAATCTATATGTACATGCGGCGGCGGGGCTTACTCGGCTATGCTATTTTCAGCTCCCCCTCCTCCTCCACACCTACTGCTATAGTTACGGTCGAAGCATCGAAATGGAACTTGCAGATACGCTACGGATAATTGCTATCGGTCCTTTATGGGCGCACTAAACTGAGCAGCTCGGTTAGTTACTTTAATCTCCCGGCAACGCTGCAGCCGGAGCTATAGCGTTTTTTAATATTCAACCGCAGAAATCTCGTTCACAGAGGTAGATTTCACAAACGGATAAGGAACTGTAACTGGATCGCCGTTTTATATTTATTCCCGAAAGAAAGTCAAAATTTTTGAGTAAATAAAGAAACAGAACAAAAACAAACGATTCCTCGCTTATATTCTTTACGAGCCCTTCAGGCTTTATCTACAGGCTATTCGTCTCTCTCTCGGCTTTTCATTTTTTAGATGTCTTGCGATAATCCAATCGACCTGCGGTCGCCACCGAGCTCGCTCCCGACCTATGAGCTCTCTTTCTTGATCCGGCAGTCCGGGCACGAACTGCAGCGAACAAGAGGAAAGAGTGCGGCGCGAGGGGGGAAAAATATGGAAAGACAGAGGAGCAGAAGAAGTCGTAAAAAAATATCTGAATCTTGAGATGCGCCTCGGGACGACTATGAGCTGGCCATGCTCTTTCGCGAGGGATGTACGCGTCTCTTTCTCTCCATCCTCCTTCGTCTGCTTTGTATACACGCGAACCAATCTCGGGCGATAATCAGCGCCCTCTTCCGCAGCGCTCTCTCTCTCTCTCTCTCTCTCTCTCTCTCTCTCTCTCTCGCTCTCTCTCTCTCTCTCTCTCTCTCCCCGTGGCATATAGCCGTATATGCGTGCAGCGTGTCCCGTTTTACATGACGAGCCCCAGTAAATCACTTGGCGCGCGTTGCATTCGGCCTATCCCTTTCCGCCAGTCGCTCCTTTTTTCGAGCCGCCGATCTCCAGCCGCGCGCGGGAGAGGAACGAGATTGGGACCTGAACTTTGCATTTCTCGGAATCAAGTGCACATATGCAAGCTGCTCGACAATGATGACGACGCGCACGCGGCCGTCAAGGTGAAGGGCAAGAGGCTGTGCCACGTATCACCGCTGGAACATTAATAAATCTCGCGGGGGTTCGCGGGACCTGTGAAGTCTCCGCCGCGTCTGTGTCTCGAGAGCGGACGGCGTCGCCGTCGCCTCCTCGCGCGCGAGCTGGATTGAAACAAAGGAAAAGTGAGTTAGTGGAACTGAGTAATATGTTTACCCATTATCTTGTGCGCCTCATCAGCGGGGGTAAAAATAGCTGCAGGAAAGTTCGCGTAAACTGCTCTGATTACCAGCTGTGAGCATCGAAGAAGAAATCGGTTGTTCAAGGAATACAGCGAGATGAGATGAGTATATTTATGTAGATGGCAAAGCGATTCATCATCGAGTTTTATTAATTATAATTGCACGATTCGCGCAGCTCGATCTTAGCTGTCTGGCCTCTTTAATAAACAAACTTATACCAAGCTCGAGCATCGGCTGCAACTTTTTCCAGCGCGCGGGCCCGAGTATAATTATTTAATCGATTCGGATTAACAAGAGCACGACTAATTACCGGCAGTGCTAATTGCCAAGCTGGCCAGGTGAACTTCCACGGCGCGCCGAGTTTTCTCCTCTCTGTATCTTTTTCTTCGCGCAGAGAAGGCAGACTATACGCGGCGTTGCCGGCGGCCATATACTGCAGTGTACACTCCTCGGCACACTCTCACAGAGTCGTCACTGCATGAGTGCATCGAGCTCGGCGCTTATCGACGCGGGTGTGCGCTGCACACACGCGGCCGTAATTAGATGCCGCCATGTGCGAACAATGAGGAGTATAACTTTTATTTTGCTTATCCGCGACGGCGATCTCGCTGCTCTCCTTCGCTCGAGCTGCCGCGCTATGGAGCTCGATCCGGCCAAGCTTACGAGAGAAACGACTTGTAAAATTATCAAATTTGTATGAGCGCATAATAAACAAAGATTCTTCGTTAAATGCGCGCTCAACTGAGCAGATTTTAATAGTCACACATACGCGTACTTTAACGAGCCGTTAATTCTGCCTACTTGAATTTCCATTTTTATATAAATTGAATTTTGGATTATCTTATGACAGTTGTATCGGACACTTGCAGCATGAACGGCCCAAGCAGCAGGCCCTACAAGGCAGTTTTGGCATAGGTGGAACGCTTCTCTCTGCGTGAAATGACGCTTACCTGAAACAGAAAAATTTATCGATACTGTTATTAATGATGGATGAGAGGATCGGATTCGTATATAATTATTAATAATATTAAAATTTTTATTCGAGCATCACAGCTCTCTTTTATAATTTTGACTTCTGAGCTGAATTCGCTAGCCAGGGAAAGGAAAAGTCTTTTCTTGGGAAAGAGAAAGAGACTTCGTCATCTGCTCTAGTAGACACACGATTAGACATGATGGGAATTTTTAAATCTTGTGCATAATTTTTGCAATAAGCATTTTTGAGACTCTCAGTGTGGACATTGCTCACAACCGTATTTTGATTCGCTTGCAAAACTCCGCAATGTTTGTTGGTAAAATCAAACTAAGCAATCGATGTAAAAGAGTCGATGAGCTTCCGCATCGTCAGCTACACTCGCAAGCACTGGAGCTCCCGCGAACCGTGTCGCCAAAAGTGACGGTCAATGGCGTTGCCCCCGACTCTCCCACTCTGACATTAGAATCTGCGGCTCGCGAGTGGCGCATGATAGCCTGATGCATCTCTCGTCGGATGGCGTGGCTTTGGCGAACGAGTTCGGAACGAGCCGCGAAGCGATGACTCGACACGACATTCACGGAGGCAGAAATCCGTCTGGATACGTCAGGTGTGACCGGGTCGGGGCTTACGTCAACGCTCGGCTGTCGCGCATGCACACGACGCTGCATGCAGTAGCCTATATGCACGCATCGCCTGGCATCGCTCGCTCGCACGGACGAACGCGCTTTCGGCCAGTATACACTGCAGCCTACCGCTGGGAAAATTTAAAGGAGTACCCCCAGGGCCATTAGCTGCTGACGCTGCGACAGCTCGAGCCGCTACGTGAATTTTGAGCTGTATGATTTTCCGGCTGTGCCAAATTTCCGACATCAAAATATAAGATGACTGCACGGCTGAAATATATGACGAGAAAACTAACGCGTCTCTAGCACGGTTATATTGTCGCGTCGCGTCTGAACCGACCAATGGATCTCCAGAGGTGTCTAATTGTATGTGCGGGACCCGGGAGAAGAAAGCGTTCATACAGGAGCGATTTTCGACGTCTAAATGGTCCCCGAAACAGAGCAAAACCACTTAGGTAATGTATTTACGCGAGTGTAGTGTGTCGTCGCGTCGTATATAAACGCGCGCACCTGTGTACCAGCTCTCGGGGGGCATCGCGCTGCCGCATCGGTAAGAGCGTGAAGAGAGCGCGCGCGAGCTAGTTAACAAGGTTAAACACCTCGGCCGAGTTAACGGGAAGATTAACACTCCGCGATCATTATGATTACAGATGTCTCGAGCGCCAGCACACCACGCCAAGCAGCAGACACACGTCGGAAGATGGAAGGCAAAGGCATACGTGTGTATATGTACGAGCTCGCGCGCATGTAAAGCGGAATTAATTGACTGCCGCTTCTTCGAATCGCTCTTTACGCACGGCTGTAATTATTTTCGTGTAAAACAAACAAAGCTCTCGTAATAAGCTGAGAAAGCGGAATGGAAAATCTTCCTGATACGCTGGCAGCGGAGACATCATGGGAATATTATTGAGATCAGCAACCGACGAGAAGAGAGAGAGAGAGAGAGAGAGAGAGAGAGAGAGAGAGAGAGAGAGAGAGCGCAGAGCAGAGCGGAATATAAAACCGGCAGCGTGGATTAATCGATTAAAGTTTGTTTTGCGAAGCGACGAGGAGCAAAAGATTTTCCTGTCGATATACACGACTCGCATTACAGAATTACGTAACTCTATGCCGCTGCTGCAGCCGCTCGAGCGTCCGAGGCAGCGCTACTATATACAGCCCAGCCCTTACTTAATTTAAATTCTATTACGGCCGATCTCTATTCCCTCTTTCCTATGAATATTCAAAGCCAGCTCGCGCGGACTCGCCTCTTCTGCTTTCCACCGCCCCCTCATCTATCGAGTATCCAAAGAATTAAATTAATATACCGTGCAAAACAGCTCCTGCGTCGCCAGACTGTCCGAGGATGAGAGAGAAATCGGGTCTCAACGAGCGCTGCTGCGATTCTTATTTTGCCCGCAGCTCGGAATCGAGGCGATAATTCAGAAGAAAAAGTATCTCGCTCTGATTTATTCGAGTTTAAAAACAGCGCGATAATGGCACCGGGTTATCGCTCAGATTGTTATAATATATTTTAGCGCTGCGATCGTTAAAGTCAATTAGAGATCGGCATCGGTACGCGGGTTATAAAAGGCAATATTATTTAAATGAAGCCACGGTTAACAGTTAATGAATCTGATAAAATCAATATAAGGTTTTTCCATTAATGAAGCCGGCGCGTTAAAATTCAAAGACAGTTTCCGTTCAAAGTATTAAATTACTCCGATTCCCATGTCAGTCCGATGCAACCGCGCGGTTTCCCGCTCCCTCTCTATACGTTTCGCGCTGCACACCTTCGCAGAGGGCCTATATCGAGACACGTATACGCGTATACGCATAGATAGAGGACGTGGCAGCTGGCGGCTTTCCTCGCACACGCGAGCAGAGGCTCACGCATTAGGATCGCTCGACGCTAAATTATTCCGCGGATAGTTCCACTGGCTGCGCGTTAATGCGTAATGAAAAAGAAAGAGAGCGGGAGGAAGAAGGGCCCCTCGGCGCTGAAGCGCAAGCATCAAGATCGCGGGCAAATCCTATAGTATAGCCGCCGCCGCGGGCGAGTTGCGGCCATTTATCGGCGATCTACCAGGCCGAGTTTTCCCGATCCCTCGCGCGCATCGGAAGGAAGACCGCGAACAGCAGACAACTTTAATGATGAGCTGCGCGAATTATAAACTCTCGGTGCGTATACACAGCACACACATACACGAACCGAACTCGAATCGATGCGGGACGTAATTTACTGGCAGCGGCGCGAATAATTCACGCTATTAGGCCGCCAATTAAAATAATCGCTGATACACCTGCGCGCGCGTTACGATTATCTCATTCAATGTTTCGACCCTGCGCTAGCCGATGCAGCCGACGCGGCATGATTTATTTTGTATTATGCATTATATTTACTCCCTTACAGTGATACGACACACGATCCCTCGCCAACCGTCGCCTGATGCATGTTTAATGTATTTTTTTTTCTCCACGTTCCAACGCCCAGCTAGATTATTTTTAAAATGCCTTGCGCTCGCAGCGATTCGCAGTATACAAAGAAACACACTGCTGCATTTATTAAACCAGTAGCCTGTGACTTGCGATTTTCCTTGAATTTTTAACTTAAGAAATGCATAGACCTAAACTAATGCGCAAGGAGGAAAATAAAACTATATCCGCCGCTGCCAACGCCCTCTTGTATACTTGCGACGATAAAGCGAAACGAAGGGAAATCGCCGAGACGCGCAGCTAGGTGTTGTTCTCTTAATATGGTCGTTACAACATTTAACAGCATCGTATAATCACGCGCATAATATTGCAATAATGTAAACGTTTTTATTTTAAATTTATAACAGCAGCGTGTTAAAAGAGCTAGGTTAATTTAAGCACTGAATATTTATACGGTTAATTTGATCCCTGGAAGCCAATATCAACATGCAAGATGAGCGATTGTAAGGAATTGCATCTCCTATCTCCTCCCACGCCACTCTATTAAAGCTTATCGATAACCGAGATTCTTGCATGCGACCTCTAACAAGCTCGAGTTTATCCAAGCATTATTGTATACAAGCCGCATGCGCGTGATGTTTTTCCCCGCTGTGTTTTCCTCGAGTATTCAAGTTTAACGTCTATATGCCGTCTCGGCGAAGAAGCGGGGGACATGGTCTACTTGCCGCCGAGGAGCCTTTCTTCTTTTGCTCCTTCTTACTTCTCTCTCTTATTCGCTACTCAGTGCTTCTGAGCAGGTTCTATTCTCCGATGCTCGCTCGTGAAAACGGCATCGCGACCGCGAGACCAATTAAGTATACCAGGTGTGTAAACAATCGCTGCATTTACTCCGCTCAACTTTATTACCACCCGTGTTGTACCTCTCTCGACTCGCGTGTGTTTATTGTTATGTCAATCTTGCGTTTGTCGCGTTTTTTTTTTCGTGCCCAGCTGAAGAGATGAGCACTTACGCTCGCACAAGTGTGAAAATGCAAATTGTGGGAATCGCGAGCTCTTGATGGGAACGGTGAAAATAAACGAAAAATAAAGGCTTGAAATTATCTTCCTGAATCGTTCTGAGAAAACTGAAGCATCAAGCGTTATGCGCAACCCGAGAGAGAGAATGAAGAGCGAGAAGACGTGAATCCGATAAAAGGGGCTAGGAGTCACGGGAATTCGAAAACACACGAGGCTCGTAACCATATCTTCATAAGAGTACCCTAGACCAAGAGAGTGCACGGATAGTCAAAGGTGATAGAAAGAGGAGAGAGAACGTGCAGGCGACTGTGAGGGATAAACGGAAAAGCACGACGCGCAATCTTCGAAATCAAACGAAGGCATACATCACTCTAAAAATACAAGCGCACCGCGAAAATCTTCGCTATCTAACAGAGCGATGCGTGCAGCTATACCCTTGCTTCGGCGTCGTCGTCGTCGTGTTCGTCTGCAGCGACGTCGTCAGCATCGTCGGGGCGGGTAATTCAAAGCGTCAAGACGATAAGGCATTCGCATAACTCCTGTTGAATTATTTGAGTTATTTCACTATTAGATATGGTATGCGGCTTTCTCTCTTTCTCACTCCCTCTCCTTTCTTCGCGCTGCGGAGAGGCCGGCGCCGATGCAAGGCACATCAACACTTGGTCGATGCGCGCTGCACCGACGGCGAATTATTCGACTTCTCTTTCTCTCTTATACTCTGGCACCCACGAGCCGTCGACGACGAAACGGATTGCCCCCGCAGTCAGCCTCGGGGATTATTTCTTTTTTTCGCGCGCCGCCACCGCCGCCGTTATTAATAGCGTAATGAGAGCCTTTCGTCGGCCCCTTTTCGTCTTTCTCCCGCCCGAGATTCTATAGCTCGCGTGTGCAGCCCGCAAATTCGACGAACGACACTATACGCGGGAGCCGACTTTTCTTTGTAGCCAAAGAAACGAGACTTTCTTTGCTGTAATTGCTCTCCGGGCCGCGGGTCAGAAAAACTTTTGACTCGCGCCGAGATATACGAGCTCGCGCGCGGGCAGGGATAGAATTCTTCATCGAACCGATTTTTCCCGGTATACTAAAATCGTACGGTCTCTGATGACGTGTAAAAGCGCGGTTGTTACTTGCGAGCGTGGTGCGTGAGAAAGAGCTCGGGCGCGAGAGAAAGAGATTAAATATGACTTTGTGCTGGTGAGTACACACGGAGAAGCGAAAGAAGCGGAGAGGGACCGCGAGAGGCGGCGTACAAACAGAGAGAGAGAGAGAGAGAGAGAGAGAGAGAGAGAGAGAGAGAGAGAGAGAGAGAGAGACACGAGAATGAGCGTTATAGCCACTCTCATCGTGAAGATTTGCCGGGATCTCGCGAAAACACGAGAAAGTACATCGGTAAATTGTGACGTTATTTTCCTTTGAAGCCGACCCGAAGCTTCTCGCAGCAGCCAAAAGACCGAGCGAGTATGACGAGGAGGACTGCTACTACCGGTAACGCGCTTGGCGATTATCGCGTCCGTCACGATTATGCGCTGCCGCCAAGACACAGACGTACCCGTGCGAGTATTATCTGCTTTTTCCTATCTACCGGCGCTGTGCTCTGTGTATCACGATCTAATTTGCCACGCCGTCGGTTTATTCATCTCTTTTTCTCGATACTTTCGCAAAACCCCAAGTTTGTCTCGCACCGGATGCGGAATGGCGATGACTTCTATAACTGTTTTTTCGTAAGCGGTCTCTTTCCGGCTTGCGCTCTTTCTTCGCCTCCTATATACATATACACATGGAGTGTGTGTACGTGTGCTACCAAGAGGTGTATACTTTACGCGTATGGTCGCGCACACCGAGGTTACTCTGATCTGTGGGAAATGTTTTATTCCCCGCTTCTTTCGCGAAGCAAAGTCGAAGTGGGCTCTGGGAACCAGACGCAGCCGACAGACCGCCTCGCATGGCTTTTTTATGTGCCTTCCTTATTCGATGTATCTCTCCTTAATCGACGTGACTTACTGGTCTCTACCTGATTATTGTCGGCGCCCGTGCAATATAACTGTGCTTCGTGGTTATTCGTCAGCTGGTGTGTATGTGTACCATAGCCCGATGCCGAGGATTTTACAGCGATATCGCAGGGGATGCGGTTACAGCGCCGCCCACGCGCGCGTGCGCGCGTTCACTTCGAAATGCAAAGCCACGCGTTGGATTTTCACGTTTCTTTCGCAACTCATTTGATGAATATTAAAATTCTTTGTGCATTATATACGTGTCGAGAGCTACAGTTTTACTTGATTTTTTTTCATATTCCAGTTCTGTCGTGAGCAACATGTATAAAAATCTCGTTCCTCTTTCAAAGAATTGTGCATATTTTTAACGAGATTCTTTTAGTAATGACTCCATATCTCATAAGAAAATATGTTATCGCATTACGGCCTTGTGATAAAATACGGATTTGCGCACTTTTAACTCACTCAAATCCCGTTCCCAAAGTCCATACACGCAGAGCAACGCTTCTAAATAATTAAAACAAAAACACTTTTTTCGAACAAGAGAAAAAAGAAGGATCTCGCGCAAGTACAATCACGACGGCAAAGCCGGCGAGAGCGCAGAGAGAATGGAACAAGGAAAAAATTTGAGACCCATAACGAAGCGAGTACACGTAGGCGAGCGGCGGGGGAGTATGAAGACGCCGAGTGGCTTGGTGGCAGCTTCAAGTTACGACGCATTACGAGAGCAGAACGACGAAGCAGCAGCCGTCGGTACACACACACGTAAACGTGTGCGAGTAGTGCGTACATAGCTCTTTCTCCTTCTCTCTCTTTACAAGCTCTCGTGTAGACGTCGACGACGACGGCGACGACAACGTCGGCTCGCGCACCGCGTTTGCGGTCTCCGACAGCCTTTGTAAGCTTGGCTGCCTGATTTTCATACGCCACGATGAGCGCTCAACATTCGCGGCTCTGCGGTGCATATTCGCGCATTAATAATACAAAAGAGCGCGGGAGAAGGGGAGTGGCGTTTTAAGAGCTATACACAGTCTCTTTCGCCCGAAACTGGAACTTTAATCGATTCCGCGGCATTCGCTCTCTCTCTCTCTCTCTCTCTCTCTCTCTCTCTCTCTCTCTCTCACTCTCCGTCTCTCCTTCTCGGTTTGACACAGAGCGGTGCTGTGCAGCGACGGCTCGCGAATCTGCGTCACCAACGTGGCGATCGGCCAAGAGCCCCCGAATAACGCTCTATCTTTCCGTCGGAAGTTCCCGTTAAGCTTTTCTCCGTCTTCATTCTTCTCGGCTCTGCTCTCGCTCCTTTATTCCGGTACTGCGCCTGTCCTATTTTTCAATTTCAATAAGAAATATCTGTACGGATAAATCGCTTTCAGCCGACTGAAATATCCCGATAAAAGTTCCGACCCTGTTTTGATCTACCGTAGCTACTTCCCGCGCGAACTGCATTGTTTTTACTCCTTTTTCTGTCTGGATCAGAGCTTATCTCGAGAAGTTTGTTATCGTAAATTTTGACACAAGTGCACTCGCGCGCGGACTCAGGTAGTGGCGAGGCTGGTCTGTATGTCTATTAACTTTGTCGATTATCATCGCGAGGGACAGAAACGACTTGGAGAAACACCTCGAAGCAGCCGGTAACGGCCGGGAATAACCATAAACACGTCTCTACGTCGCTCTTATAAGCTCTTCTACGAATACGAAAAAAATAATCGAGACCTGCATATATAAAAGTCGACTAATAATCAAAGCAAGAGACGCATCCGTGCCTCCGGTTTCGTCAAAGCTATGCCGGCGGCACATGTGCACACGGAGCAAAGAGTATAGAGTTCTTTGGCGACGATAGCCCACCGCTGTGGTACGAGCTGCGCGCGTCGGACGCGTGTGAGAAAGTCTTTGTATCCCGTGGTCGTCCGGAATATATCCCTGATATGCAGCGCGCATACAACAGGCTCGAAAAGGCTCGGGCGACTCGTCGTTTTTCGACGCGCTACCTGTGCGCACTTCTGTACTACTGCACGCTGCTTTGCCACGTACCACAGACTCGCGCCTCCGCCCGCGCTTATTAGGATATCCAAGTCGTTTATGCGCGAGCGCGCTAACGAGGATCGTGAAAGGGAGTAATGACACGGCCGGACGCGGTCGAGAGCCAGCAGCTTCTCTCTCTCTTTCTCTCTCTCTCTCTCTCTCTCTCTCTCTCTCTCTCTATATATATATATATATACAGAGAGGTAGAGAATATAAATTTGCTTACGCGCACCGGTTTTACGGAGGACGCTCGTTGTCTCGCAGTCTTCGCGTCGCGCGCGAAGGAGCTGCTCTAGCTCTCGCGCGTCTTTATAATCGTTCCGGTCAACTCTCTCACGGACGCTAGTGGTGGGGTGTATTATATAGCTGTGTGCGAGTCAAGACATTCCCTCGTTACGAAGCAGCTGAAGCCAAGTGCTCTCTGTCGGAGTCTAGCACTTATTAGCACGGAGAGCGAGACACCGGGAGACAATGTCGCTCACTCGAGTACCGCGGCGACGACGAGCGAGCGCATGTAGATGACGAGAGCGACCGCCGGCTCTGGTATCGCTTTTCACTCTTTTGCTGCACAACTAGGTTATAAGTATACTATGCAGAATGTGTGCGACGTCGCGTGAAATAACAAACTACTGCGCATTCGTTACAGACGGCTGCTCAGTTTTTCCATTTTCATTTCAATGCACACGCACACGTGCAGCGAGCGCGTCTATTTCTAGCGATTGCGGTGGCTGGCGCTGCGGTATGATTTACTGGCGACCGATGCGGCGAAAAGGCCAATCGGAGGATATGAGGATTAACGAGCGAGGAATCGACACCGAAGGCCAGAAATTGCAAGAGCAGCGGCGGCGACGGATAATGATCCGCAGTTCTCGTTGCGCGCGCGGCGGCGGCGGAGGAGGAAGAGGATCGTTCGCGAACGGCAGCTTGCGCGACGAGATAGGCGTTTAAGGTCGGGCGCCATTGGTCGAGTGTGTAATAAGATATCCGCGGATACTCGAAGCCCTCAATTGGCTAATTTGCCGGCAGTTAGCGCGCAACTATACGGCCGCCGCTTAGGTCATCCCAACGTGATGTGCCGTCGTCGCCACACACTACTCTTCGGCCTGAATAATTTATAACTGCCTGTTTACGAGAATTGAGAATGATGAATTTAAGCGATGTCTTCATATCGTCATCACTATGCATTATGTCGCCCGCCGCGCGCTGCGAGCCAGAGCGCCGCGCCGACCAGTGATAATTTCGTAAATGAGCTTAGCAGCGTGCCAATTGCCAATGAGATAATTGAAAAATTCAAACTTTATATGTATCCTCTGCTCTCGGCGGCGGCTGCTGCTGCTGCTCCCTGCCGCCGCCGCCACCATAATCGCCCTTTTTCGAGGCAAAGAGAAAAGAGTCGTTGTACGCGCTTAATTGAGAGGGAAGGACAGTATAGCGCGAGACGAAAGGTTTGATTGAAAAATATGCGAAAAATTGCTCTCACTCTCGTGTGCGCGGATGTGTGCATTATTACGATCAGAGCGATATACTGTAGCGTGCACGTGGGCGAGCGAGAGCTAGCAGTGTCGCGACGCTTCCGGTGAGTGCGTCGCTCGGAGATCTCTAGAGAAAAAGCGAGCCAGGGATTAGAGCAGTGAGCATCGCGAAGATGCAAGAGACGGGAGACGAGAAGGGCCTCGATGTAAGTGAGCAGTCAGTGCGCGACAGAAAGAGAGAGAGATGGCGCCTAATAGATTGGTTTGTAGGTGGACGCATTATCTCGCTGGACAGACTCTCCGCTCCACATGTGACCGTCTGCCCGCGCGCGTACGTGTCCCCACAGATAAAGTCACGAATCACGCGGCCAACGAATGGAAGAGGAGAAAGACACCGGATAAAGAGGAAATTGCAGGCCTGCTAGACTCGAGTGCCACTCTCTGCCAGTACTGCCAGTAGGAATAGCATAAGCAAATGCACCGTGAAGTACGGAACGACAGTCCAAGAGTGAGAAGTACGGAATATAGAGGTGGCAGTCCGAGACGAAACAGCCCGTTATATCAAGAATAAAACAGGTGAGGAGGGAAGACAAAGTTTGAAGTCGACGCTCTGATGGGAAAATAGAAGCGAACGAGAGAATGCGCGCGCTGTACAAAATTACTCTAGGCTAGACGACGTCTTTTCGAGAGAGAGAGAGAGAGAGAGAGAGAGAGAGAGAGAGAGAGAGAGAAATTATGGCAAATTTAGCAACGAAAATCGAAGAAAGAAGAGGGCATTCCTCGATCGTAGTATGGTAGCAAATGCAGCAGAAGACCAAAGTCGTGGAAGACAGAGAGGGAGAGAGGATGAATTACGCGTCTATCAGACATGATTGGTCGATGCCGAAATGCGCCCACGCACAATGAGAAACAAGACCATTCGTCTCGACGTGCAGCCCCGTACTGAAAAATTGAATGTTGCAACCGCTCGCAGCCGCTGCACTTGCACTTTGTTATCTTTCCGTTTTGTCTTTTCCGCTCATTTGTCATAAAAATTTCGCCGAAACCAACTTATTATTACCGCGATTTTATCTCGTTACGAACATCCTCTTTTTGTGCTCGCCATATTTATAATGCACGTAAATGTTTGAATTCCTAAAAAATATACAAGATTTAAGACGGCGAGGTCAAATTATTTTTAGACGGCGAACACATAGGGAGAGGGATCAATAAAACCCAAAAAATCAATTGAAGCCTTCTCCAAAGCTGTAAAACGTCGGAAGGTAGTATAAAATCGCGAGATTTTTTCGTAGACCGTGAGTGGTGTGTATCTTGGGGGATATACGACAGTAATCTAATCGACAACTTCGTAAAAGAAACCCATAAAATCATAAAATCGACCAGTTCCCTTTTCTCTCTACTTCGGTCCAACAGGGAATATTTTACGGTTGAACCACATCCCTCTTGCTTCACTTTCAAAAAATTTTAGAATATTTCAAAGCAAATGAAGTATCACCAAACCTTTTGTTACAAACATTTTTACTCAAATTGTTTACTTAAACCACTAACATGGTCCTTCTCTGAATATAAAAATATAAAATATTACGCAGATATGCTTGGAACATAATTAATGTCATTAAAATACAAACGCAAAATACACAATGTAATATGCAAGCTCAAACTTGAGAAAACCGACGGTTTCAAAAGTTATTTCACCGACCTAACATTATCCATTTAACAATGACAGTTTCGAATTAAATTGGCCAGTCGATTGGTTGGTCATGTAGGAGAAGTCTTTATTGGCCTGTTGGTCAATACACTTATACACACGTAAACTTTTAATGGTGGATCGATTTGAAGATATGCAAGCAATAAGCCTTTAATTGCACAGGATTCCTCATCCACTGGGCCAAGTAGTTTCTTTAGCAGGTCGCACGGACATCAGCCACTCACTGACTATAAAAGGCATCGGACCTATAAAATGCATCCTTGGCAGCGTCGGACATGTTTGCGCGCATTGTGCGCATGTGTGATGTTGTCTCCTAATGCTAAATAAGTAAAGAACTTTATTTGATAACTTTTTATATATTCAAACCAGCTAAAGGTAAAGTATAGAATATTTTAAATATGTATATACCTGTCTAAGCAAATTAAAATACAACTTAATTAAACGCAACTTTCTTCACTTTTCAACGGGAGTACTCATTCTGATATAATGATCGCATGGTTTGATTGCTAAAGGTTTTTTGTCGTTTTCTACGACCCAAACAGCTCCGCATTCTCCCTTTTGAATAATTTCTATTATGGCAGATCCGACACTTTTGGGCCTTGAAAGAAAATAAATAAAATTGATATTATTATAAAGTGCTCTTTGGCACACCAAATTTATCTAGATAACGTTTCACTAATACTTACGACTGTACAGGCACTTCATTCAAAGTCTTGTCTTTCAGGTTATCAGTAACAAAATCTAAAATGTGGTTAGGAATTTCTTTGATTAGATTCGTCTTAGTCACTCCTGGACATACTGACATCACGCGAACTCCGGTTGCTGCGAAATTCTCCTAATTAACAAGTTAGAATGTCAATAATTCGACTAATTATGACTAAGCAAATTTTTAATTTTATATGAGCTACCTTCATGCATCTTGTAAAGCCAATAATAGCATGCTTTGTAGCACTATAAAACGGTAAAATTGGACAATCAATGAGACCTAAGATAGCATTTACGTTGACAATTGCTCCTCCTTTGCCGCCTTTATGTTTTCCCATGTGATTTAGAGCCAATAAACTGGAGTTTAAGACGGCTTTCTAAAAACAGATTTATTAACTAAGAGGGAGAAAGGGGGGGGGGGCATTTGAGATGCATTCAAAATATATATTTTTTGTATCTACAAAGCTTACCACATTGACATTTACTAGACGTTCTATGTTTTGTTCGTTCGCAATTCCTGCATTGTTTATCAAAACATCAATGCTGCCATGATCTTTGATTATGCGATTAAAATTATCTATGTCAAAAAAGTGGTTTCAGAATTAGTAAAACTGCATTATGAAATTGAATACTGAAATAATTTATAATGTCATGTTGTATATTACCTTCGAATTCACTGTCAACAACGATATCGCCAGGGTAGAAGCCAGCGCGACCCTTCCCGAACTCTTCATCTAGTTTTGCAATTGCACTTTGACCGTCAGTTTCGATTAAATCAAACAACGCTACAAACTGCAAAATTTTAATTTCACATTATGCAAACCTCACACACTATTTCTTAATAGAATCATATCACTCATAAACATACAACACTTAACCTTAGCCCTGTGATTTAGTAAGTCCTTGGCAGTCTCGAATCCCATGCCACCAACTCCACCAGTAATAATGATAACTTTATTTGCAATCTCCATAATTAATTATTTTCCAACTGAAACTTGAAAAATCGAAGCAATCTATACGAACTCTGAAGAGCAACTAAAACATAAAAATTTGTGTGCACTTGTATCCACTTGCTGCGATAACGTTTATTATTTGCTGTGGAAGATAACGTTATCTTGCAGATATTCTATCAAGCCAGATTCAGCGGTCAAATAAGATTTGTTAAGGCTGCTCTATGTTACGTCTATTTTCTGTATCAAAATAAACCCATGGCCTTTCTGTTAGTATTCTCGTGGTTTATTGGGAATAATCATTTTTCAAACGACGAAAAATTATGATTTTTCTTATTTCTTTTTTATACTTGGTGTGAAGTATAAAGTGGAAGGTCGAGGTAGTAACGCAGTAAAGACAAAGTAATTCCGAACATCAGGAGCGCTTTAATTAATGGGATAGCTTATATATACCCTGTGTTAGTCTTTTTCTTCAGCATGATTTCTTCGTTTTCTTCATCGTCGTTCTCTTTCGCGTGTTTTTTTTTTTGTCACTGAATACTTCGTCCCTTGGACTAATCAAACATATATGTGCTCTTACGTGTCAATGAAGAAAAGTCTCCATTACTAATTATATACATTTCACGCTCGTTATCACAATTGTCGAGCATGTGTTTGCCAAGTTAGTCATGCTCTTCCGTCATAATTCTTTCAGCTTTCAATCGAAATCTTTATCATATGTAAACGGAGCGAGACTATACTTTGGTTAAAGCAAATGTTTAACGAAATACTATGAAAATGAAACAGAAGAAAATAAAAGCCAACAAAGCAGTGTGCTCGGGGAATCCCTGCCGCGGCAACGCTGTGATAGTTTGGTATTTATTGTTTTATGGCGACCCTTCTGGAAGGCTGGGGCTTTTTTGTTTCGAGCCAACCAATTATCCGACACCGCGGTCAGCATCAATGAGCGTGAAAAAGCAAAAGGTATTGCCAAGAACTCTGCACGCAGTATAGGAACGAAGCACAACGTGAAAAACGATGATGTTATTGGAGCGCAAAACTTGCAATTAGTTAAAGGAAGATTTCTACGCTGCAGATACGTCACTAATTGAACTCGAAACATCATCCGCATTTTTCACTTCGAACGCTTAATAACTATTACGTATATGTGTGTGTGTGTGTGTGTGTGTGTGTGTGTGTGTGAGTGTGTGTGGGTGTGTGTGGGTGTGTGTGTGTGGGTGTGTGTGTGTGTGTGTGTTCCACGCGAGTTGAATCATTTGCGTTTCAAATTGCGAAACATTAATGGATGGAAACGATAAGAACCGAGTGAAATACTGAAGATCGAGCATTTTGATTCATTAAAATGGTTACCGTTGGGCAATATCAAATTTCTTTTTTCCACGGACTGATGGAAAGTTAAATCTGGGTAAAAGCTTCTCGGTGGACGCGATGAGCATCTCCCTTTCCACCAAACCGCACAGAGCCTTTTCCTAAATGAGGAAGCAATGCTTGTCTAGCAGCGAGAAATGCATGATATGCTAACGGCGATGTTGCCGATTTATTACGTAACATAAAGTTTTAGAGGTAAGACATTGTTGGTAATGGTTTTTCAACAAAAACTAATAAAACACTTTAATATAATGCTTCTTTTAATCTTCTGGTTTTAAACATGCCTCGTACTAATGATTGTAGCAAACAATAATGCAATGAACGCACGGAATCGCCTCGGGTCAGGAATGGCATTTGCTATATGCGTTTCGCTCTTCTCTTCGCTATCATTTTCTCCTCCCCCTTTCTTCCTTTCTCCCTCTCCATCTCTCGTCGTACTTTCTCTTTCTGGCCGCGTTTCTCCGCGTCGAAGATATGAAATTTCACACACACATATATATATATATATATATATATATATGAAATATGCCGAACGATATATATATATATATACATATATATATATATCGCTCGGCGCGCACTCCCACGACTCGCAATTGCCGCATTCTCCACAATTTAGAAATCTAGATCGCTATTAATTTTATATCCTGCGCTGAATATCTCGAAGAGCAACTCGGGCGCGCGCTCTCGCAGCATTGCGCAATCTATTTTCGTGTTATTTCTGCGCATCCGACGCTCGAGTATTAATTAGTTTCGGTACTTTCGGCGTGTACACGCTCTCGCCTTCGATGAATTGCAATTTCTCCAAGCATGCGAGAATTGCGCTCTCGGTTTATTAAATAACAAAATTGAAGTTCGAATCATAGTGTATTCTTCTGGGCTTAGAATAGAAATGAGAGTCATTTGCTCGACTTGGTCTTTTTCTGTTTCTACAGTACGACAATTTGTGGGCTCGTAAAATAAGTTGATGTCTTTCGGATTGACCTTAAAATCCTGTTTCGAAGTAATTAAATGCTTTTTTCCGTTCATTAACTTCCTAATGAGTGTATAACATATTTAAACGTTGATATAAGGTTGCAAACTACTTAGAAAATAAAGATTGTATCAGAGTAAAGAATAATTTTGAAAAAAAATTCGTAAATTCAAACACCGATGTTTATAGCTTCAAAATCCGGACGGTTTTGATTGAAATATCATTGATAACACATCGGCAGTAAAATTTGCTGAATCGGTAAAAATAAGAGTCGTAATAAAATAATTAAAATAAAAATGTATTAAATTTATAGGCGGTAAAAAATATTGAGATCCAGCGCGAGAAGGTTGGAAAAAATGAAACTCCATGATTTTATGATCGCCAAAAACGTAAGCACAAGCCGCTGAACTCGAAAGAGATTTGTGGTGCCATAAACCTTGTTGACGTTATTCCCAAAGGAGAGTAGTTTGATGTCGCAAAATAAAAGTATTGATCGGCAAAAAAACCTTGGCTCGCGAATGCGATGTCGTGCAAGTGGGGCGACCAGCCATATCGACTAATTAAAATTGCAAATCGAAGAAAAGCCATTCGGTCGTTTAATACAAGGCAGTTAAGGGAAAAGGTAGATTCGAGGCTGCGTCAATCGCGAATTTTAATAGCCGTCGCCGGCTGCTGGTTGAAAAGTCCGCGGACGTCGTCGCGATGAGTGCGCGATACGCGTAAATCCTCGGCAAGTCTTAAAGGCTGCGCTCCCAAGCAACTCGAGCCAAGAAGTAGTAGTCCGGACCCCGTCCGCTCGTTTCCTTAATCTCGACAATGATCGTCGGCCGGGTGCGCGCGCGCGCGAACGCGAGCAGCAAAGACTTTTACGAGCCACTCCGAAGAACGCGATATGATGCCGAGGAAATACACCGGACATACAAAAGTCCAGAAGGCGGCGAGCGAGAGGGGCAAAGGGGGGTCTTACCTGCTTGACCCGCGAACGACTTCCCACGGTAGGCCAACGCGCGATCCCGAGCACTTTATTCTCTTAATTTCATTAGTACGACGACGCGCACCGGAGTAATAACACTTGGAATATCACACTATCGTGACCTGCTGTCCATCAACCTGTCAAAACTCAAAGTCAAGGGAAACCACAGCGCCGCACCGGTTTCTTTTTAATTTCTTGTTCCTTGCACGCGTTTACATGTTATTTTTATTTTCAGAGCTTATTAGACACTGATATTTCATCACGGACTGCGCTGTAAATGGTTACGACGCAATTAGGAAGAATACAGAAGCAAGATGTCAACAACCTGATAGCGCGTTTGAATATCAGAGTGCTGCTCTATAATTTTTGAAGACACTTGAAAATAGATTTCCGAGAAGCGCGCATAGAGACACGCGAAACGGGAAGCGCGTTGAATCTTCGTGGGGAGGAGGGCCCAAAGCGAAAAGAACGACGGCGGTGGCAGCGGGGGCGGCGATGCGAGCGAGTAGAAGAGAGAGAGGGAGAGAGAGAGAAGCGTATTAACGAGCTTAAACGAACGGAAACTAAGTGTCTCGGCGGAGTAAAATTAATTAATCGCAATCGTCGTCGTGGCACGGTGACCGTGCAGTCGTTCGCTCGACTTTACGCCCGA
The DNA here is from genome assembly GCA_012977825.3 of Pteromalus puparum. Lineage (NCBI taxonomy): Eukaryota > Metazoa > Arthropoda > Insecta > Hymenoptera > Pteromalidae > Pteromalus > Pteromalus puparum. The sequence continues at coordinate 55,337,838 of CM053168.1, forward strand.
TCGTCGCCATGAAATCCAAGAATCTGTTGCCGTTCAAGATCATTTCGACGACAGGATAAATACGCGCGCGCTCGAAGCGTCCGTAAGGAGCATCTCGCCTCGCTTTTGCCTAACTTTCGTTAACTTAGATACGCGAGCTCGAGCGCATTCCGCCTCGTTACGCATTGATTTTATTGGCCCGGGAGAGCAGGAAATTATATTTCTGATTATTATTGGCAGTAAAAGATATTCCTGGAAATAGGATAATAATTATAAGCAGTTTACGCGCTCTCTGCATTAAGATCGCAATCTTATAGCGTCAAGATTATCATCATTAGACGGAAATAAACGCGACCACCATTGTAATTATCTTATTCTAGTTCGCGGCGTCTTATATTATATCGCGCGATGAATTCGCGTAAACTATAATTTATAAGGTATTTCACTCACAAATAGCATCAATGATAAAATTACTGAGCTATCGAGCACCTCCGTACTAGAACACGAACATCAGAGCCAACTGTATGATACAGTTTCTTCGAGAAAGCTTAATCGCACACTTTCGCTAGATTTTTATATCGATTTCAGGATAACTTTCCTGTACGACTGGCCAGGCAGAATTTAGATCTGCAATTAACGTCAAACTGAAAAACTGTAATTATTTACAAATTGCAGTTGATGCGTTTATCTACTTCAATTTCCTCATATCCCGTGCCAAGTTCAAAGAAGTCATCGTATAGCGGAAGTTTACGACCAAGGCTATTCAAAAACTCGAATGGAACTGGATAAAAAGGTAGCCAAGTATTTATTAATAAAATTAAGTAATAAAAGTCAAGGTTTGCAGGAAAAAGCTGCAGAATTATGGAGAAACTAGAGAGATTGACAGAATGAGTCCATTCACGCGATGAGGGCAAAAGACGCGCGCAAGTCAAGAAAAGAATGCGCGATGGTCGAGTCGTGTCTAGCGTGCTGCAAGTCTCTTTGTGCTGTTCCCGCGCAACGACGGCAGCACTTCCCTGTCATTTGAGGCGCGCCACGATGCAGCAGGTGCCCGTAATCGTTCACAAATTAACGTCGCCAAGACAGTTTCTTTCGCCGCTTGGATTTATACACCGACATAGTAGTCCCATATAAGGTCGATACACGCACACACATACCCATCTCTTCGACTCTACTCCCTCTAGGTATACTATCTTCGCGCGCGTTTTTCGAAATCGCCCGGAATTAATCATACACATTGCGGTTTTCGAAATTGAAACAATTTCGCCCAAGAAATTAATGGCTTCATAACTGCACAGATGATACGATCAGCTGCGTTCTTCGAAGCATTATTTTAGCAAAGTCATTTGGGCACACGTGCGCTCTGATTCCGGCTGCGTGCATTTTAAGCAGCAATTTGTAATTTTGTCGCTTTAACGTACTACAACTGGCCAGATAAGTTTTGAACAAATTCTTTCATTCCGGTGTACGGCTTACATAATAAGGCAATAATTAAAATGATAAAGATATAGCGCACAAGCCAAGAAAAAATAATGTATAATACGACATAACCGAGGATTTATGCAGCAATAACACGAAACTCGGTCTTATCCCTCATCAGGCAAATGACGAGTTTACTGCAAAAATTAATTATTAAAAAGACAATCAAACGGCGATTCGGGAGTTCTCGGGACTGGAGCAAGCGAGCGCTCTTCATTAGCCGCTTGTTCTCACACAGTACGCGTGTTCTCGAAACTCTGATACGATCTGGCTCCAAAAAAAAAGAGGAACGAGGAGAAAAAGCCAGAAGGAGAGAGAAAGAGGGAGCTCATAAGGATCAAGTCATCGTCATTGCCCAACGAGTTTACACGCGCCTCGGACAAATATCAAATCGAGCGAAAGCTGCAGGTGTGTGCTACGCGGGAATATACAGAAGTAATACTTGTCGCGCGGCCCATTCGCAGCGATATTCCTGATTTATAAATATTCTCGGCTACCGGAGCACGCGTGACTCGCTTTTTTTACTCTGGGACCTATAAAGTAATCCGAAGTCGTGGAATCGCCGATTCCATTGCAACAAATTAACGATGAGACTAATGATTAGATTGTTTATCTCGCATACCGATGCGATAAATCTACTCGACCAAAATAATAATGAATCGTTTGTTTATATTACCCGAGCGGGACGGCGTGACGCTCGTCCAAAGATTGTCCTTTTCCGATTAAAGAGACACGAGCACACGCGGCTTTTGGAAATAAATTAAAACTCACGTTCTTTGTATAAATCTCGAGAGCTGCGCGTATTTACCGATATACGTAAGAAATAAAGTTTCCGAGAAATATTTTAATTTAATAATGTTCCGAGCATATAATTCGAGGACTCGCCGGGAATCGTTCCTACGTGACACGAAAAATCGTGGCCCGCGTCGTCCCAAAATTTCCGAAAGTCGATTCGAACGAGCAGCAAGTTCCTTGAATTTGGTTTGGAAAGCAGCGCGTGCGAGCGCAGTGTATATTATAATAGTAGTCCGGGGTTCAAGGGGGTCGGGGTCCGGTATTATATGGCTCTATGTGTGTACACGGCAATAAGACGCGTTCCTTTTTTCACTCGATTGTGCGCGTACGCGTCTCGGCTGGAATTTATAATTAGAGAACAAAAATATACTAGATCGTACGTGGTGATTTACGATGTGACGAGCGAGATTTTTTTGTGTCAACCGCGACACAAAGAAGTGGCGATGATTGACATTAACTAAAGTAGCTACTTACCGGTGAATTTCGTGTGCGCGCGCTCGCGGTGAAATCTGGTTCAAGTCAAAACTTTCCACGAGAGTTGATGGGAATCTCCTCCGCACACAATGAGCAGACTCGCGGGGATATTTTATTTTTAAAGATTCAACGCTTTTTAAACTTGTTTACGTAAAATACCATTATGCCTTCTACCATTCTGCCTGCGGCGTACTTGTCCAAAAATAAAACTGAATCAGTCTGATCAAAATGCAGACTAGCAAATCGTGTTTTGAAAACGCCGTTCCCAGAATATTAAGATTTTTTTCGAATAGTCAGTATAGAATACGTCATGCTCGCGAAATGATCGCCTTTGATTGACCGGTATACACTGTAATCGTAAAACACGGCTCGACAAAGTTTTACCGCATCTTCGTACACCACTAATTTGTACTTCAGCGGGGCGAGCATATACGAAGTCCGTTTCAATTAGACTTTAGTCTTGCTTCGAACTCACATGCCTCATGCGATAATCATCGTGCCTGCAGCTCTCACGTCTGTGTACGTATGCATGCCACTCATGTATAGACGTGGAAAAACGTCGAAATACACGTAAACACGAAAGAGCCGAGGTAAATATGACGTGCTGTGCGCGATGTGCTTTTAAGACGGACGTTTGACTAGGCTGTTCGGAAAATGTAGTGAGAAACCAAATTGCGTGCGTTCGCGCCGGGCTCGTATGAGATGGTAAAAAATTGGAATTTCTTTCTGCCAGAGCACGTAAAGTGCTTTCCTTTTAATTGGAATCGGCTGAGTTTGAGAGGATTTCGTTTTTTCTAACTACTGGAAACGCTGCTCTGCGTTAACGAACTAATACCAGAGTTTTTAATTAAACGAAAATAAAATGCATTTCAATTTTATTATTTGCAGTGGCAATTTTCATAATCAAAATAAAAAGGAGCCGAGGGAATCATCCGCGAAGGAAGAATAATAAAGCATAATAAAATTTTGCAATACAAAGTCAGGCTGGCGCCGAGGCTGTGTGGGGCCGGGAGAGAGAGTGTGTATACCCCCCAGGAGCTGAGGACTCGTAAATTTTCCGAACCTGTCGCTCTACTCCCTTTCCCATGTATTTCGTTGATTTAGCATTCAGCACTTAAATCAATTCGTACAAGTTTGGTACTTAAGGACTCGTGCGTATTTCGTGCTTACACACGGAGCAGCAGCGGCGGCAGTAGCGGCAGCGACAAGGACGGAAGAAGAAGAAGCGAGAGAAAGAGAGAGTGCGAGAGACATGGGGGCAGAGGAAAGAGTGTGTCTCTTTCATTTCGAAGGGATTCAGGGCGGCCGGGGGACGCAGATGGGCTCGCGCAGTCTCAAGGCGTTCATTACAATTATCACGCGGCTCCCAGAAGCAAGCAGCGGCTCCTCTTTATCGCTGCACCCCCGTATCAATTCCTCGGCTGCGTTAATATTCGAAAAGAAGGCTCCTTCGTCATTATAAGCGAGGCAAAGTTGCGCCGCCGCGATTTTGCATACAAATGACCGGAGCGAAAACTCTTAACTGTAATTACACTGGTAAGTCCGCTGGTATTTTCCATTTCAATAACGGCGCCGCGCTCTACCTATCTCTCTGTCTCGATATCAGTGAAGTTTCAATATGCATACGCGCTATTAAATGGCCGGCGTGGAGCGTATACTGCAGCGACATCGGAGTAATCCGGAAAAGGGGAAAAGAGAGAGAGAGAGAGAAAAAGCTAACAAGACGATACTTGACACGATTTTCGCCTTAAGCCGAGGGGATTGAACGGATTTACAATGAGCCTCCTCTTTCTTCTCTTTCTCGTCCGAGACAGCGGCTCAGCAGCCAATCCTTTAGCGTTATGCGATAAGCGATCGAGAAAGGAGCAATTTCAGCGAGTCTCTCGAGTTCGAGGGGGTTGGCTCTCCACACCCGCGCGGAGAAATTCGAAGAGGAAAAGAGGACTGACCTAGCTCCTGCGCGCAAGGGAGTGTCGGCGGGATGAGAAAAAAGGACGGAGCAGAGCTCGGAAGAGTCGGAGCCGCAAGTGCGAGAGAAGTAAAAGGAAGAAAGTCGAAAAGGGGTGGTCGTCGACCGATGGCACGAATAAATACTGGGAGTAGCGCCAGCGAGAGAGCGAGAGAGAGAGAGAGAGAGAGAGAGAGAGAGAGAGAGAGAAACACAAACAGTAATTACGAATATCTCGGGCGGGGATCGAAAGACATCGCAAATCTTTAACTGGTTTCCGAGCCTTCTGCTGTCTGCCTCTCTTTCTCTCGCTCGGCCGGCATCCCCTCGTTCGTCTCTATCGTCGAGATCGCAGGGTTCGAGCAGCAGCAGCAGCAGCAGCAGCAGCAGCAGTTGGCTCCTTCCGTTCGGTCGTACTTTCGGATTAACCCTCTCTTTTCCTCACCTCATTTCGTGTCGAAAACTTATTAGTAATTACGCCGGGAATATCTGGCGAATCTCGAGAATCGAAAGAGGAAAGTCTTCCTTCTTCTTCTTCTTCTCGAAGTCTGCGGGTATGAGGCGCAGTTCTGTGCCATCAGTTCCACTTCGCTCTCACCTCTCGCCCTCTTTCATCGCCGCGTGGCGCTGCAGCGGCTCATCTCATCCCCGTGGCCGCGCTTCTCTCGCTACTTCGGGCTTCCTTTAATTCTCCGTCTCTCGCGCTTCGATAACTTCTGGTAAATACCGGCGGGTCGTGGAAAGGCAGCCGTAATTCGTACGTAGGTAAAGATATATACAGCGCGCAACAGCAACCCTCAGGATTTTCCCTCACTCGCTCACGACCGCGGGCTGTGTTTGGCCGCGTTGCCGAGCTCTCGCGTCCCGCTAATAATTAATCGTAACGCGACATATTCTCGGCTCGCGCAATTTTACTCGCGCGCCGCTCTCTCTTTCTCCTCCCTTTTGGCCCCCTTTTAGCAGGAGAGAGAGAGAGAGAGAGAGAGAGAGAGAGAGAGAGAACGTACTCGAGCGTCAAAGAGCCTCGTTTTCAGCTTCGAGCGCCGCTCATGCAGTGCACCAGCAGCTAATTCAGCGAACCGAACGGAAAAGTAAAGAATGGAAGAAAGCTCTCTTGCGCTCGCGCGAGCGTTTTGCCATCCAGCGAGAGAGAGCAGCATTTGCAGCCAGTATATCTGAGCAATTATTCTCAATCCTTCTTTCAATTTTGCCCCGTATTTTTTTCTTTAATGCACGAGCGCGGAATTTTCCCTGTTGTCGGAGCGGAGAAAAAAATCAAGTGTACAGCGCGCGCAGGATGCCGAATGATTGTCTGAATGGCTTTGCTTTTTTCTTTTCAACAGCGGCAGCTCCTGCCTTTATTTTTCTCCTTTTAATCTCGAGTTCCTTTCTTTCTTCGGTAATATGCATTTTTATGTCCTTAATATGCAAATGACAGGAGAGCCGCAATTCAGCCGGAGGAGACGGGGCAGGCGACCGACCGGAGGGGCTAGTGGGAGTATAGCCAGTATAGCCTCCGTCTCTCTTGCACGCACTGCGCGCGCGAATCAGTATGAAGCAATAAAGAAGGCCGACTTTACACGGGCTTAACGGGCCGTCGGAAATGGCCGCAAAAACAAGCGAGCTAGCCCCTCGCTCTCTCTCCTCTCGTTTGGCCTGGCCAGTGGCTCGTCAGGGGCAGTAGCGGCGGCAGCAGCGGACCGCGAAAATGATTCCCCATCGTCTGCCCAGGGGGGTCGGAGACAGCGGACAAGACCTTCATTCCGCTACTGCGGCGGCTAGCTTTCGCATACGGGAAAAGGCAATCGCGTTCTTTTGGCCGAGGCCTTCATTTGCTCTCCTTCTCGCTTGTATTCCTGCAGCCCGGGAAAAAGAGCTGGCCTGCGGTCGTCTCTCTGTCCACCCCCACGTGTGCTGTAGTCGTTCTGCCGACTCGGGTATAATAATCGCCGCTGCTGGCCTCGTCTCTAATTCCGCGGCCAACCCTTTTATATCAGGGTCCCTCCTTATTTAAATAGACGCCATCGCCGCCGCACCACCACCCTTGAATTCGCTTATTCGGACCGATAGGGGCTACGGGCTTTTTCCTTACTTTTTCCTAAATAAACATGTCCCTTTTCTCCTATCGGTGCTTCTTTCCCATAACCTCGTTGAATTTTATTTTTGCGGCTCAATGAGTCATTTTGTTGGTTTCTCTTTTAATTTGCATTATTGAGTGATAAATAAATCAATGACCATTGTGGAAAGGTGTGACAAGTTATTGGTTCCAACATAAAGTGCATTTACATGCGATTCACCCCAAGCGCTCCATAAAAATCACCCCTGACCGCAGACCTGTCGTTGGTTGTGCTCGAAACTGCCGTCGACGGGAGAGAAAGAGAGAACGGGAAAAAAAACGTTCCCTGTCGATAGAAAGCGAGTAAAAGAGGGAGAATTTTCTCGTCCCCCTGTTTCAGGGGTGTCAGCGATCACCTCGCGCGCGTACAAAAACCCCGAGTGCGTTCAACAAGTGTATCCTCGTAAAAAAAAAGTAGAACGAGCAAACCCTGCCCATTTTCATTGAAATTGGGAATCAATAGCCTGTGAAAGAGAGCTGGGGATGGCTGACAAATACGCGTGGATGGATTGTTTGGCTTTCCTTGTACGCCTTTTACTCGTACTCCAATTACCAGACATTGTGATTCTTTTTTTAAGATGCATTTGTTGGCAATATTCAATAAAGTCTCGTCGTGAAACTCGTAATCGAAATACTATAGCAGACGATATTTCATCCGTGTGACGCAGACGTATTGACCGCATGCAGTTAACAACAGGTCAGGCTGCGGTAATATAAAAGGATTAAAACTTTCAAGAATCGCATCCGCGACGAGGGGAACGTTACGTTATAATTTGAGTCTCAATTGGCGGTATACAAACAGAAAAATCGTGGCACAATGAGCGCGAGAAAAGCCACAATAACGCAGAATACTATCCGCCATATGGTAAACTTTTTTCCTCAATCAATAAAGATTAAAGCGAGACGCGGCGAGAAGCGAGGGAGTATAGGTGTATGTATGTACGCGCAAGCAAGAAGAAGTCTCTTGAAAGCCCCGACGCCTTTATTTCATTCATCGGTGCACGCACACAGTGCGCCTTGCTCGTAAAAGTCGCGCCTTCTTTCAAGCATCGACAATATATTCCGTATTTCCTTTCTCTCTCTCTCTCTCTCTCTCTCTCTCTCTCTCTCTCTGTCTCTCTCTCTCTCTCTCTCTTGCTGTGTGTTTCCCGCCTCGGCTGTTAAGCACAAGTCCCAAGGTGCACAATCGACTGGCAGAGCGCCGGGCTTCAAAGAACCGGGGGGATATCGTTTACATCAAAGCTTACAGAGTTTCGTTTGCACTTGCACACACAGGCTGCACACACGCGCAAACATGTGCACGGCTCACCGACGACAAGACTGCAGTGCCAGTAGTATGGGATATGGAAGGGGAAGAGAGTAAGATATATCGGCCAGTGCAGCGCCTTTTACGAAGCCGAGAAACAATGGGCTTTACTGTATGGAACCCTAATCACTTGCAGCTTGACCAACACAGTTCCGCCAGGTGTTTCCTGAGAAATTGATAAGTTCTCGTATAATTGCTTTACAAGTGCGTGCTTTCTTCTTCAGCGCGCTCACCGTCTATGCACACACACGCGCGCGTTTGTAAATATAAAGCAGGTTGTTATCCCTCGCCGATGTTTCTTTTTCTCCGCGCCGCGACTGATAAAAGTATCCTAAGTCAAGAACTTCGTAACAGTCGACCTATTGACGGCAAATGTTTGAGAGCAATTTTTTTCGGGCAAATGTTGAATAAGTTTCCGTGTTCGGTGTCTGTAGCAAGGGACTGAAAAATTCATACAAAGCATCGCGTGGAAAATGTAAATCATTATCATATAAAGAAAAGGCGGAGTGCAACGCTCCTCTGGGAATTCGCCATATTCTGCGTCACGAGTCTCATCAAATAGTCAAAAGTCGATATCTGCCTGTCCCGGTTTCTCATTGCCGGAGTATATGTACTGCTCTCCTTTATATGTTCATGGTAATGGCAACGCACACGGAGGAGAGAAGAATATAAATATAGCAGTGAGTCGTCCGCGCGCGCATGTGTGCTGTTGCTCCGGCACGCCCACATACCCCTTATTCGTGAAATTCCGTCTCATTGAATACCTACACCCTAGATAAAACAAGAATAGCGAGTTTCCTGCGCGCTGCTCTCATCCAATTTTTTCCCGGACTTTCTTTTTGCGTCGCTTTACTTTCTCAATATTCGAGACTCCGTAATGAAGTTCGCGAACTGGAATTGAGCCGAATAATATGCAAATTTTATCAAGTCTCAATTGTTTTCAAAATAACGTAATTTAGTCCTCCCGTTTAATTGCCTAAATCTGCGGCTTTGTACGAGTGCTTGTGACTAACACAATGGATTGATGAATTTCTGTCAAAAAAAAAGAAGCGTAGTATTTATTATTCCGGCATCGCGAAGACAAACGTCATTTTTGAGAAGCCAACAGAAGCCAAGGGCTGAGAGGCATTCGCAGCAGCCGAGGCGCGACATCAAAGGCGCGCTCGCGGCCTCGCAGCGGCTTCTTTAAACTTTTTCACCCTTTATCGAGAGGGATTTTACGTTAGCTTCCGGAATCTGCAGAGGCAGCGGCGGCAGCAGCATGCAGCCCCCGGAGGCGCTGTATTTAAAACATTCTGCCCGCGAAATGCCGATAGGTCGCGAGAAGAATGAGGCACTACTCTCTTTCTCTGCGCGAAAAAGGACCGGCATATAACGGAGCCGGCAGAGATTAGGAAGGTGGGAGCGCTCGTTGCCGGGATGTTTGCGTGACGTCGGTGCGCGCGCCCGCATCGCATCGCCAGAATTTCCCGTAACCCCTTCTAACTGCGCCTAGGTATGCCTTTGCCTTTGTCATTTAATATCGACGACGGTATGCAAGAACTTGCCTAAGGAAGCCTCGGGTGATCGCTTTGATGGCTACGAGGTCCACTCGCGCTCTAGGCATATACGCGGCGAGGACGACGTCGACGACGACGCTCTTGCTCGCTCCCTGATATTTTGAGGGCAACTTTACCCTTCCGCGCGGCTGCACGTGTGTCTTCCGCGCGTAACTGTGGCTGATGCCGTCGTTCGGGTGTATACCTACGCTCTGCGTAAATTGTTGCTCGCTTGATTAAGATAAAGTCGCGCGAGTGTGCGAACGAAGCAAGCGATGCTTGTACAGTGTACACAGTATGAAATTGACGTTGGGAATAAAAAGGCTGCGCCTGAGAGCCGTTTACAATTGCCAACGACATTTTCCTTGAATCCGTCGGAGAGCAATTTCTCAACGACCATAATTTCACGAGGAAATGATTGCATTCGAATCCAAGTGGAAACGTTACGATTACACATCGTAAAATCGCGAGGATGCGCCATAAGCCATTATTTCGTAGTTTTCTTTGCCTTTCCCACAGAAGTCACGATCTGCGGTCGCGCTTGATAGCCCCACCGCGCGCTAGCATGACTCCGTCCCTCTCTCTCTCTCTCTTTCTCTCTCTCTCGCTCTCTCGCTTCGCTCCTTTCAACGCACGAGACGGCCGCCTCGAAGCGCACACTTGCGCGCGCGCCGCGCGTATACGTACACGCACCTTAGTCCACGCCGTCCACGGACACATACATAAATTAAGCGATGGGAATTTACTTGCACACGCAAGTGAGTCCGCTCGTGCGCGTTCGCTCTCGCTCATATACTCGGCGCGCATCCACGCTATGACGGATACGACGCATTCCATGTTAATTAAATATTGTTATTACTTAAACGACTTGTTATGATTATACCCAGTCGAAGCGATTATTTCATACGAGTCTCTTAGCATGGAATCTTAATGATGTCTGCTGGCTGGCGTCTTTATTATCTTCGAAAAATTGATGCTTGGATGAGAGAGCGAATCGAAACGAGCGCTTTTTCGCGGTTAAGTTATCATCGCGGCCCTTTTTTTTCGAAACGCCGTCCAAAACGTCCGGCAGCTGCGGCAATTTGCAAAATGGACCAGAAATCAGAGAACCATGGCGAATGTCAGAGCTTTCAATGGCTGTGAGCGCTGCGAGCGAGCAGTGAAAAATAACTGCAGCGTTTCGGTAATAGCATCGCATGTAACGTCCCGTGTACATACTATAGGCGAGAGGGACGAAGTACAGCGTGCTCGGGATATAAGCCGTCGCAATAATGCGAAACGCCGAATGCACAGAGCACCGGCAATAACTATAGGTGCAGGACGTGCTGCCCGGAGAGAGAGAGAGAGAG
>CM053168.1:55349302-55456080 GCA_012977825.3 Pteromalus puparum
GCACGCGGCGATAGTTCTTTCGGAGCCATAACCGTATGTGGTTCGGGCTATGGCCGTTACGGTCCGAGCGTTCTCCAATAACGCCGAATGCGATGACCGCAGGAATTCGCGTACAGCGAGAGCTTCACTCATTCGGCGAGCTGTGCGCAGCGTTCGTGCCGGGTATTACGACAGACTAGAGCATACACATGAGAGTCCGGCCGTCGATGCGTGGGACGATCGGCCTGCAACTGCAGCAGACAAACGACTATTCTTGATAATGCGACCTAACGTATGCTCCCATCCGGTCTATACGGGAGGAGCGCGCTCGTTAATATACCCACTATATGTGTCGCTGTTGTTGCCGGCGCGCCGACAGTTAACCCTTTTTCCGAAACTCTCTATTATTTTCTGCAGCCGAGCGTACCGGCAGTTCGGCTGCTGCTGCTACTTTTCCCTACTTGACGCTCTTCGACTTTCTTTAGTTGTGCGTGCCTCGTCTTTAATTGAGGGGCTGCGTAATGTTCCTCGAAGAAAATTACGTGTACGCGAGCGGCTGTCTTTCGTCAACACTTTCATTATACAAGCGGAATAAAAATGATACAATTGTTGAACGATAGGCTGCGGAAAATATTTCCCACGAGCGCGCTGCTCTCATCCACAATGAGCGCTTTCTCAGGTGACTCTATACTCTATATTATATTGTACGGCGTAACGAACTAATTCATCTTTTTTTCCATGCAGAAAGAAAAAGAATCTATATCGCATTCATACGATTAATGTAAGAGGCTAACGACTTTATCATTCAATGCTCGTGAAATCTCGAAATTTGGCCTGAATTTATGAAGAAGTGTCTTTCAATAGTCGCGCGCGGCCCCCTCCTCGGCCTATTAATAACCTCTCGTGACAAGAGCACAATGAGCGTTCTTTAAAAAAACAAACCACTTACAGGCTCGACCGAAGGAGCAGCCGGCCAAAATTCATCGCGTTTGACATTATAAATAAGACTCGTGTTACGAATGAATGTCGAGAATCTCCGTGGAAAGGAGAGCGCGCGCTCGAACTGAGCCAGTCCCAAAGAAGAAGAAGAAGCAGCAGCGAGAGAGGCAGGAGACGAGCTGCAGCAAAAGAAGAAGAAGAAGCGCAAGTGTGAGCGTGTATGTGTGTGTGTCTCTTCCTCGCCGATCCGTCACACCGCCTCCGCAAAAGACGGCCACAATGGTGCGCGCAGCGATAAATTATAACGTTATGTTTTCTCCTGACATTTCAGTACAGAGTTGGCTAGCCCGACCTGTTCCCTCCCTAACCTCTCCGTGTGTTCTTCTTATACTTACAAATGCACGCGCGCGCGAGAGGCACATTCGCGTGGAGAGGGAAATCGAGGCAGAAGAAAAACCGAGCAGAGGAAGAAGTCGTACGCGCGCGCTCGTATGAAGACGTGAACTAGTAAGTATACTTATCTCTCTCGCGCAGGAACCAACAATGCCTGCGCTATACTCACACGCAACTGTCCCCCTGGCATCCGCTCTCATCGAATCTCTCCTTCTCTCTCGCGCTCGCGCACGAACGGGCTTGTCTTTGATCCAAGCGAGGCGGCGACAAGAAAAAAGCATATGCAGCATCGGGGGAAAACGAAGAGGCGTTTAACAATGCCCGAGATATGTCACGATGCTCGCTTTATTAATAATTACTGCCGTGCGCTCGGTAATGACCGATGTCGGGAGGCGCTGACTTTACATGGGAAGATCCGATGTAATCCTATGCATTACACGTGCCGCCGATGCCTCATTATGCGAGCGTGGAGGACGGAATAACCCTTTGGAATTACCCGACAATGAGCGAAAAACTTCTATTCCTCGTCGGGTCCCGTGTGTGTGCCACGAGCACCTATTCAATTTGTCAGTCGGTTTCTTTTTCTAGGCTGCGAGCGAGGGCGCGAGCCTTTCTTTTTTTACGGAAGCACTTCCCGCGCGACAGATCGCTGGTTCCGCTTGAGAAAACTCGGAAAAGTATACCCGCGCGCAGACGTTCTCCTCTGCGACATTAGCGATCGCGTATTATTTTAATTGCCGGTTGAAGGGGTTACGCTCATGCGAATAGTGGCAGTGTGCTCTGAAAAAGAGTCTAACGTTTATTCCTCCCCATCTCTCTCTCTTTCTCTTGCAGCGAGCCATATGTTCTTGGCGAGAGAGGCTAAGAAAATACAATTCAACTGGTAAAACAAAGTTTTCCGATGGGACTTTTTGCCGGAAATAATTGCTCTCGCGATCTCTTTCTCGTCCGACAACGTCGCTGCGGAGAGAGAAAAAAAAATATGGGTTTCCGACTGGCTGTATGTGTGTGTGCGCGAGAAAGAACGACAAACTCGTCGCTCTCCTCTGCAAACTCGGGCCGAACTTAATCGCGTCGCGCGCAGCGGTCAGCTTGCGCGCGTGCGAGAGAGAGAGGAGTAAATACGTCGGCATTGGTCCGGGATTCGCGCGCGTTAATGTTGCCAAGGCTTTTTATCATCTCGAGCTCGCGAGCACGACGAAATGAAGAAAGAACGAGAGGATGGGAGAAAGAGAGACTCGTTAGAGTCTCTGATGTGAAATAACCGAAGCTTGAAATAATAAGCGTCTTCCCTGATGATTCCGCGTTCGAGTCGTGTCGCCGTATAGTGTCGGAATCGCGCGGCGTGTCGCTCGCCGATGTGCGGCTAAAGTGCGTGACTATGCGCAGCTGATGTGTGAACGGGCGATTATGAACCCGGCTGTCTGCCTGTGTGTATATTGTGTGTACACGTTCTCGCTTTGTGTGTTTGTACTGGCTCCCTTTTTTTCAAGTGTGAACTATTCTTGCTCGGCCGTACACTGTAATTATTCAAATCACAACGGAGAAATAATTCGATGATTTCCATTATTTCACACCGACAATCTAATGTGCGGGCAGCTCGCTCGCAAAGTTTCACCTCAAATTATAATCGTCGTGTGTACAATGTGCTTTGGTGATTTTCATATTCGACTCTTTCCTATGATCGCTATCTCGCGCGGCCACTTTCTATGTGCGTCCTGAACAGAATCTAAAATAAACAACCATACTGAACTCTTATCACGGCTGGGCAGTTTTTGCCATGCAGGCCGCGGAGCTATTGAGTTACTGAAGCTGGTACATCACGGTAAATAGACGTGTCAGGCCTCGTGGAATGCAACAACAGCCACGGTAGTAGCAGCAGGCGCGTGAAGAGTTGTTAAGGGCAGAGTCGCATAGCGGTCCTGTAAACTCGCGGTAGCGCGTCGGTCTTTCCTTGAACGATGATAATCAGCGATTTCGTGACAGACACGGGGCCGTGGCCACGCTAACGAGCAATCACGGGGGCCTCGCGCGCGACACTTCTTGCGCTACTCTTTGTCGCACGCTGCAGCAGCTCCTATATGCTATACACTGCTGCACTGCGATGCTCTCGTACCGGACATAATTACGCTAAATCCACCATTATTACTTCACAATAGCGTTTGACGTTTATGCTCGACGCGCTCCGCTTGCGATAGCCGCCGAGAAAACTCGTAGCATCTCTTTTCCTGCGCGCGCAAAACACTATCGCGAGAATTCCTCCCAAGTACTGTACTCGGCTCGAAATTTCTTGTCCATGCACAGTCTCTTATTGCCTGGCCGAGAAAAACGCGCTGCGCTACATTCTTCGCGAATGGATTGGATTTCGCCTTGATATCGCGGGGTGAATCCATATTCTTTCTTCTCGCCGAGACGCATTTTTAATAACGTAAAATCAAAATAAAACAGATAAGTATCGCATTCAGAGATGAGAAAAGACTCGCGTAGGCGTGTATGAAACACGCGAATGAAAACGATTAGTATAATGTTTACTGAAATTGTCGTGCGCAGCGGCGGGCGCCTCGCTGCTGTCAGCTCTCTCGCGCACGGCTGCGTGTCTCTTTGCCATATTAAAAACGCAGTATCGAAGCGTGAGTATCTTGTGCTTTTGTCACGCCGGCAGTAAAAATGACGCTCGTCATATTCGCTAAAAAGCCAGCGGAGCAACCGCCCGCGTACTCAGCCGCGTATACACGACGCAAAATAATAAAAAAGAAGAGCGAGAGAGAAAGAGTAGGGGTGGCTGAAGCGCACGAGAGGAAAAATGTAGAAAAACCCGAGGGCGAGAGAGGAGAAAGGGCGAGTGAGTGAGAGAGAGAGAGAGAGAGAGAGAGAGAGAGAGAGAGAGACAGAGAGAGAGAGAGAGAGGGAGACAGCAGACTGACTGATACGGACGATCGCTCCATCAGAAGAGGACTGATCATTCCACCGTCGCTCTCGTAATTATTATTCGTATTTTAATGGCCGTCGCTCGCGCGAGCAGCAGCTAGCTTGCCTTTGAAGGTGAGGAGTATCGCAACGGCTGATGCTGCCCTTCTCCTCCACTCTTGATCTCTCACTCTCGCACTCCCTTTCTCCCTTGCCCTTTTTCCGATCTCGTGCGGCTACCCCCTCACCTCTCTCTCTCTCTCTCTCTCTCTCTCGCATTTCTTGCGAGCTTTTAAAAATATTGGGGATTTCAGATATCCACTCGCGCCGAGCTCCGCAATCGAGGTATATACACACAGTGTACTCAAAGGAGAGCGAGAGAGAGAGAGAGAGAGAGAGAGAGAGAGAGAGAGAGAGAGAGAGAGAGAGAGAGAGAGAGAGGAGAGAGAGAAGGCGTCTGCGCATGGAAGCACGATGTTTCTTTTTGCGAATTAAACAAAGACGGGCGGGAAGAAAGCGGAGGCTCCGGCACTCAGCGTCGAGTGCCTACGGCGGAGCCATTCAATCAGAAAGTCGGAGCTCTGCTCTCGATTCTTGTATTCGCCTTTCTTCCGCGATATCGATGTGATGCGCCCATGCGCCGAGGACCGCGGCGTGACATCGGCAATGCCGAGCTATTGTTCAGGAAAGAATCTGAGAAAGAGCACGGGCGAATGATCGATACCGTGGGACGCGAAGCAGCGAGAGACACCATCAGGATATTAAGATGAGACCGAGCGAACGAGGCACGACATCAATCAATTTACAACCCTTCGACTGATTAAGCCGAATCAGCAGCGGTCGAAGACGTATACACCGCTCGCGAGACAGAGAGAGCGCACTGTCCCATCGTTAATATGAATTAATAGATAAATATACAATCAGAAGTAATCTATATTAATTAAGGGAGGTTCTTGCGCTCGGCGTCAGGCAGAGCTGCTCTCTCTCCTTTGTGCGCGGAGACGCATATAGGACCGCGCGCGCCGTGAATATCCGGCAATTCATTCGTTAACCCTCACCTTCGACCTCGAGCCACGACACGCGAACCTTATATACCGGAGCTCCGAAACAATGTACACGTATCCACTGTGCGCTTATATGTGTGAACGTGCACACGTATTTGTTCTAATGTCACGGAATCGCCCGATGATAGAGTCCATTAACTCCGTAGCCCTAATTGGAATACTTTTCGAAAATATAAACGCGGGATAAAAGCCGACTTATCAAAGGACATCGCGATTTTGCGCCATCACACAAACTTTCTACGGTTTTTCCCGACGACGACGACGACATCACACGTGCTTCGTCGCGTTTACTTTCCTCGCTATCGTGATCCGTAAATTAAAAAAGTTTTGTCTGTCCGTCCCTTGAATATTCCCGCTAATGCGCTGCAATTCATCATTTCATCCGTACGAATTACACCGCACTGATAATAATTTTAGTCCGAAAATAATTTTCATGGAACGAAAATGTTGAGTCGGGAAAATTTGCGTGTGTCGCAACTTTTAGCCCGGCGTACAGCGTCGACTACATTACTAATATTCAAGGGCGATCGTCCAAAGAAGAGAGCCCGGAGCACTGAACGAAAACAAGGGCTCATCCTCCCGCACTCGCGGCGGCGGCGGGATTCGCTAAAAAGGGGACTCGACGCGAGGAATAGGTTACGGTTTAGAAGAGAGCGAGCGAGAGAGGAAGTGCGCGCCGGGCTCGTTATTGCCGCGTAGCAACTCACAAATCCCAATCTGAAATATGACGGTAAATAATCCGGCAAGAGAGAGCGCGCGCGCGGCCATAGCGACCCTGATTAGATTGTATCCTCCAGACAAAAGCTCCGATACCCAGAAGGGAAAACATCCAGTCCAGATAATGCCTTTGTATAAAATTAAAATGCAGACGGGGCCATTGTCGGCGCTCGGAAATTTCGGCTATACGCCAGCGTGTATAAAGGCGAGGTATCATGGGATAGTCCTGAAAAAAATTTATCGTTTCCTCAATTTTCGGAGAAGAGCTAATTTTCAACCGTAAACTTTCGATTTTTATGCATCAATCGCAACGACGCGATATTGAGATGTTCGTAATGAATAGCGGGTAACGCTTGAGCCATAAACCCGAGCACCGCGATAATTTCTGGTTCACGAGGCCAAGGGTCCAGGCGTTTGTTTATCTTATTTATGCGAATGCGAACTTCAAACGTAAAATACATGACGGTCCTCGAAGCGAGCGAAGAATAAAAAGCATCGAGACTCGTGTCTGCAGAGAAGACGTTCGGCGAGGTTTGCATACGCACATATACATTGTCGTGCGGCGAGCATCATCGAGCGACGTCGCGCCGGCACTAAAAGACTCGTGGGCTAAAATACGAGTCACGTAAGAATATCATTAGCAAATTGCTTAATTTACGAATCTACTCGCTCGGGCCGCCCGCTGTCCCCGCGACGACGACGTCTTGACGCCGTGTGATCCCCGGGGCCTATAGCTCAAGCGCGACCTTCCACAAAACCCGCGATACAGCTCCGAGGGACTGTACGCACTCGGCGCTTGTAAAATAGCCGCCGGACAAATTGAGCGGCGAATTCATGCGCGGCATAAATCCTTGGATCACGTTCGTTCGTCATCGCGACGTTACTCAGCCGCGCTCTCGATCCAACGAGAAGACGATCGCGCGCGGCTTCCTTAACGAGGCCATAAACAAATGAAGTTATTGACATT
The DNA here is from genome assembly GCA_012977825.3 of Pteromalus puparum. Classification (NCBI taxonomy): domain Eukaryota; kingdom Metazoa; phylum Arthropoda; class Insecta; order Hymenoptera; family Pteromalidae; genus Pteromalus; species Pteromalus puparum. The sequence continues at coordinate 55,356,269 of CM053168.1, forward strand.
CGGTTTCGCAAGAACCACCACTTAAAAGCCCTAAACGTAAATATAGCAAACAAAAAAAAAAAAAAAAAAAAAACGACGCGAGCCGCAGTGATAAAAAATAACGATAACCGAAGGCTCGTAATTCTCGAACGACCAATAAATAACGCGTTTTCCCCAGCCTCCCGCGAGAGAGCTCGTCCAAGATAAAAGGCATCGGTAATTTTTAATTCCCCCTCGATGCGCGCGATAAATTCAAAGCGAATGATGTATTCGCCGCTGGCTCAATTAGTCATCCCCTTAAAAATCTTTATTGTATCAAAGGCGATACTGCGAACACTGCACGGGCGAAACATAAAGGCGAGAAAGAATGAATCGGCCGGTATAAATCCCCGCGCGCGGACGAGCACAATAGGCAAAATTCGTTTATACATCGCAGATCGAAAGAAGCACAGCAGCGAGTCCGGCAATAAATACACTCGGGCGTCGCGAGCTTATCAGATAAGAAACTCATCCGACGCCTAGTCGATACTGCTGCGCACCCAGCTATAGGGTGAAAGAGAGATAGAAAAGTGCGACTGCACGTTCGCGCGGTAATGTATAGGATCTCGAGCGCGCGGTGGGCCCCGAAAGGAAGCAGCGAGGGCCTCCTGCTTTTGCTCGGCGTATATTCCGTCATATATAACCTGGGACGTTAAGTGGGGACCTCCGCGGCGCTGGGGCCCGAACGCGTTTTATCACCGCGCTCATACCGTTTCAATACGCCATCAATAATACGGGCCCCCTGTGTGTCGGTGTGATAGCGCGCACGGGAAGCGCGTGCTGGGCAGCAGAGCGAGGCTCTTATTATGTGCACTCTATCGCTTCTCGAGCAGTCCGGCTGCTGCTTCTTCATAATTCATTATTGTTGGCCGATTCTCGGCGGCGATCGTTTATCGGCCGAATTAATTTATCGATCGGTCTGCGAACGGACGTGGAATTAATTTTGCGATGCAAGAAAGCGGGTCGAGTGTTTTATCATTTCGCGCGTAACAGCCTACTGCGCGTTAGCATTTTCTATAAATTTGAGGCTAAATTGGAAATCTTTTTTCCCGGCTTAATTAAACGTTTGCCCGCGTCAAACGTTGCGCGCAATGAAATCGAGAGAGTGCCGTTTCATTAGAAACGAGTCACAAATTCATATCCAATCTTATCCGATGGCTGTTCATATTATAAGAGGGCCGGTGCTCCTCTTTTTAAAGAGCGTCGTTTTTTAATGTAAATTGCAGTTACACGGTAGCACTCTCGCGTGGTAGTGCCGCTTTTCGTGTCGCTCGGTAATTAAACAGATCATTAACGTCATCGCGCGTATAGAGGCAGCAGCGGCAGTAGCAGCAGTAGCGGCGGCGGCGGCGGCGACAGAAGCGCTAGACGGAGCGAGGAATGAATAAAAAGAGCGAGAGAGGTAGAAGTGTAGGAGAAGCGAGCGAATCGCGCGAGAGCAGCGCATTACCGTTACGCGATGGCCGAGCAGCGATAGGTGCCTTGACTAATGCGACGCGCTGCACCTTGCAAATTGCTCGCCGCGCCACCGCCGGAGTCGCGCATCGACGTTATTTTGCGCGCAGCGTGTCAGTATATATATAGAGCCGCCGACGACTGCGATACGCTCTTCCCCTCGTCTGCTCGTCAGCAACAGCGGCTCACTTCTGCGGCTGATGTGTCCGCTGAGCTGTCTCGCTTGTTTATGTAAGCCGGGAAAAAATGTACTGCCGGCGCTGAATTGTTTAAAGGCCCTTTGCCAAGAACCTCGTCGAACGCATTGTGTCCACCTTGCGATGACTGACTTTGCACCTGTCACTCGCCTCTCTCGCTCAGTTAAATTCCATCGATAAAAAGTTCAGGGCATTCAATCGCGTGTGCGGCGTACTTTTTATATCAAAATAATGCAAACACGCGCCTCCGAATCGCGATCACGCGCGGTTCGCGCGATAAAACCAAGTGGTTTTAATTTCCAGTAGAGTTTTTGCTCGATGAAACGTAATAACAGAGCTCGGAAACGAAGACATTAGTCCAGAGAGAAAGAGAGAGCCGAGGATATCGACGAATGAAAACAGTGGTCTTTACGAGTGTCAATAAAAATAAAAGCACCAGCGCTGGCGATCCGAGGGGAGAGCCTGAAAAAAGAAAATTAGTGGGAGGTTACTCTAGCATCCAATTAATTTTTTTCCTCAAAAGAGTCGAAAAGAGTGGTCGCAATCGAGCGTGCACCGACAACGACTCAAAGACTGCGGCAATAAGTCGCGCATAGACTGACCGAAGATCAATCGGAGCTGGCGGCCTGTAATTAACGAGTTACGGCCGACCGCGCGCGTTTGCATTAAGACGCTGCTTTTTGTCACTTGCCAAGGGTAATTACCTCCGGCCGCGCCGCAAAAGACTCCTCGAGAGACTCTCGAGAGCCATATCGTCTTTTGCTACAGACTGCTGCTGCCTGGGCTCCCGTCTACTCTACTCCTCCTCCACCTACTCCCTCTGCTCGCTTCGATTGGTTATATACGTGTGGCTTTTTCTCCTTGGCCTTCGCGCGCGCTATCCCGCCCGCACCGCGAGAGACTCGCTATACATACAGCTGCACGACGAGCGACCGCGTAAACAGCGACACGTCGCATCAGCGCGCGTAACGACGTCCAGAATTATAATTAGTAGGCGTGAGTCGCTACGCCTACCGAATTACATAGCCAATCCGTTCGTTCCGCGGGGAAAATTTTCACCGTGTCCTGCAGCTCGCATTGATTATATTCGCTGTAATGATTTGTTTTGCCGTTCCAAATCCGACTTTTTAGAAAGCCTGCGGGTTGTAGTGACACGCGTAAAATATATCATTGTCAGAGTCACGCTTCGATCTTCTTTCCCACACAGAATCGAAGCGACGAGGCGTACCTACTCATACTTGTATACGCGCAGCTCCGTGCGAAGTCACGCGCGGTGAGCGCGATGTCGACGGTTACAGATCACTCATCGATAAGAAAATAAAGACGCCGAGAGCAGTCAGTAGTAATGGCCGCCGATCGTGACAAAAATGACACGTATCCGCCGGAAGTCGAACTCTTCTATCCTGATGCGAGCCTTGTTTCTCTTCCCTCCATAGAACACCGCGAGCTCCGAACGAACGGTCCCTCCATTATTTTGCAGTTAACTTTTTACGCGCCGCTTGCTTACTCGCGCAGGATGATGATTCGCCGTTTCACGCGGCTACTCGCGCAGCTCTAAGTACTCTGTGTGTAGTGCCGCTCGATTTTCGCATACGAGCCGATGCATCTGTCTTGGCGTGTCGAATGCCAAGGTAAATTGAGATCGATCACGAGGTGCAAACATTACTTACCAATGCATTATTCGACTCTCTACTTTGCTCCGACTGTTCTCGCCGCTTTTTTCTTCGCTCACCTCTGTAATTTGCATTTAGATGCTATCGCTTGGCAAATAGCCACTTGTAATTCTTTCGCTGCTTCGAAGAACGGTAACGTAAAAAACACTAAGGGGTTTGTCTACGCGTTAAATATCGATAGCAGAGCGCCTAGTCCGGAATCATTGTATACTTAATTGTAGAGCATGTCCAAATTTCCATATTCAGGATGAGCTTTAATGGTTTTAAAGTGTAGCTTTGTATAGATAAAAATTGATTGCCATTAGCCAACGCGGAGGGAGCGAATCGGAAATTTACATGAAAAATGGTATCGGCTCGGATCGTACAGATAGGCGATCGGAAACGAAGAAACCGTCGCTCGGGCGAAGGAGAGAGCAGGTGCCCGACAATTAAAAGCGCACCGTCGTCATTTGTTTCAGACAAGCCGCGCGGCCGAGCTCGCAACGCGCACGCACGCGTGTATCTCGCGCAGGAGCATTTTTATAGTCATAGCTTCCTGAGGGGGCGACGCCGTACGGGAATAACGCAAGAGGCGTCCGTCTACATCGGAAGAAGCGAAGAAACCGCGAGCCAATTACAGACGTAAAAGTGAACGAGCGTAACGAACCTTCTTGTCCTCATGTGAGCACCATCATTACGATTTCATTTACGAGTCTTTGTTCATTGCGTTTTCAATATAAACATGAAATTATGCCGCTGCAGGCTCGCCTGCGCCATTATTTTCTTCATTTTAATAATTGCGATGCTCTGGAAAAAGGCGCGCATTTTACAATCTTCTACAATGTAGTCGAGTCATTACAACGGAGAATCTAGTATTAAATATGAATTTGCAGTCAATTACACCGGAGGAATGAAATATATTATGCGTTTTTATAATATTATACACAATGCATGCAACAATGCGAACGGCTGGTGTATTTAAAGCCAGCACTAAATTGAGTATGAATCGGAGGAAAGGCCGGGGCCATTGATCAGATTTGAAAGGGCATCCTTCATTCGAATGGCACCTTAATTGCGCAACACGCAATATTCCATTTCGCGTGGCTCCATCGATTACCCGTATGCCAAGACCAAGAGGGTATAGCCGTCGATCTCGAATGCGTTATATTCCGAGCCGAGGCGTATAGCTGTTTGATATAGCAGGTGTACTCTGACAGGAAGCGTTAGCTGCATAAAAGTATAGATACCGGACGAATATAGTTAGCATAACAATCGCAACGGGCAGCTATACGATGTTTTGCGCTCGCGTTATACGAATGATTTATGGGCAGACATGCGGAACGCATTATACGCCTATATGTGTGCATCAAGCCGCGAGCGCAAAAAATTTATATATATCGTGTCTGTGTTAGTACATAGAAAAGTGAGGGAACTACCGGTTTACGCGCGCGGAACACGCTCTCGAGACGGTGGCGCTTTCAATTTCACCGGATAGATCTCTTCCGATTTTCACGATTCGTCGAAGGCGAATATACGCAGCGCGCGCACGAGCTCATCCGTTGTCCCTTCGAGCTTTATAAGTAGACTCAGAGAAATCGGTGAAAGCCGCGGACGACTTATCATATCTCTTACCGATCGGCTACTTTTCCTCCGCTGCTGCCGCAGCCGCCGTTGCGCGTAACCGACCGTAAACGGAAAAGAACTACTGGCAGCACCTTATTAAGAGCGATAATATATACGTTATTAAGAGAAAAAATAGTGCATCACTCGCGGTGCGTCTGTATAATAATTGATTTGCTAAATCTTTTACGCCGAAGCAATTTATATAGCGTATGCTGCACTGCTTGCATAAAAAGCAATTTTCCACTTCCATGTGTGGCAGTTAATTGGACCAAACGATGGACGGTAATATTCAATTCCCTCTAAACGCATCGTTAATGTAAGACAATTATATCACCTTGATGATCTTTCCATCAAGTCTGCTAATTAAGATGTTCCAGTGAATGACTCTGCGGAACCAATCAATAAAGATATATACACTGTTTTCTTCCATATACCATCTTTATTTCTCCTTCAGGTGCCGCTAATGGAAAACGAAAGGCCACGTGTTCATCGGAGGGTCGCGTGCGATCGTTCGGCTCCTCTACGAAGAAGATTAATCATCGTCGATATATTTATTTTGTATTACTCGGTGAAAATTCCCTACACAGGACTGAGAACATTTCATTTATCTCCTACACACTGGAACACGCACGTGAAGGTCAATTTCTTCTGCTCTAATTGTCACACATTGTCTTGCTGTTAATTTATCAAAAATAAACTGCTACTTTAAAATATCCCTAGAAATTTTAATAAATTTTAATAGACAAAGGTCGTATAGCGTCTTGCGTGATTATCAACTTCTATTCGTGCATATACAGTCAAGCGATTATATTAAACGGAAAAATCAGCTATGTACATTGACGAATAGGAGAAATCTGAAATCAGTAGATGCGTGCGATGCGTTGCGTGTGTTGATCGCGTGATGCTTCCCGATTGGTTTCAGTAAGGATCAGACAGTGCATTGACGGAAACCGTTTATTAACCCACTTTGATATTCAATCGCCCCCACGTCGTTCATTTCACGTGGAGACGTTTGCACCTTGACTGTGAGGGGGCAAATAGATCGCAGACTATATATAGGTACGGAGCAAATACCGAACTCGGGGGAACTTGGCACGTGGCTGATTTTAAAATTGCCATCGCACGAGAATGAATTTTGTGTGTGACGCTGCTAACGAGACGCGAGCTCAGTTTTATTATTTTTTCTCTTTTTTTTTTTTTGCACAAGCGACAAAAGCTTCGACTCGCTAGCCCCTGCCATAGTACGCGAAAGTCTGACACCGCGAGCGCGTCGTTCTCAACTTTTTCGTCACGACACTTGTTCTATACGCGCGGTCTTTCGAACTCGCCGAGCGTTGACAATATATACGCGCACGCTAACGTTTCAATGTCAATTCCCGAATCATCAGTGTGTGACTCGACGATATTTTAAATTAATTACCAGGTCGCAAAAACGTCGCGTTCCCTGTGAAGTTGCTAAAATACTGAGAGCGTTGTGGCCATTATTGCAATCAGGAACAAACGTCTAAACGTGGATTTAATTACTTTTCGTACTTTCCGTGCGGCCCGTGGCGTTGAAGGTCTGTTTGTGGTCGTCGTCATCGTTGTCGTCGTCCGTGCGACGTATGCTTTAAAAAGAACCGCGCGCTCTCGCTCTCTGTCTTCCCCTTTGATTTTACGATAATGGGTTTGTTTGCATTCCAATTTCAAGAAGTTTAACGACGTCGTACCTCCCCCAGCTTTGCCTCAAGTCGTTCCCTTTTTACTTCTGGCGTCGGCGTCGTTTGCCTTGGATTCGGTCGCCCTACTCCCTCGATCTTTAACCCCTTTTTCTTTCTTCGTGCGCTCAGCCATCCGAGCAGAAAAATGCACCGCCGCGCAGATGAATATCGCGCATTATGAACTTTTCCAATTCGACAATTTGTCCGCTGCGCATATTTAAAAAAAACTTTACACCTAATCGGGTGCACGGTGCATGCGGGCGTGAGTGTGTGTGTGTGTGTGTGTGTGTGTGTGTCTAGTGCGCAAAAAAGCTAAAGTTAATTTCTGTTAGATAAGGCGCGCCGGCTGTTAGTGCAATCGTCATGAAAGTAACGTAACTAAAACTCGAGACGATAGCGTGTCAGAGTGCACTGAGTATCACCGGCGCTAAATTTAACGCTGGCAAATAAATTGTACAACTAACTTACAAAAAAGAAATCGAGAAAACGAATAAAAACGAGCGCAGGCAGGCGAGCCGGAGAGGAGGGTAAAAAAGTAGAAGGCAGTGCGCGGTGCATGCGATAACGCTTCAGCGGGATAAATTTAAATTCGTCCGCTATGCACACTTACAGTCAGCTCGGATCTAATCGCGAGCCGCTGGCTGCCCCCCTTTCGCCCTTTCACCCACTCTCATTCTCCCTCCCTTAATCTCTCCACCGCGCGCGGGCTCTATACAACGCCGTGTAAAGTAATATGGGTGAGAGATGAGCCTAACGTGTAGAGCAAATAAAACAGGCGCTCTCATTAATTTACCTTTGTTATCAATACGCGAGCTACGTAGTCTCGACAAATAACGTGCATATATTCATTTATTAATGGAGCTCGGAAAATAACGCAACTGGAGATATGTAAGTTTAAACGCGCGTATACGTCGAGATCATCTTCGGAAAGTATAGACCTCATAGCAATCTGAGTAGCGCGCTTTGGTTTTAGTGCGCGTACACACGCGGTAAACAGGAGTAATTGCGTTTACGCGCGGACGGGGACGTAAGGCTGTTGTCAGTCAGGCCGGCTGCTGTTACTCTCCGCATCGACATCAGAAGAGCGCGCGCGCGCGCGTGTGCGATGAGCCATCATCATGACGCGCTCTTTGGCTCCGATCCGGTGTTTTCCCCTCGCTCTATAATACCGGCGGCGCTACAGTTCGCAGTGTGCGTGCGTATGTATATCACGACTGTCCGCTACATGCAGCTCATGAGGAAACAATGAAGGCAGCGAGTAATGCGGCTTTATTGCCGCGTAAAGACCGAGGCATAGACTCGCTCGGACCTCGGTTCAGCGCTGTAAATCGGGCAATAGCGCCGACCACCCGAGTCTCTTCTCGCCTATATTTTTTCTTTCCTCCCTTGCGTTGTTTTTTCTCTCTTACTTTTGCCACGCACCAGCGCGCGTATGCGCTCTCCTTTTTATCTCCCGCGGTCCGCACGCTCGCTGTATAGCTTTTATGAAGCTTTCAACGAATGCGCCAGATGCGTTACGTGTACCTGCGCGCTCTCTTCGACTCGAGGCGCGCCTGTCAATTATTGAAATGAGCTAATTATCGTTTTCTCGCGAGCCGCGCAGCCATCGGTTCGCAGCTGCACACCTTGAGCGCTGCTATAAAGCGCGCGCCAAGAGCGACCGCTAAAGGGTCCGAGAGGGAAAGAACGAAGGCGCGTGCGGCTGTATGCCGGCCGTATTATTATATATCCTCGAGGACGTAACTCGGCTCTGATGAGCTGCAGTAACGGCAGCAGAAGCAGTAGCCTTTGAAATTCCAGCTCTCACCCGGAAGATCCTTCGACGAGATAAGGGCTCTGCGCATCTTATCGGTCTGTCGTCGGCCAGTTCTCGCCTCTCTCCTGCTCGCTCGCCGCGCGCGCGCGAGCTCAAAAGGGGGCCCTCATCCTCGCGCACTTATACGAGTCGCGAACGGCCTGCCGATACCCGGTTGCTGCACCACCAGCACGTGCGTTACTTTCGCGCTCACGCCTGATAGTTTGTATAATGCTTTTCTGAAGCCCGGCGCGCGCCTGCCTCCTGCCTCTCTCTCTCTCTCTCTCTCTCTCTCTCTACCTTATTAAATATAATAACTATCGCGCTGCTTCAGTATAGTTACATTCTTCTTTTACAAGTTTTACACGTTGTTTAAGCTCGCCCTCTTTCCCTCTCTCCCCCTTCGGATTCCAGATTCTATTGGACCGTATAATTTTTTCACCGAGCTAATTGTTTCGCCTCATTACCAGCTGTCTTTTTTCTCTCGACGCTGGTACTCAACTATCCAAAAGCTATAATTTATCCAGATTCAGTACAACAACGCTTTTCAACTGTATGTAATTTAAATCATTTTCTTCGAAGCACGTGCGATGGGCTGGCGCTTTTCCATTTTTTCCTTGCACGTTCGTAAAAGCTCCGCGTTTAAGACCACTCTCGGCTAATCGTTGAGCACATATAAGATTTACACCTAAATCGTTCTGTTTTTCTGCAAATTATCTCGATTCCCATCAACTCATACGTATATGAATTCTCTTGGAGCAACGCGACACGTTCAATCGATTTCTTTAACAAGATTTACACCCTGCCTCGACAATAAAAGTCGACGCGGTCATCGTTTCAAAGTACCGAAATACCGAACATAACTTGACACGATCACCAGACCGTTTGCGTGGCGTAATGATTCCCGCAAAAAACTTGTCGAACGTGAAAATGATCGTTCGTCCAATTAGGAGAGCCGACGATGAGTTATCATTTTGGAATGCGCGCTAATGGCAAAAAAAACAAGAGAGAGAAATAAAAATAGCGGGAGGTAGGTATAGGCTGAAAGTCGCGCGCAGCATGACATGACTTAATAGGCGAATGACTGAGATGCGCTCTATCGGTTTATCGCACGTGTCTTTCATGTCTGAAAAATACATGCGAATTCAACGTGAATTCTTTACAAACTCTACCCATACGCGGTAGATTTTGATGAAGGTAAAGAAAAGAGCTTATGCGCCACCTATCTTTACCAGTCAGAGACTTATACAGATAGTCGGAAAGTTCGATCGGTTGGGGTAAGGCCACTAGGCCAGTCCAAAACAGTTGCCTTTGTCTATTCGGACTTGATGTTACTGTAACGGATGATTTCGCATACCTATTCCAATACCGCCAGAGCGAATTTATAGCACAAACAGTTACAACAACGGCATAAATAAGGGAGTTACATACAAAGTTCAAGGCTGTGAGTCATACAGAAATGCGGTCCGGACTTTCGTCTTAAACGGCGCGTGCGATCAGTAAGGAGCTGCCGCGAATCGTCGTCGAAGATGCCGAGCATCACAAGGTCCACGGGTGCAAAATCCAAGAAACGCGCGTGTCTCGTGTGCAGTGCCCTGGAAACCGGTCGATGAAGAACGGACGGTATGTCCGCGAGAAATGCCGTCAGCCAGCCGGCCAGCTGATCCTGGGAACAACGCCCCGCGGACTCGCGGCGCTTCTTGCGGGAATTAGGACCTCCTTGATTTAAGGCCGACGGACGCGGCGGTTCTCACACGCGCGCGCGCCCCTTCACCCCCTCGCGCCAGTCGCGCCGATCGCTACGCCGTCCTTGCTGCCAATTTGGTCCTGACGCTCGCGCCGCTACCGCTGCTGGGCTGCATTTACATCGGTTCTTTGGCCCGTACACACATACACGCGCAGTTTGAGACGTGGATCGGCGACTGGTTCCCAAGCGTCGACGCGGTGTGTCGATTGGTCCGGATTGTTCGCGAAATTCCTCCGATAGTATTCGATGAATCTATCGAGGCACTTTGTGATCCTCTCGGTAGGTCGCCGGTATGTTGATCGTTACAGTCGCTCAGCTCTCTTTGCCTTCTTCCTCTTCGTCGAGCTCTTTTCTTCTCTTTTCGCCTCTTTACGCTCATCCTCTCTCCCTCTCGCTCTCACTTCGACACACGCTCACCGGGAGAACATGGAAATTTTACGGCTTTTATGCCGTATTTTAAAAATCATTCCGCCTCTTATGAAGAGCTTATGCTAAATTGTAAAGAAAGGGAACATTGTTGAAGCCCGCGGCTTTTGACACTTTTATGCGAGGCGTAACAACATGCACGCACATATTATTTAAAAATTAGCCGTCGTTCTGTCCTACATGAAAGATATTTTTTACTCCTTTTCCTTGGCTCTTATCTTGAATTTGCATTAAAGCTCGTGTTGATGAATTCGAACGTGCAGCACATAATGCGGGGACAGTAAAACGCGCGCTCATTTCAAGTCCATTCATCGTCGAAAGAGTAAAAGCGGGTAAAATCTATATGAGCGAGTCCTGGCGCTCGCGTATTGCACAATCAAACTGGAGTACATCTCCCCGCTTCTGCAGTCGACGTATCGTTTCGAAATAATAACAATAATGCTGATGATAATAATAATTGCGAAAAGCGCGCATAACGATTCAGGGGGGAGGTGTGTATACGTGTGTGTATATTTCACAAAGCGCTTCTCCGCGACCTCGCTGATACGAAAGACACGGGTCTGTGCGCGGATTCTGTAGGTCGTCGCGCAAGCGGCTACCCTCCCGCGCGCGGAGCTTTCAAACAAATAGGAAGTTTGTTCGCCGTCCGCACAATAGGTAGAAACCAAATGATATGTCTAACTAAATACGTTACCGTTTTCGCTGTATCAAAGAGAGAGAGACAGAGAGAGAGAGAGAGAGAGAGAGCCGCCCCCGAACCTTTATGACGGTTTCCAGGCTATGCTGTTTCTCGCTTCTGCAGCGCTGTATATACATACTGTCTATGTTGCTGTACCGCACAGCGGTTACGCTCCCTCTCACTTAATACCGGCTTCCCCTCCTATCTCTCTGTACTTATATCTGCGCGAGTCTCTTTGTTGCTCGCTCTCCCGGCGATACAAAGAAACTCGTCAATTGCAAAAGTAAAATTTCAGCACTATAGCTCAAACGATTATTGCCGTCCGAAAATGATAGCCATACCGCCACGACGCACTTTGCGGTTCTCTTGCGCGAGACTCCCATCGCTCTAGCCGATGATTATTTCAGACTCGAGCACAACATTTTTGCAACGTACTTGTAATTCAATCTCACGGAAAAGCTCGAGCCGACGAGCAATGAGAAATCAATCCATTCCTGGCTCTCGATGCGAACTCTTGGGAATTCCCTGTGCGCGCGAGGCTCTCGCCGCGCAGCACGTGGGATCGTAAAGAGGCGACGGGAAAGGACAAATCCAGCGGAGGATAATAAAAAACGATCGAACGACCTGCAAAGGGAGAACAAAATCGAAGAGTGGTGGGAGCGGAACAAACGGCGAACGGCGCGGCAATGCACAAGAGGGAGAGAGAGCATGCAAAAAGCAAAAACGCTGGCGACAGACACGTCGTGCCTTGCGCGCCCGACTCGAGATCGGCTTTGTCGGCGAGCTTGCTAATTAGTTTACTAACTTATCGACCATCCCTCGTATTTACGACCACACTTTGCGTGACTCTCTCTCTCTCGCATGAGTCCTCGCCGAGCCCACAGCCGGTCGCTGCCTTTATGAAGGCTCATATTCGCGACGATCTATACGCGAGCTGACGCCTGAAAATTCACTTTGACCACAAAGTATCCTCTTCTTTTTTTCTATCGATTTCCAAAGAGAAATTTTCATCTTCGTGTTTACACGCGTTAATTAGGTGCACTTAGGAATCGCGAAAGCTCTATATATTAATCTCGAATAAAACACGGGGTTGTTTGATCGTCGCGAGGTTCTTCTGACCGGCGATGGTAAAAAAGAAGATGGAAAGGGGAGCATTACGAGGAGGAAAAGAAAGGACGGACAGAAGCAGAAGAAGAAGAGCAAGAAGAGCGCAGGCGATCGCGCGAAGAACGCCGCTGAAAAGCCATCTGGCCGATCGGCCCGATACACTCGCGTTCCAGGAGACAAATTAAGTTCTTGCTTCTTGCTCGCAGTCGTCGCGGCCGAGAGCAATCGACGCAGGATCCTCGCTCGCGCTCTCTCCTCTCTCGAAGCCTCTTTAACGAGACTTTACCAAGGCAGATACGGTCGGCAAAGATCACTTGAAACGAAAGTCTACGTGCTTCGAGCCTCGGCGCGCGTCACCTTTTCTCATGCGCGCGCGCGACGCTGATGATCATTAGTCTCGGCTCTGCTCCGCAATAAAACTCGGGAGGAAATTCACTTTCCGCGCGGGGTGCAGAAGCTCACGCACGGGCTGCGCGCAACTATTCAATTAAACGACTGCCCAGGAGCGCACAAGAAAACCAACAGTCCGACTGCTGCGTTTTTCTCGCCCTCTCCATACTGTGCTCTCGCTCATTTTTCGTTCAGTTACTTGTAGGCGGCCGGTTGCTCGCGGAGTCAGCGTAAAAATGAAAAAGCCGGCCTTCCAGGCGAACGATTTACATTTATCAGAATTTTTCTCCGGGAGTCCGAAAGAAAGAGATTAATTTGCGCCGAGGGACGCTGGTGGGAGGAGGCAGTAGTAGCAGCGAGCGTCGAAGCGTGCCCATAAAATTCAGTCTGCACGAAGGATAATTCTTTAACGTTATTACGCGCTACAGCCCCTTCCCGCGGGGTGGCTCTCACTCGCGCCCGCTCGCTCCTTGTCGTCGCTCGCCCTTTGCTGATTGCCAATTTCGCGTCTTGAATTTTTATCCGCCGCGACTCCGTCCGTTCAGCTGGTTCGTCGGTAGCAGCAGCACAGCAGCAACCCCTTCGTTTTTAAATTATCCGCCAGATTAATCAAGGCGTCATTTTTCACGTCCAATTTGCAATAAAAAGGAGGACGGGAAGAGGGGCTCGGAGAAGGGAAACAGAAGGCATCGGAGAAGGAAAAAGTATGCGCGGCTGGCAACGCGAGAAGGAGAAAAGTGCGATACTAGCTCATGCAGAAGAGTAAACCTTATTCTTAATTGATACATTCTGAATTAATTAATCCTTCGCTCCGGCGACGCGCGTCGACGACAACGATGACGACGAGGAGGAGAAAGGGTTGCGTGCAATGAGACGTTAGGTGGGGGAGAAAAAATGTACCAAAGAAAAAGAGCAGTTGGTCGCACTCGCGCGCGGCGGCGGCAGCGACGGCGGCGCCCTTCCTTAATTAGAGCCGCTCGTAAATTTCTTTCATTGGACACTTTTTTCTTCGATTATTAGCGCATACATCTTGGCGGCCGGGCTCCCTCGGATATTGGCGAGCGCGAGCCCTCGTTCAACCCTTTTCCACTTGCGGATGGCGGACATCTGCCGCCAGACTCGGAGACGCATCGACGCGCCCCACTGCTACGCTTACTTTTACTTCGCGATTAAAGAAAACCGCGCGCGCCTAAGGCTCGTCCGGGCTGCACAAAGAAACATAAATCTCGTCGGCAAAACACCGGCCCCTACGCGCCGTCGTGTAATTTAATAACAAAATCAAGCGCGCGCGAGAGAATAGAAAGACCGCGGCCGATGAAAGGAGAAAAACTTGCTCGATCGCTCGGGCGAAGTCTTAATAATTGAGTAGAATTTTCGTTGAGTTACAAGCGGGGAGATGGAAAAAGGGTTGAAGTTCGACTCCCGCGAGAGACGGACCACCCCCTAGTCGCCGCTGCCACCACACAGTCATCCGCACGTTGTTTAATAAGAAAACTGCTGCTGCGCGATTCTCGGGGGGAACGGAGGCGACAAGGTAAAAATCTTAAAAAAATCATAAGCTGGCCGCACACAGAAAGAGTTATCGATGGAATTGAATTGCGTGCATTGGTGCGACTTTGTGATGACAATTTCGTTTTCAACTTCCGATTCTGCGAAATAACATGCTCAGGCTAAGGCTCAGGCAATTATAGCATAAGCGGCTGAAATAAGTCAAATAAGGCAGTTTCATATTATATGCAAAGAACGCGCTAGAGTTCGATGGATTAAAGAAAAGCGCTTGTGCGCCACCTATCTTGACTACTCAGAGACTTATACGTCGGGACAGACGACACGTGAGCTATAGGTATATAATATATATCGGTCAAACATTAGTATATTGTGTGCCAAGGGCGTAAAGTGGGCTTTTTTAGGCCGAGTACTGCAACCACACAAGGCCAAAAAGCCCACTTAGCCCTTGGTGCACACCATATTTTTTGTAACGCAAGTACAGATTTTTGCGTTTTATTTTAGATATTGAGTGCGACTGATGCAACTTTTTTCATAATCGGCGACCACACTCTTAGTAGACTAATTTTTAAATTTATATATATATATGTATATATATATGTATACATATAGAAAATTTCTCGAAAAATGTTAGCGGGCGTTTTTCAGTTTTTTTTGCCCGCCGGTCTGAAAAAAGTTACTTTAGTCCCGTTTAATAGGTCAGAAAAACGCGAAAATCGTGCTTGTGTTACAAAAAACAGTTTTGGATTGGACTTTCCCCCAACACTTGAACTTTCCAGCGCTCTAGTATCCATAGCGCACATAGGTGGCACCTAGGCATTCTTCCGTTTCCCTTATCCATCTGCGCACCGAGTGTAGATAAAGCGGTATGCATCCTTTGCCAAAACTACCTGGTTGGGCCTATAGCACGGACCACTCATGCTATAACTGCCTGAGTTTACCGTTATTAAGGATACATTTCGTTTCACATAGGCTTTGAAAGAAAGTTAATCGAAAGAGCGCGATAAAGCTGGTTGACTGTAGTGTCTGTGAAAGGGTAGAAACCGACGAAACAATTGAGTGAAAAGAGAGAGAGAGAGAGAGAGAGAGAGAGAGAGAGAGAGAGAGAGAGAAGAAAGGGGTTCCGGATCATTTTTACCGAAATTAAATCGAAAATTAGACTTGCATTAAAATGCGCTTCCAATAAGAGGTTAGCTCGCTCGGTCTCGGATTGCTGCTGGCAGGTCCAGAAGAGAGGGCGAAAGAGATATAGAGTACGGCCTTAGGTCCGGGGCTGGTTTGCGAAGAGAAATTCCTGGCTCATGCAAATCAGAGAGCGACAGAGACGCAGAGGGAAAGAGAGCGAAAATCAGAGATCCAATGCTCTCCGGATTGTACGAGTTAATCAGGAAGCGCTCGAGTACTCGCGGCTGGTCTATACGGCGCTTGAGAACCGCTGTCCGCCGAACTCGAGCCTCCGTCATTTCCCTCGACTACTGCCTTTAAATATTCCTTGGAAATTTTCATAAATTTCACCCCCAAGCGCTTCGACGTTATTCTCTGCAAAAATTAGTATCTTGCAGAGAATCGTTTAAGTATATATTTGAATTCGCTATATCCTGACGCGCTTATTTTGATTTCCCATCTTTCGATTTCCAAGGCGAGAGGAAAAAGTCGGCTTAATTAACGACCGAATAAAGCAAACACGTTGCTTGGGCGCAAGAAGATCAAAACAAATTAGATGAGATAGCGTTCCGATGATAGGAATTGGTGTGCGCGCGATCGATTAATGGTCACAAGAGGACCGGTATCTCGCTCGATGCCGGGAGAGAGAGAGAAAGAGAGGGAGAGCGAACGATGAAAGGGCCCGAAGCGTATAGTAAATTGTGAGGAATTCGAACATCGATCCTCGGAGCATTCCGATTTTCGAAAGGAGATTCTGCCGATATACGCCCGTAAAAGCCGCTCTCCGCGCTCCGCGCGTGTGTGTCTCTTTTTGCTCATATTTCTCTTTTCTCGACTTCCACTCGCTGCTGTCCCCCTATTTATAGCTCGATCCATAGTATCTTAATCTTGAAAAATTCGAGAAACGATCGGCCGATGAATATGAAATAATTCCCATCGCCGCGAAATCGGGAGCGCTTTATCTCCATCCCGACGACGAGTTTGTCGTTGCGCACAGGTACACATAATACATACCTACATACATCGAACGCACGACGGGACACAGCAACAGCGGCAACAGTGTCCGCAACCTTGACATTGAGCAATAAGAGAGAGAGGTCGATATCGAGCGCGACGACTCACGCATGAAATCGCATCTCATTAAGCCTGCGCGCAATAACTGCGCATTGCACATAACTCCATGTATAGAGTGCGCGTGTAAGACGAGCTCGAGAGCCGGAAGCCGTGCGCTCAGCCAAAGCTATTTAAGGTCCGAGGAAGAGCGATATGCGGCGGCGGAGGAGGTAGAGAGTAACTGCCGTGGAAACTATTGTGTATATATAGCGTGTATATAAGTAAGCGCAGTGCGCGAGTGTATGTCCTTACTCTTCCTCTCGGAGTCCAAGCTTGCGCCACGTGCGACTTGTGACTTTGCTGGCCCGCAGTGATATACAACGCTATCGCCCGCCTATTTACTGCAGTGTCAAACCAGCCTGACAACTTGCTTACAAATTAGTCCTTTGCGACTCGTGCGCGAGCTTTCTCTTCCCCCGCTCGTGTTGTTTGGCTGCGGATATGAGTAGTGCATATCTAACATTGGTATCTGCGTCTGCAATCGATTAATTGTTGCTTATTTTCTCGCTTGTATGCGACGAAATCTTATGCACTACGAAAATTTGCTGCGAATTAGTTTGCGGGAGCACGTCTACAATAGAGCCTAGATCCAAGTGTCGGAGTAGAGTACAGAAAGGAATAGCTGCAGAAACCGAGGGGAAAGGGAAAGCAAAAGCATCGCGTCGTGTGTTTATGCTCCTGGCAGCTGTTCGGCAGAACGCTGCCAATATCGGTTCCCAATTTAACGATCTCCCCGCGTCGCCGTCCGTCGTAAACTTCGACCCCTTCTTCCTCTCCGCGCAGCGAAAATCGCGCGCGTCTGCCATGTTAATCGCCGGGTATAAAACAAACGCGTTGCATCGGTTCCTAGAAGTCGACAGCCCTCACGTCGATCAGCATCGAGCGCGGAAATTTTCAAGAGTTAATCGCGGCAGTCAATTTCTGACACTGGACTATGGCCGCGGAATGGGATGTTTATAGGCGACGTGTATTATATACCTGTACGCCTTTTTTTCCTCATCGATGACGTGGAAGAACTGGAATCCGTGTGGGAAAGTATTCGCGCGTTTTTTTCTCTTCTTCTCTCTCGCCCGTCGAATCCTCGCGCCGCGCATCAATCAAGCAGTATAGTCATTGGCTTTTATTGTTTCCTTCATCGACCATAAAAAAATCCGCCTTTATTTATTTCGCAGTAAATGCGTATCTCAGGGCTCGCAGTCGAAATTAGCGCGTTATATTATTGTTATTTGGCGGTGAGAGATCGGTCGATCGTGCGCGCGCGCACAAGTCTAATGCTGCAGTTCTCTGCACGCATCGAATGGTTTATGTTGTCGCGCGGCTCGAGAGCTCGACGTCGTCTTATTTGGCTTTGGCATAAGCGATCAGCAGAAAAATACGGATTTATTGGGCCATTATTCCGATACACCAAAATCGATATTTCACCTCCAATCGCGATTTTGAGAACCCCTTGTTCGCTCGCGAGCTCGGCCATATATCAGGCGCGGGTCAACAATATGTAAGCGCTTGCTCGTCGGGGGGAGGGGGGGGGGGATGCAGGGGGAAGAGACAGAGAGAGTGTCCCAAGTTCGCTCTCGGTGACACTTCTGGAGTTTCTGCCTCCTTGGACTCGCCACACGGCGGACGCCCCAAGATATATGTACATTATTGCCAGCTCCTGCCTCGGCCGCTGCTCGTGCGCGCGTATCGCCGATGTTGCATGCGTTTGTCGCGCTCGCGCTCTTCCTTCGTATGCCTCTCTCTCTCTCTCTCTCTCTCTCTCTCTCTCTCTCTCTTGCCCCCTTGCTAGTCGCGCGGAGAGAAACGACTTGGCCTTTAGCGAAGTTCCTGAATTATGGCTTGGCGTCTTGCGGTTCCCGGTTGAAGGTGTGTGCTCGATGATGAATCAATAAAACTAAACTCTGATTCTTCGCGAGTTTGGCTTCTCGGTAGATGAACCGAGACAATTGATTTTAATTTATGTAATCGTATGAAAAGGAAATTTATAGCTCCAATGATATATCTCTAGATGAAGGTGAATTGCTATCATGAACAAAATAAACAATCAATCTACAGGATAGAAAATAAAGCACGAATAACATAATGAGCGAGCCTGAATAAGAGCAAACAAGGAGGTACAAGAGTCGCAGCAAGTACAGAAAATTGTGACTCCCGTAAAAAGTTTTGACGGCCGCGAATCTGAAGTGCGACGAGGGAGCGAGGCATTGATTTCGCCCATTCATCCGTTTTCATTCGCGATAATTACGTGCATTTGACACTTTGGTGGGAGAGTATAGCACCTCTTGCACTTGGGGTCGTGTAATTAATAGACATTTAAACTTTTTAATAACGACGAGTTTTTACGCGTCGCGTCGAGACGAGCGCGTTTCTTTTTCGCACTCTCTCTCTCTCTCTCTCTCTCTCTCTCTCTCCATCCAGTACATTATATACGCGCCAAAGCCCTCGGTCATGTTAGTAATTATGAGCACTGAATGGATCTGTTGCATTTGACTTTTAATGGACGTGAATCGAGCGGTGGCCACGCGCACGCGGCTCTTTAATGTTCCGCGAGACTTGTGAAGTCGCGCTAATGACCGGCAGTCGCGTAAACACTCACGCACGCACACATGTGCTCGCCGATAATAAGGATACAAATGTCGAAAATTCAATGCGCGAGGGGAGAATCAGGGGCGACTTTTTACCGTTGCTCTTTTAATTAATTAAAAGCAGGTCGCATTAATGCGTCGCCGGATTATACACTAGGAGTCGAAAGCAGTAAAATCAGCTTGGATTTGATATATGCATACATATTGTCAATTATTTGAAATATGCATACATATTGCCAATTATTTGAAATTGAGTGCAAGGTATTGTGACATGCTTCATTGTACGATCTTAATAAGTTTACCGGATTAACAACGAGTAGTCGCATGAAAGCCGTAATAGCCGATTGGCCGCAACTCAACGATGAGAAATCTTAGATAATATTTATTTAAGAATTCTTTTCTCTGGCTACTCTGGCAGGTGAAAATTAGTGGTTCATACGTAGTTTTCCACTGCCCTTACAACGATATGATAACTTAATTAGAATGTACATATAACTTTCGTGTGGACCCCTATGGCGATATCAAGTACCAAAATAAAGCAGTTTTGGACTGGCCCATTTGCGAGTCCTTTCGTCATCGCCTTAACTCTCCGTGTCTATGGCAAGGGAATATAGGTAGCGCATAGGCCTTGGCATAGACACTTTTCTACTTCTCTCATAAAAATATGCGAGATTTTGACACCAATGCCAATACTGTCTTGTTTTGGCCGGATGCTTCCGCCGTTCATGCTACAATTGCACGCAAAGTGCGTCTAAAGTCATTTCGAATTGTATCAATTGCATGCCATCTGCAATGCGAACTTTATTTTCAACGGATACTAAAAAAATAAAGCTTTTCGAAATGGTGCATTAAAATCTGTCTTCCACGGCAAAGCGGGAGATGACGCGCACCGGGAAGTGTGATCTCCACGGAGAGTTGGGAAAAGCGACGTGCAAAGTTAAAGCGGGCGCGATCTCGAATGGCCGTGACTTGATATTAGACCACCGTGAGCGGTCTCGGTCGACCAGTGGGCTCTAAATCCTCCGCCCAGCGGGAGTCGGCACGCCGAACCTCGAGTTCGCGCGATACCTCATGAAATATTGTCGAATGCCAATCGAACCTCTGGTCGTTTCGATCGAGAAATCACCTCGCTGCGCTGAGAAAACAAAGTGTCGAGCGAGAAGTCTGGTGGAAATTCGCTGAAACGGCTAAAATTTGCGCGAAATACAGCGCTGACACGGAATCATCCGGGCTCATTAATTTCGAGTGCGTTTCCCCGGGTATACAGAGCGAAAGATCTGTCAGCGCTTAATCACGTTCGAGCATGCGGAACATGATCCGTAAATCCTAATCAGGTATCGATAAATTAAAGCTTACAAGCCTTTCATCTTGAGAGCTGCGCGCAGAAGGTGCACAAACGCGGCGAGAGAGACAGCCTGACAAATAAGCCCACCGTGCAAGCGTTATTCGAAGGAGCGAAGAAAAAGCGCGAGGTTCGCGACGATGAGCGTCAGAATCAAGATTATGACGGAGGCCCGGGTATAAATTTGAAATTTAAGAGACTCCTCGCGCAAGAGCAAGCGCGACTTTTTGGTCTCGCTGTCTGCTTTTCTATTCGGCCGCCGCGCGCGGCCACGTGTTCGACGGGCGGTAAATCACCGGTGATATGCGGGTTCGCCCGAAATTCCCGGCTAATCTTGAAATCAAACAGTCAGTGCCGGACACGTCTCGAGCGAGCGAGCGAGAGAGTAGCCGGGGACTCGCTCGAGCGCACATAAAAATGTTTTATCGCCCTGCACAGAGCGCACTGTACCACCTTGTACTAATCGTTCTCTTCCGAAAAGACGCATGGCGATGAGAAGCGACCGGGCACGTGCTACAAAAACATACTCTTTCTCTCTTTCGGATAGGGGATGGCTAGTTGGTCGCTGGAGCTCGCTGGAGATTTTGAATTTTGCCGCGTATACAGCGCGCTCTATCTTACGAGAATCGGGCCGTGTTTCTTGGGACTTTAATATCATTCTCGCGGCGCGCACCACCGCCGCCGGCGTGTCATTGGTAAACTGGAGAAATTAAGAGGAATCGCCGGTAGAACCGCTCCGCGCGCGCGACGATTTATCGTGTTGTGAATTCAAAGCATTAGTAGACCGGACGAGAGGAATCCGGTATACGAATAGCACTATACACGTACAAGGGACAATTTAAACCGCTTCATATATTATATTACTTCGAACCGCTTATTTTTGTAAAACAAAGCATAAATCTTCGATCGGAGAAATAATCCGCAAAGCCGTCGGCGTCGCTGCGAGCGATAAATACGAGTCTTAAACTCGCGCGAGCGCAAATCGTCGTTATATTTTAAAAAGTCGACGTGAATGTAAGAAATTCGCGAAATCCTATTAACGTCTTCGAGATAAAGCGAGTGCGCGAGAGTTCATCGTGTCGGTGCGGCGGTTCAAGGCGCGCTCACGCGGAGGAATCGATGAATCGAAAATGCCGCGGCTCCTCTCGCGCCTTCTTATCTGCAGCGCGGCTTTCGAGTGATTCGACAGCGGCCCCCTCGAGCGGACCTCTCGCCGCCTCCATAAATATCTCATTTTATTTTGAACGGAAAAACGAACGAACCGAAGACCGCAGCGTGAATATCGGAGCTCACTGCACAGTCCGTTTCGGGCCACTAAATCAGCGTTACTTTATTAAGTATTACCTTTAGTTAACAGATACTTAATCAAAAGGCGCGCGCGCAGTACGCCACTAATTTGACTTTGGACCCCATAAATATTCGGCCGGCAGCAACAGCAGCGGCAGCTTCTCTCCCTCTCAACGCACGCGCGTTGTTTCGCGATCCGCGATTCGCGATGGCCCAAAGCCGCGACGGACAGGGGCGCGAGTGCAGTGGCCGGTGATGCGCGAGGAACGCGGGGGCGAGCGACACACGAGTACAGGGGGGAGGATGCAGCCCCGGCAAATGGTACCGCACCGATAAAATACTCCCGTAATTAAACGCGTGAGAGGCACATTCATCTGTAAAGCCCGTCGTTTCGCCGTTGTATCCGCTCGCGGGGAGCGGGAGTTTCGCATTTTCTCTCTGGTGTGTACACGCGCTGACCCCGTTTTTCATAATATTTTTCTCGAATTCATTGACTAATTGTCGCGGCTTCGTACCGCAGGATTTACGAGCACGCCGTGATATCAAATAATAAAAGCTACTCTGATTCACTGTATACCCGAATCCTTTGATTATCTGCTATGTGCTGGGCCGCAAAAAGGCTGGATCGAGTAGTTTCGGCGCTGCGAGCAAATCGGAAGTCAACAAAGTAGTGACATCACAGGGAGATACCGAAGGGTGATTCTGCGCCAAAAGAGAGCCGTGAGATAGACGAGCGAGAAGAGAAGAGGTAAGGGAAAGAGCCCGAGGCCTCTTGCTAATTGATTTGTGCTACGGCTCCGCGGCAGCTTTCTCTACATAGAGAGTGAGCTCAAACTATTCCCCCGCGCACTACTGGTCTTCTTGTGTATATACGTGTGGCCGCTTGTTTTCCCTGCCTCTCACCGACTCGTATACTGATTCGATGAGCGTCGTTCCACGAGCTGCTAATAATCACTCGTTGCCGCTTTTGACCTACCCGCCGCCACTGCTCCGCAGAGTATAGCTCGCTGTGATTCTGGTCAAAGCCTCAAAGCATCGTTATCTTACGGCCTCCGTAGCAGCCAACGCCGCAGGAGGAACGAACGCGATAGCCAATTTCGGCAACTTTTGATCGTGCGAAACCACGGCTAACTTGATCGCGCTTTGAATTATCGTGTGTAAACTGCGTGTACTAAATACAAGCCGTTGTATTAATATGTCAAAAGTTTTGCCACGTTCTTTTTCGATTTTAGAAAACTTTTCCAGCGTCAACTCCAAACTGTAGAAAAAATTCAAAATTTCAAACAAGACACTCACGCGAGAATAATTATTCATAAACAGAGAAGAAGGCGAGAGCGCGCGACTCGCACTCGCACGTATATTGCATGCTTAAACATTTTTTTGCAGAGAGAGAGAGAGAGAGAGAGAGAGAGAGAGAGAGAGCGAGGCAGACTCCGCACAAAGCGAATGACGATATACAAAGGCAGTAAAGCGAAGTTTGTTTTTTTGAAGACGAGAGGAGAGACGAGACGAGACGAGTCGACGAGTCGGTGTGTCGCGCCTCTAAGCGTTATTCGTCGTTAATTGCGCAGAGCCTTCGGCTCTAGCTTTTGAGGACGGCCAACCCTTTGTCCCGGCCGGCCAGCCTTCCAGCACACAGTATTCGCGTATTTTCGTCCTCGCATTTTTCAGACTTACGTAATATCCTGAGCAGTTACGCGAGCGTGCGCGCCTCATTCTCATTCTCCCGCGTTGCACGTGTACACATACACACACGCGCGCTCGCGAGCGGGGGTCAGGGCAAACAAGCCGTTGTGTCCGGCCCCGCGACCCTTAGCTCTTTTCAATGGCCGTGTACAGTCGAGTGCTTGAGTGGAGAGCGAGATGAGAAGCGGGCGGCCGGCTCGCGAAATTTGCATGTCGCCGCGAATTTTCCGAAACGTCGCGACTACTATTCCGAGAACACACATGCGCCGCGCGATAAACGCGTTAAATGCTAATTACGCCCGGCCAGCTTAAAGCGTGGCCGCCGCCGACTGTTGATTAAAAAGCAAAAGGAAAAACGATATCTGGGTAAAGAAGCGCGCGTTTGATGGTCGGAACTTTGCACGGTCATCCCTCACGCTTCCTGACGTAGTCGCAGAGGCGACACAAGCTCAGTCGTGGATATAATTGGACGAGCTCTTAAACACTGGAAATTACCCCGGCGGCGACTTACTTATTATAACGCTCAGACAGGACAGCTTGTGCGCCGCTCTCGCGCTTTCCTCGTCCCCCGCCACCGCTCAGTAGCGTTCAGCCTCGGCTACTGCTGCTGGTTATTATAATTTCAAGCTACGATTACTTTGCCTTTTGTCGTCCCCGAGCTGCGCGCGCGCGCGCGCGTCACTATATACTCGCTTTCGTTCGGCCATACGATGCTCAAAAGCTCAAAAGCTTTACTTGTTATTTTGGCCGGGGAGTACAAGTTCAACTTTCAGGAATCCCGGAGCGAGCGCTGTCTTTTTTTCGACTCTATTTCACTTCTCTCGAAATATTAACGTGCTCGTTACATCGGGGATGAAAATCGCGAAATTTCCGCTGTCAGAAGTTGCGGAAAGCGCGGAGCAGAGACGAAACAAATTAACATCAACTGCGCGCTCTGATATACCCGCACCCTGTTATACAAACTCGTGACAAATTAATTTGAAATATACGGCCAAGCGGTGGCTTCTTTGAAAATCAAATTTTCGAAAGCTCCGATTGTTTGCCATGGACACTGAACAAAAATTGGAGCAGGGCTGGTGTGGACGGTGTATGTATAGCTGCTCGCTCGCCTTCATCACAAAGGCTCGATCAAGTACGGATCGCTGATCTCAGATTTGGGCTCGCTCTCGGCTCTCATCGTTTTACGTCCTGCAGCCGCGGCGGCAGCGGCAGCCTACAGAGAGGATTCAATTTGTACGAGGCGAATTGCGGATCCTCTGGACCGACAGCCCGCGGGCTTATTATCGCACTTTGCTAGGCCGAGAGCGGCTAATGCGAAACAAGAGCAGCGCTTCACCCGTAGGCTGCCTACTGCTTCTCTACTGCAGCTGCAGAGTATGATATAAGCTTCATCACGACGGCAAAAGTCTCCCTCGCCTCTTTCGATATGAATAAGCGCGAGCCTTTCTCGTTATTTCCCGGAAAATTCTCCACTTTGCCCCCGATAATTGGCCGTCCGCGAATGCGCTCTTCCCCGTTCGTAAAAAGCTCTTCGCGTATATTGTATTTCGCGCGTGTACACGTTAATGACGCGTGCATACGATTATTCGGCCACGCTAAGTACCCTCATATATCTGTGCGCATGCACGATTTCGTTTTTATAAATAATTCGTTCAAATAAAATTATTCCGTTGCACTATTTTAGCGCAAAATTTTAGCACGACATAGCTCTTGAATCTTTTGAAACATAATGAAGTATCGCTAGCAGTAAAATAGTGAATTACGATCGGATCGTTAAATGTTTCAATTAGCGTCAGTTGATTGTCCCCCGATTCACGATTTTACTCTCTGCACGCCGCATTTTTCGAGCGGCGTCGCTTGAAATACGAGCAATCAGTAATCGCATTAATGTCGCAGCCGACAATCTCGGGAGAAGACGGACTCCGCTCTTGTGAGCCACGCGCGTTTGTGCGTTGTTCATCGACGATCGTTTAGCCGATGAATTATAGCTAATTGATCGACTGGTATGTGCGCGAGAGCGATTCCGATACGACTTATTAAAAACGATTCTCGGCCTCTCCACCGGATTAAATCGACTCATTTGCATAATATATACGCGCGTCTTAAACGTGAATTTACGCATACTCGGCGGTATAGATTCAGAGGCGCGCGCGCCGCGGGAAAAAAACGAAGAAACGAAAGCCCACGACATTGAGAACAGACGTGCTAAAGAACGCGAAGAGCTGGTTGACTGGATTGCGCAGAGCGGAGGCGCCACCCTTCCTTTTTCTTCCTCTTCTCTGTCTTGCTTTTTCCCGTGCTTAAAGATGTCTTACTGATCGGCGTATTGCAACAAATTGTTTGTCTTTATTTTATCTTCGATCGCGATTAAAATTGTTTAATATTGCCAATTTACGTGGTCCAAATTATAACGAATCGCCAGAGATAAGATATTAGCGATTTTTCACATTTAATGCGAGATACAAAATAAATTCAAACTTTATTGCAAATGCCACAATTAAAATCAAATTATCACCACGGATCCGCAATTAAGTCGATTGTGAATTTCGATTCATAAATCTGACTTTCACTCGCCGTTGTACAATCATTTATTTCTTGCGAAATAACATTACACGCATTCAGGGTACCTAAATCTATGATATTGTCGTATATTTTGATACACGTATGCAAAAAAATATTCGACGTTTTCATATTCTAGTAAAGAGGCCTTTCAATAATTAGTGAATTTGGAAAAGTATACCAAAACTCTTATTAAGTTTTTACATCCCGACCTGACGCGAATGCGCGCGACGAGAACGCAACGCATCATAAGCTTATATTGGACTGTAATCTCTGAATGGTGTTGTCTCGTAATATCGGATAAAACTAAGTCCCCATCAGAAGCTCGATGCCATTACCACCTTAAGCGTCTGCGTAAATACTCATATGAATGATTTTATTTATCTTATGGGAATAGAACGTTCCGAAAGCTCTTGGGGGCTTTGCTCGCACCCGACTGGTCGAACCGTATACATAATTCGTAATAATACGAAGACTGGCGAGATGGCTTTTAGTGACTCAAGCTTTTTCTGAACTATTACACGAATGATTCTCATACTTATTGCACCACAATATTTCTAGATCAGAAACAAATATAAATTTAACGCTCCGACGATTTGTATCTTTGGCATTTATGAACTTTAATTCAAATGAAAGTCATATTACGGCACGAGATAAATCTTTTAAGCGGGAAAAATACGATCCTTTCATATACAATAACGTGCGTATACTGTATATGCGAGGTCGTTGCAAGAATGCTATGTAATACATCGTAAATCGAGCTTCGTGTCGAGAGACATTAGTAGATTCTCAATATAGTTTCTCTTTTCCGTTTCCTGTGCTCCGACATTGTCCAGATCACGATAATCGAAGCTCGTATACACAGTACACACACTCACAGACAAACTTTCCTGCCCCAGCCTCTTTCTTGTTCTTGCTCGCGTTCCGAGAGGAAGGCAGAAGGGGCTGATCGAGGGTTCTCTATCTCGCTGCTATTAAAGCGAACAATACCGGAACTAGCCTGGGATGTATCCGTTTCTTAACGCCTCTCTCGCTCCCTCGCCTTTCTCCTCCACTTCTGCCGATCGTTTTTCTTCCTCCACTTGCCTTTCATTTGCCCTTTTTTTTTCCTATGATCCACACCCCAATTTTTTTTAATTCGCGTTTTTGCCCGGCTTATCTATATTGCATTTCATTTCTTTGGCGCTCCTTAATTTCCTCGTCTCTGTGAGTTCGTTCGCCTCTTTTCCTGATCTTTTTATCCGTCGTGCCTGTATTCTTCTTTTTCTCTCTCGTAATTCTCAACATTGCTCTCGATCGCATCAATTTGGTACGCTTTCTTCATCGCACTTTTAGTGTGTTGCAACAAAACTTCTCTCCTTTCTTACCCACAGAGATGACATCTCTCTTCGTCTCTTATTCTCTTTGTTGCGGACCTCTCGAACTTGGACTTTGAAGTAACAGCAGCGACGATCTTTTTGACGAGAGTAATATATCAAAGCGTCTCGATATTTTGGCCATCTGTAATGTTTCAAACTCGAATTGGCGGACGCAAGAGGGCTTCGTCTAGGATACGTATTACGTGACCGAAAGATAGAACCGAAAATAATTAGGGCTACGTTTGTTATTTGCGGCTGCACTTTACAAAAATAAAGCATTTCATCTCTCTCATGAATTAAAAATCAAGCTATGTTATTAATGATTCAGAAAAGCAGCAGCACAGAGGTTTCTCATTACGCTCTGATTGAAATACAATACACGGAAAGCCGGCAGAATCAGGGAAAGAAAATAAGAGCAGAAGAAATATCGAGGAGTGAGTTATTATTCGCGAAATATGGAAACGAAGACCATTAGGTCTCATCATATCCACGAAGCGCAAATAAGACGCTGCTCTATATGTATAGTGGGCGTCGTCTGCGTCGCATCGTCTTTGCCGAAGTGCTTCCACGAAGTAATTTATATATTTTCTTCTGTCCGATATTTGTCATCAAAGAGCAGCCATTAGTGGAAGAAGCGGAGGGAGAGCAAGAAGGGGGGCATCGGTGGACGCCGCGGGAGGCATTAGACCGTGGCTCCCATTAGCGCGACGAGAGGCAGCAGCTCGTGCACGAGCGCGTGCGTTGGCGACCATCTTCGCAGCTCGAGAGCTTATACTTCTTCCCCAATCCAAATTGATGGCTAATCTCTGGCCGTAAGAAGCTGCGTGCGATCAGCGACCGCGCGATGGATTGCCGCGTGTATTCTTGCGCCCGATACCGCTACTCCTCTCGGGGTGTCGTTTGCAGCTTTTTGCGAAACTCTTTCAACGCTTCGTGCGTATAACATAACGAATGAGAGTGAAAAATAACGGCACGGCGAGATAGAGGATAAAAACGACGCGTGATCGATTCAACAATCATGATATCGCGGTTGCACTTTTATTAATGTCCAAGTATTTATTATAGGTACCTTCTTCTTTGCCGCATGTGAGCGCGCGTCGGGCCATTAGGCGTATTTTTTATGCTTCCTCCGTTGATTTCACTTAGTCAAAAAATAATTACACTAACAGGCCGTAAAATTGCTTCGTTTGTAAAGGACTTTTTCTGTCGTATTTTTTTTTCACCCGCTTCGCGGCCGCTATCCTCTCGCATCTTTCACAATTAGTCGTTATGGCGCGCGGGCAAGTTCGTGATATCAAAAAATGACCTTTCCCCGAAGCCGAAAACCGGCGGCTGTCTGCGGCTCATCAAAGCGGCGCGCGATAATAAATTCTTATTGCCGTGCATGGGCGCTCTTCGTTCGTTTCTTCGAAGCCGCCAGTCGTTTTCTTCCTATTGATACACTGCTGCACAGACGCTATACGCTCTCAGACCCTTTCGCGGGTCAACAGGAATTCCCTTTACTATACCGCTCATAAGCCGGAAAAGGGAAAATCTGAGTCCTCTTCCCCACACCCCACACAAACGTACGTCTCGAAACTGCATGATTCAAACATACACCGCGCGTACTCGCGTCCCCAGTAATCATGGCTAATAACGGGACGACGAACTCGGGTGATTAATCTTATTGAGCGAATAATCGATGTGATTGACCGCGCGAGCGGAAACCAGCTCTCGAAACTCGTTTCTTTCCCTCCATCTCCCGTGCGCGGACCTCACGCACGCGTGAGGCGAGCGAATCGCTTTCTGGCACTTTTTTCTCCAAGGACACGTTCGTTATTCCTATCCGTCTGCAACGCCGAGCCTATTTGTCGGTCGCGGTCTTTCACACGGCGGCGCTCCGCACGTACGTCGGGCGGCGGCGGCGGCGTGGAGCCACCCCCTCCGCGGCATAAAGGCCCCGTATGAGCTTGCTCGCGCGCGCGCACGTCGGCTATAATTATCCGCGGGTAATCACGACCCACACCACCGTCTTGTATAGCATCGGTCGCTTACCGCAGTCCAGCCACCGTATTCCGCAAAATTAGTATTTCCATTCCCTGGGAAAAAAGGACGAGAGAGAAAGAGATAAAAGGACCGCGAAGAAGTCGATGAGGGGGAAGCATCAGAGTCGTGTACATAGGAGACCGGAGTAGAGAAGACGGAGCGAGGAGGAGCAGAAGAAGAAGAAGAGATATTGAAAGTAACCGTCGAGGAAAGGGAGAATAAAAAGAAGAACGGAGATTCCCTCTCTCTCTCTCTCTCTCTCTCTCTCTCTCTCTCTCTCTTTTCCTCGCTCGCTCGTCCTCCATTACCTCACTCCACTTATGGGCAGCGTGTTTATTTTTGCAATTTGCCCGTACGGCGCTTCCAGGACCCGACAATTAGATTTCCTTGGCGTCGCGTCCGATGGCTATTCGGCTACCGTATAAGTGAAGGGCCCGAATGATCGTGATGCGTCCTTCGTCTTTTCTTGCAGCCTTCCCTTTCGTTCCCGCCGAGCGAAATCGACAATCGAGAGCCCGACTCTCATTTACTCCATTATCTCCGCCGTCGAGCCGCACTGCTTATACCATACACGAATACCGCGTCCACACAAGAGCCGCCGGTGCTACCGGTCATGCAGGGCCGCCTACTGCAGCCAATTTCTATAAGGTATGTGATCGAAGATGCAATCAAACGGCGATTAGCGAATTCTGATTGAATTTGAAAAGTACGAAACATCGACCAGTTAATCACCTTGAATGGGCTCTGAGACGAACTCGTAAAGCATGCACAGTAGAAGGTATACGAGAGAAGAAAAGCTGCAGGGAGAGATGCGAAGGCTCCTATAGCCGAAGAGCGACGAGAGAGGGAGAAAGAAGAAAGGTAGTCAGTCAGGTGTGGTGTGGCACACGGGACCACCTACACCTGCTACGAGGCAATTTATCTCTTATCTTCTAGCACCGATGCGAGATTGCAGGTGGAGATATCCACGCTGTGCCGCCCCGCGCACACACGCCGTTTTTCTATACAACGGACGCGTTTTGTTATCCTCTTTCTAGCTCTCGCGCCAAGTCGCAATTCTTCATTTTCGGAATTCCGAATGAACGGGGGATCGCCGGCCCATTAAGAATAATTTACCGAGTTTAAAAAGAGACGCACGCACGTATAATACGGCAAATTGAAATGGGACGATGAATATGCAAGAGTAGTCCGATAAAATTAGACTATTTCCCGCACGCGCGAGCATCTGCAGTCAAGAGGTGAAAGGGAAAAGGCATTATCAATAGGCAAAAATAACAGCTGGACATTCGGGGCTTTTGTTATTCGAGAGCAGGGCGCTTGCCCCGCAAGTATATACGCGTACAGCCGTAAAAGCCAATCGAAGAAAGCACTTATTCAAGCCTCGACGCGATAATGAAAGAAACAAATGGCGAGCAGGAAGTGCGATTTTGCGGTCGTGCCTTTCGACGGCTTTTATGATTCCATTGGTCGCCGCCGCCGCAAGTGTTGCTCGCGAGAGTGTTACATCAGGATTCGCTAATTAGCCGCGGCGAAGAATTATTGTTCGACATTAGCCACAATCGCCCTCTGCCCCTCTTGCGGCGCGATTCGTTCCCCTACCCCTCGAGCTGCTTTTTACCTTAGCTCTCTCGCCGACTGATATCATTCGCGACTTCGCCTAATGAATTCCCAGATACCTCGGGCACTTACCAGGTACTTTACCTGCAACTGCCATACATCACGAGGATGCGCGTAGGCACGCTCGACGGACACTGAATGATGACACTTGTCAAATATAATTCTCGACTTATTGTTGCTAAATTTAATCATTCCCGAGATCATTCCGACGCCGCCTCGTCCATTCGACCGCGGGAAATTATATGCCTAAATGCTTTCCGACTCGGTTCTTCGTTTTTCCATAAAGCCCAACGCATACGACAGTTAATTATCCGCGTGCAATGTTTGCGCGTCGTGCCGAGGTATTTCTTTATTAATCGCCGTGACGTTTTCCCGACTTGGAGCGAGTATTACATCTTCATCTAGAGATGCTGCAGCAATATATGAATATTACAATATCTACGTAAGTCGAACTCGCGGCTGAACGAAACTGGAAAGTTTCAATTTGCACGCAACGTAGTAGAACGAGCTAAATATAATACCTCACGCACACAACGCGCCCGGTGTAACGTTTATTGAAACACATCCAAAAGTCGACTCGAGTCACGCGCAGCTTATACTCCGCGGCGACTGCGAGCTGCACATTAAACAAATATACCGCATTGTCCTTTTTTACTGGTCCGCTGGGCACAAATTAAGTTCTGATGTAAAATGGCGTTGACCACTTTAGTTCTGCGTTCGCCTAATCGTCGCTTTGACGAATCGCGTTCGTCTCGCGTCTTTCGAGGAAGACGTTAAGCGCTGCGAGGTGTACGCGTATATTATAAGCGTACAAACAGCGCAAACTGTCTCAGTCACACTTATGGAGCGAAAAACGAAACGAGAGAGGCAAAGAGAGCAAAGAGAGCAAAGAGCACCGGGCGAATCTTTGTCGGTCGCGCGAAAACAGCTCGAACGAAACTTACTGCATCGAACTCTGGATTTAATTCCCTCCTCTTTTTTAATCGCTCGCAATCGCGCGCAACTCGGCGATTCGAGAACGCTCCTCGCCCCGCGTCTATCTCCGTCCTCTTCTCCCGAGCGGCCAAGGCAAAGAGGTAAAGACGAGAGAGCGGAAAGAGAGCCGAGAGAGATCGCGCGAAGGCAGCTCTCCGCGTTTGAGGTGGAGGCATTAAATCAAGGCCCCGCATGCTTTGGATGGCATCTAACAAATGAGCCAATGACAAGCAGCCTCGGCGCACACAGCGAGCTCGGGAACAAAACGATAATATATTCCGAGAGCGCACGCACAGCCAAAGAAACACAGCCGAGCTCTCTCTCTCTCTCTCTCTCTCTCGAAGTATCGCCCTGTATGCGTGTGTGCGTGAGAGTACCCGCGCGCGATCGATGAGCACCGCTCCACAAGTCCGAGAATCGAAAAGGAAAAAGGGAACGTATACAGTACGTATACTATATACGTATACGGTCGGTGAACCAGCGCTAAAAAGAGTTCACTCGCAACAAAAGGATGAATGAAAGTGCGCCAGAGATCTCTATGACAGATGCCGCAATTAACGTCCTTGGGATGATCGGCTCAATGAAATTGTCCGTAAACGCGGCGATAAAGAAACGTGACAAATGAGCGTGTCTCTCATCCGGGTATGGTTCGTTTTTGAGTTCTCCTGATCGCCAATTAAGAGTAACACGTGTTTTCGGAAACTTTCGAATAAACAGCTCGTGTTCAACTGAATATTAAACAGCCAATTATCCCGCGTTAGTGCAAGAACATCCCAGAGCTGCGATTCTCGGTAAAACAAAAATATAAATAAAGACAAGCGTTTGGAATCTTATAATTCATGATTATACAGCTCCGCTGGGGAGCCCGTGATATACCTATATAGAC
Source organism: Pteromalus puparum (assembly GCA_012977825.3). NCBI lineage: Eukaryota > Metazoa > Arthropoda > Insecta > Hymenoptera > Pteromalidae > Pteromalus > Pteromalus puparum. Next base: position 55,389,158 of record CM053168.1, read on the forward strand.
GAATATAAAGCCGAGATAGAAAAGGCATTTTTACCGAAGGAAGACGGACAGGATCGCGAGCGACACACGGCGAGCGCTAATGACGGTCAATGTTTTAAAATATGAATTTCTATAAATCAGCGGCAATCTTTAATTTCTCGGAATGCCGGATCGGAGCCCGTCCATCAAGCGACGACACGCGGACGGTTGCCTTTGAGGCCCCCTCCCGTTCCTCTCTCTCTCTCTCTCTCTCTCTCTCTCTCTCTCTCTCTCTCAGTCGAGCAGCTCTTTGCGAGCGCCTGCTCATTTGTGCCGAGCTAGATTAATTGGATTAATTAGGCATTACCGGGTGAGAGAGAACGAAGCCCGCGGGCCACGCCGATGCATTAGTCCGAGAGCCGACGGTAGATAGACCAGAGAGCTCGCACGCGTACAAGCTTTCTTCGACGTCTCGACTCGTCTTTTTTTCCCGCGCACGCATTACTTCTTTACTCGATTATATGCTCCTCTGCTGCTTCGGTCAAATTGCCGAGTGGCTCTGAAAATTCGCGAGCGTTTTCGAGAGAGAAAGAGTGAGTTCGAGGAACCGATCTCTCGTGGGAATCGAGAGCTGAATGAGCGTCGTTTTCAAAGGCTTGATTCAACATTTAGATAAATTCGGAAGATTTGTCAAGCCGCTTTATCTGCAGCGCGCTCTCGCTGCTTACTCGCGCGTGTTCCCGGGAAAGGGTCGTTTTATGGCTGTTTGGACGTTCGTCGCTCGAGAGAGTACAGGTGTCAAATCATTTTCGGCCTGCTACGTGCCGCGATTGTCTCGAGTTTACACTTGAACAAAGCGCACGCACAATAGCTTCTAGAGCGCATCGGCCGCCTTTACGTAACGTGTCCGTTGTTTTTAGAAACAATTAATGACCTTACTGTTACATACGCTTTCAATTTGACGAACGAGAATCGAGAAATCGATAATTAGCTCGAGCTTCCTTTTCATTGAAAAACAGGTGGGTGCAGGAAATTAGGAATCGTTTTTTCTCACATTTGCAGACGAGAACGTCTCCACTCAACGGAAAATTTAACGTATTCCACATTCGTCATGTTGGATCCTTCTCTCTCGTATTATTTATTTCGTTCGATCCATAGTCAAAAACGGGGTCTGCTCGCTGCTCTCCGCCAGTCGGCGACGTTGCATGGTCGAAGTCATTACCGGTCGAAAATTTGACACGGTTTTTACTCTTGTTGCGCGCCAAGTCGGCGAGTGAGCGAGTTCGCCTATAATTATTTCCACATCTATCAACTTCTCCTCTTCCGAGAGAGAAAAAGGGAGAGAGAGAGCCTCGCGAGTGTACGCGGCCTTCCCTCGAAGATTGAAGATTCGACCATCCGCGCACACAGCTACCTCTTTCTCTCGTCTTTTGGCCCGCTCTTTCGCGAGCACGTTTCAATGCGGCTTTCTAAAGCCCCGCCGCGCGAGCGCGGCATAATATCAGATGCCGACGCAGCGACAAAACGGATGTATAGATGGAACTCATTTATCTCTCTTGCGCTGATCAACAAAGGGCGCTCTTCGCGCTGAGAGGATGCGTAAAAAAGTGCGGCTTTCTTTCCTCCCGACAATTATTCACTTTTGCGATCGACGCACTTTCGAAAATTCGAATAACAGACGTCGCATGTATAATTAAGCTCTGTCTCGATGCTCGCGGAATAAAAGGTGTCGTGCTCGAGCGCAAGAGAAATAGAAGCCCACGAACGAAGAGTTGGCATTTGAGAATCCTGCAGCTGCAGCGCGGTGCAGAGTATACCTATCTATAGCGAGAGAGTGCTCTGATGTATTTCTGAAGCTTGGCGACCGGCCACCATTATGCACATGATAATTAGAATGCGTTGGCGCGTGTCTCAATATATCCGCGCGTGTTGCGTGCATTATACATGCTCGCGTATATACCGGCGCGCGCGCGCGCGGGCTGCCGAAGAATGAGAGTGGAGGGGAAAAAAGAGGAGCCGACGCTGAATAAGAGAACATGAAAGAGAGCTAGACGACGGTAAGAGCAAGAGCGAAACGAAACGGGAAGATGGAGAGGGCGGGAGGAAGGAAAAACGAGGAGTAGGCAAGTATAGAAGATGTTTGTGCAGCGAGCGAACGACAGTAGTATAAGGAAAAGCAGCGAGCAGACAGTGGGGGAGGATACGCGCATTAGCGCTCGCAGCTCTCGCGGCAGCTCGCGCGGCAGCCTAAATATGCACGAGTGGCTTTGCGTCCCGTCTCGAAGTCGTTACGTCTATGAAGGTGGGTGGCAGCAGCGCCTGGTCATCGCGCCTCCGCGGGCTACCGGATGGTCCGCCTCTTTCCAGCTCACCGGCACGAGCCGGTGCTGCATTATATGTATATATACGTCTATGTAATATGCTCCTCCGCCGCTCTCGATTCTCGCCTCGCGGCTTTGAATAAATTAGCTGACTCATCGCGCATCGGAGACGCCGACGCGGCGGCGGCGCTTGCGCGCGCGAGACGTGTACGCGTGCACTGATACTTCCTTGCAATTTGCGCCATTGAGCGATATTTCCTGCGTCGCGTCCCTACTCGTTAGACTCAATCTCGCTGATTTTCGGTCAAGATTTCAGCACTTCCTCTATAGCTTTTTCCTTTTTCCGAGGCCGTCTCTCTGATATTGCTGCAACGACGACTTTGCCGCGTGTGCACGTGTGAAAAATCCGAAAAGACGGATTACATTAGCTGTCACGATCGCGCGGAATGTTTACGCTCGATGTATCTCGCGGCGGCGCGGGACGTGTGATATATCGACTATTACACCGGGGATACCACCTGTTAATGCGTTTCTCTCGTCTCTCTCTCTCTCTCTCTCTCTCTCTCTCTCTCTCCTCCTCCCTTCTTTCTCCTCTCTCTCTCTCTCTCTCTCTCTCGGCACCTGACTTTGTGCCTGAGCGCAAGCCAGCCATTCAAGCCGCAAGAAAGAGACCAGCCCCGGCGGAGAAAGGTAAACGAATGGCCGCGCGCGAGAAGAATGGGACTGTGCGCGCACACGGTGTAATTTCACTGGCGACAAATCAGTTTAATTTTCTCGATCGATTAGGCGCGAAGAGTGACAGCTGAGAAATTTGTTCGCAATAATATTCAACCGCAGTACGAAGTTACATGAGACGGGGTTTGTATTTTTATGAGTATCATTGTCGTGCCACACACGCACAGCCTGCACGAAGCATAAAAGTGCAGAGAGGAAGTTCAAGATCTTCTTTAATAGTCCGTCTCTCATCCCAGGAAGGGAACTCTTTTGCCGAGCAGATCAGGTTATTATTAGACATCGAGGGACAAGGCAAAAGTTTCAGTGCACAGAGGAGGAACAAATAATACGATTACCTTCTGTTTCCGTTTATTAAAGAAACAAGATATCGTCATGAAGCTACCAGTCGCGCGCGCGTGCCTTGTGCACCGAATATCTCGCGGCTGCGGCTGCGGTGGCCGTAACGACACTTCTCTTTCTGCGTGTCTCTTTGTCTGCGCTCGCCACCGGAGGTACTCTGTGCGCACGAGGAGTAGAGCTCGATGCGAAACTCGATATTAAAATTTGCCGCCGCGGGAATTACGCGAACGACGGCGGCGACGGCGGCGACTCGCGTGAAAAAGAGGCGCTCGCATAAGCCGCCTCGTCCGGGTAATAAGACCATTTCATTGTATCCCTTTGGTCCGGATGCTGAGGTGCCTTTCCTTTCTTGTTCTCTTCGCTACGTCGCTACGTCTGAGAGCTGCCGCTACTTTTGCTGATTTATATGAAAATATCAAGGAAAAAGGATTGAACATTTTTTAAACAAACGAATCGCAATAGGTATGCTTTCGAAATAAATTTTAATTTGGATGTATGCATCGAAAAATTCGTATAGCCTTTTATTCGTTTTGGACGAAGCGTTAAAAGCAGAGGTCGTTAAAAGGCAGTGGCTCCAAAGAAAACTGTAAGTTATCGATGGATTTCACGAAGCTCATTTATAGCCCACGTCTGAAGTAGCGAATAATAAGCGGAAGACCAGTGTGCTCTCTCACGGCGAAGAAGCTTCTCCAGTATATCGCTGGCGGCGATAAAAAGCCACGCGCTGGATTTGGTTTTAACGATTACAAATCGAGACACCGATCGGGACCTATTCCGGGATTAATAGAGCAATAAATAATCGGAAGCTGATTACGGCAACGAGTGACCAGACGATTTTTCTTTTTTTCGTGCTTCGCTTTTAGAATTTTATAAACGAAAATATCTGTGATTTGTACAGAAAATTAATGCGAATATCTTTTTTACTTTTCAGGATTCGCGTATGATTATCGTGCAGTAGCAGTGCAAACCGCGTGATAAGTTGGTAGCTGAGAGTCTCCAATATTCACGTGATTAGTGCGAACCCGTGAACGTCATCGCAGTTTAACATATCATGCTCATTAATACTGCCGAAGAGCTCAGCTGGCAATTCATAATCGACAATAACAAGTGCAATCGAACTTATTATTTACTATGTAAATAATTTTACTACTCAGTCACAGCATGAGCTGCCCAAGAAGGCTGTTTTAGGGTAAGCATTTGCGCACCGACAAAGAATCGGATATCAAAAGGAAATTCTTTCAACTGGCCATTCATTTTCAAAATCGCGAATCCATAGCCGTGAAAAATTAAAATTCAATTTTTCTCAGAGTAGAGCTCGCCGCCGTTCGGAAGAAGCAGCGCAGTGTTATGTAGCTGCAAAGGCATCAGCCATGTACACACGTATATGTGTATGTAAGAAAGCTGCTTTGTGCGTGCTCGTCCTGGTCAAAAGCATACCGATGTCCATTCATTCGCATCCGGTGAGCATTGATAGGAGAGCTCGTGCCATGCAAAATGCTTTTCTGCTTTGATCAGTAAGGTCATCGGCGGCAGAGTTGCTCCTATTGCTGCCGCACTGCAGGCCCATCCTGACATTTCGTATACGCGGGGCCTGCACGCATTCATCGCTTTTCTGCTTCCGCTGCTTCTGCCGCCGTCTACTCGACTCCACTCTATACACGACGCGGGCTCGCATGCTTTACACGCACAAGCGATGCGTGTCTCGGTTCGGCATCGTTATCCCCCCGGAATGTCGATTGTCCAGGAATAATTTATCGGCATTGTCGTGGCTCGTTAGTATGAAATCAAGATAATGAAAAATGAAGTGGGACCTGTGCGTCCTGTGCGCGCGTTCGTTTTCAAGGCCGCAGCTGGCCGGGCATGAAAAAATTGGAGCAGAAAGCCTTTTATTGTGGCTCCCGAGCCGACAATGGATTTTTACAAAAGATATATGCCCATTCAATAACAAACTCGCGCGCAGATTATCAGCATACGCGTATAATGTGCACGTCGCGGCCAGACACACACCAGACGCGCAGAGATGTCGAAATTCCGTATTGTTGTAATGCCTTCGAATACACGCTCGGGGAAATTAATTAGCTTATGGAATTTAATTGATTAGCTCGTACATTAATGAAAGGCTAATCCTCGTCGCACGCGTCCGCGCTGCGAGAGAGAGAGAGAGAGAGAGAGAGAGAGAGAGAAAGCTGAAAAGCAAGAGAAACAGAAAATACTTGGAATACGTGGAAAATACCCCTATCACGCGGAATAGATGGACGATGGAGAGTTGAAATTAAACAAAGACAAGCCCTCTCGCTCGGTCGGTCGGTCCGCGATTACCCACTCTCATCCTTTCGAAGAGACGCGCGCGCGGACTCTCTCTCTCTCTCTCTCTCTCTCTCTCTCTCTCTCTCTCTCTCCCTCACCGTCTAACCATTCGGCGAATATCGCGAAAGCGCAAACTTGCCTCCCCACTCTCACTCCCTCTTTCTATGTAAATTCCACGAATTAATCTATGCCGACAGCGGTAATAATAAGGAAATGTTTCAATCTCGGTGATGTATGAACTATGGACATCGACGCGGGAGAGCGTCCGAGGGAAAGCGCGCGCGCGCAAATAAGGTTCGTTGTTCTGCGGACGAACAATCGACTGTGTGATGGGGGAGGGAGACAGAATTCGCGTGCAGGAAACGAAGAAGCTTATACTCTCGACCAGTACGAATGGCTCTCGCGTTACCTTCATTTTTTATTTATCCGGCTCGGAAGTGCTCCTCTTTTCTTTTTTCACTCCGCAACGTACGTATTTTTCAGCTGTGTTCTTATGCAAATGATTTCGTCAGTCGCATGCATATATGGCTTTTGTCGCGCGACGGAGAGACAGAGAGAGAGAGAGCAAAAGTGCAAAGTACAGGCTCTGACTTTGATAGAAGGAGGAAGAGTGAGAAAGCGAGATTAAGAAAGTGCTGCGGAAGGGGCAGAGGTGGAGAAGGAGGAGGGCTGGTTTATCTTCGATTACGAAACGTCTTGGCGCTGGTTTCTTGGTCGTGGATTTATGGCGAGCGATTTGTCGGTACCGCCAGATTAGAATTAGTTTGTGGAGTCTCGCCACCGCGCGGCTGCCTAGCTCGCTGACTCCACCACCGCAGCGCGCACTACTACCATCGCTACCCCGTGACTCCAAAGTGTTGTTTGGCACGGCGCACAAATCGGCTCGGAAGATCGCGATTCCTCGACTTTCCAGCCTTGATAAATATTGACCGTATACGTTGATAACCATATTCTCTGTACCCCGAAAATGTTAAATAAATTAGCTGAGCAGTATACGTAACCGAACTCTTTTGTCTCCGGGAATTGAGTATTCAAGGAGTACGTGTGGCTTTGGGATTACCCTCGGCCCGTGCGTATGAACACTGCCGGAAAATGTTCACCCTTCTCTCTCGCTCTCCAGTATGAGCAATATTAATATCTCTAATCATTCAGCGACCCCTCGTGCACGGACCCTTATCAAGGGACGCCATAGACGTGGCTTGATACGCGCCATTCTGATTTAAAGCATTTGCCTTGGCTCGAGAGAGTTCTGCCGCCTTTAACAGCAATATACGCAATCCGGATCTATAATTCTGGCGAGGTTGACACAGAGCGCCGAGTCAAGACGCGCCCCGCGTATTAGTACCATCGCTCAGAGCTCTCTCTGTGTGCGTACAAACACATTGATACAAGCTCGCGGGCCCGAACGCAGGATTTCAATAGAAATACATCTTTGCTGTTGCAACAAAGTACACGTTATAAACTAAATTATGACATCGCCGACAGCGAGCGACGACTAATCCCTTCGGTGCGTTATAAATAATCCAGCCGCGCTGCAACGGTGCGGGTGTACAACAATGTCCGAGGAGATGCGCCCGCCCTTAAAAAAGCCCCCCAACGAAAACAATGCGAGTACCAGGGAAGAGCGATGAGAGAGCGACGGGCATAGGTGGAGAGCAGGGGTGGTATAGCTGATGCTCTAGCCGGTCGCGCGCGTCTACTAAATTAAGACGGCGATTACACTAATCATCCTAGACACTCCGGTAGCAGCAGCTGATGCAACAGCGCTCAACGAGCCGTGAGTCCGACAGCGAAACCTAGAAACGTGAAATAGACACGTCGCGGCCGCGAGAGCACGACGACCGCGAGCTTCAGCAGCAGCTCGCATCAGAGACGAAGACGATACTACACACTGGCCGTTGGTGGCGTTCGGCGGGCGGCGGCGACGGGGCTCGCCCCCTTGCTCGGCACGTCGCGTTGTCGCGCGTTATAATTAATGACTTTGGTATATGCGCACGCCTGCAACGTATTCCTTTCGTAATTTATCAGCCCGGCCAGCCGCGGCGCTAGTCTCCTTTCTTTCCTCCCGGCGGACTGTACGCGTTATTTAGCCGCCGCGGCAGATAAGACCGTTCATCGGAATGGACGTTCAGTCTCTTCGCCTTTCATTCGACGACGAGCCAGCTCGGCAGCAGCAGCAGCCGAATCCGCGGAAAACTGGGCAGCTCTCTGACGCGCGGAGGAGAGGGCAGGGGCTCAGCGAGTGTCTGTCACGTATTCACCTTCTATTTCCCTTAGCTAACGCTCTCTATATGCAAATACGTCGGAGCGGTCATCCCCGTTTGCGCGTTCTTGCGAGCCGGATTATGCTCTGGCGCGCGGCGAGTGCTAACGCCCGGCTATACGTGCTGGTATCAGTCTCTCTGTGTAGCTGTGTGCGTATGTGCTCGCACACGTAAGAGAGAGAGAGAGAGAGAGAGAGAGGCTGCCGGGATATCAGCGCGCGGCCGTATGTGCTCGTAAGTTGGCTTTGCTCGGGGTCGTTATAAATAGCGGCTTTGATATCCAGTCGCGCGCCTTGACGGGGATAAATTGGCCCCCGCCGCCGCCGTCTCCCACGCACATCCCCCGGGAGACAAACAGAGAGAGGGAGGCGACGGCTGAGGCAAGAAAAAGGCCGAGGACGCGCCGAGAGTGAGCGAGAGGTTCCAAAAATCAAAGGATTAACGACGTATGCTCTCGTTTACCAGGGTATACACGAGCTGAGCTCTCTTTTCGACGCTCTCTCTCTTTCCCGCTCGTCTTTCACGCCCTCGCGGACCAGTCGGTACTTTCAAAGTAATATCGCGAAATTGATATGGCTTTCGGAAACACACCGGAGTCGCACGCGAAATGAGAGTCTCTCGCGCTCAGTCATTCCCAGAGCCAGACGCGAAATAAGAAGTAAAAGGAATCTTTTGATCAAGTGAGTAAACATTGAGAAAAAAAACACGTCGCCAGACGAGGACCTGCGGAGTTTGATACCTTGTGCTTTTATTGTCGCCATGCACTCCCATTCTACCTATATACGAGACTGACTTTATACACGCAAATCTTGCGCGCGGACTTGGGGCTCTTGCGTTTTTTCCCGTCGAAACTCTTTGACTTGGGGAGAGACACTTTTTACTGAGAAAACCCGCAAATCAATGAAATCGCCTTAAAAAGTGTATGATTGCGGGACATTAAATCAAAATTAGTGGCCATCGACTCTCTGCAATAGCCTAACAATCAATAGTGCATCGAAAGAGGGGAGAGTTAAAATACACACTTACAGCTGTGCGAGTGGCAGAAGGGGCCGATTGTCCATTGGCGGAAGAGCTCAGAGGTGCATATACATAGCGAGCCCGCGGTATGAGTGATATCCGGGCGAAGACGGCAGCTGGGTGGCGCACCGCGCACCTGTCGTTCTCCGCCGACTGAAACAACAGGTATAACGCGGCCATCGCCTCCTTCTCGTCTGGTCTTTGCTTCGTATGTCGACCCGTTCCCGTTATGAGTTTAACTCTCTGCATGCCACTTGGAGATGCAATTTTGCGATTTTGCATCGAGTTTAAAGCACCCATCGTAAAGTCCGGTCTTATTAACCACAACGTAAACATTCTCGAGCCTACATCTCTCAGCGACAACGAACTCGAAAATTTACAAGTCATCAATAACGATCCAATGAAAACCGTGAACATTCAAAGGGCGCGATAAATCTCTTTGAAATTTCAGAAAAGCCGAACGAATCGGACACGACTTTTCAATAAAATATGCACAGCGCTAAATAACCGAAATTCTGGGTATCGGACCAATTGGACTTGGGTAAGAAAGGCCGGGTAAAAAATTCGTTTCTATTAGAGGAACCATAAGTCACAATTAGGTCACATCCCGCCGGACGGGGTGTGTCGCGCAGCCTTCTTTCTTCCTATCCCGTCTCAGCGATGCACGACAAAAACTCGTAGGTGTCGAGTGTAGGTCGGGGTGTGTTTCATTGGCAGGACCCGTGCGGGTTCAAAAGCTAAATAAAGTGAATTGATGGAGAGCATATTTTTGTCGCTTCTCCAAGAGAGAAATACCTCAGTCTGCTGTTGCAACAATTCTTGCGGAATCCGATACATTGATCGGTCTGGCGCAGCCTCGAAACCCTTTTCAAATCCACTTCCAAGCGGTTTCTCCCGCCTAATCCGACAGCCTATATCTGATTTATCGCCTAGTCTGATTCAAATCGAGCTTTTGCACCTAGTCTCTCCCGAGGTCTCTCGCTTCTACAGCGCATATATGCGACATAAATAATTGCCACTTAGGGTCTTTGTCGTTATACGTTGCAGCGTTGATTTCGCGATGCCCCTTTGTGCTGCCGCTCGATTATGCGATCCAAGATTTATCGTCTATATAATGCCCCTGGCACGGATTTACCGATGCCCTGCTGCTGCTGAATCATTGAATATCTGTTTCGCTAATCGCCGATAAAATGTTTGAGTAGCACTTAAGTGCATCGGTTTAATATTAAGATGCGACGACGCAGCAACGTGTTCGCATACATCGCAAATGCAATAAAGTGCAGTTCCGCGAATCGACTTTATAGAGCCAATTTCTTGGGAGGTCTGAGAAAACGAAAAACAATCGCCTCGTAAAAGCGGGTTAACGAAAAAACTTTGGAATCAGCCGAAGATAAAATCGACTGTAAATCCAAATTTGTACGGCTGATTGGTACAGCGGCGATGTTTACAATCATGAATTTGATTCGGCGGCGAAGAGGTAATATAATGCGCACTAACGAGTTGTATGAGGAAAAAGAACAAGGGTGCCGAAGGGCAAGAGACGAGCTCGAAAGCGCAGACAGAGAAGTAGGAGAGGGAGGTCGAATAATGCCATAATGCTAGAGCGAGCAAGCGGCAGTAGTAGTAGTCTCACTCGCGTCAGTATCTTTGATTAGAGGCTCCGACTGCGCTGATTGGCTTCTAATAAACCCATAAAACCTGGCGCGAGCGGGCAATTTCGCCGCCTAGGTCTGATAAAAATTCACCGCAGTCAATTTCTCCGGATTCCCGATCCTTTTCTCTTTCCGTGGATTATGCTTTTATTGTTGGCTGCCGCTGCAACAAAGTTCCGTGCCGAACGCGGCACACGACCGTAAAGTCATTATAATTTACAAGTCTAGCCTCACGTGGGATCAAAAATCTATGAGTCTTCTCTCTCCTTCTGCTCGGCGCACAGAAATCATCGCCGAGACTTAATAAGCGCCGCGAGCGAACGAGAGAGAAGAGGAACGGAGGGGCGAAGATGGTCGACGGATGATGCGAAAACTTTGCTGTATTAGCCCCGGCTTGCCGATCCGTTACTTTATGGCGCCAGCGTGGAAAACGACGGGAACTTAGGAAAATGCCTCGCCTTATACCTCTCCTGCTCTCCCTACGTCTCATAGCTCAATCCGCTGTATATATCCACCTTTTGGCCCGCCACTAAAGCACCAACTTCCGGCGAGTTCTTGAAAAATGGCTCTCGTCCGGCTTCAGATGAATTTGCAAATTTCGCGATTCTTTGTTAATTTAGATGAAAATCTCGCGAAACTGCCGAATCTTTGCGCGCCAATGACAGCGTATAACTGAATGAATAAATTTCGAGCTGGGGCCTTAATTAAAGCATGACAGCTCTGTAATTCTCTCCTATGCTCAGCTCTCTCGTCGAGACGAGCAGAAAGTTACATATTTTTAATGACATCGATGAATAAATAATTTGATATGTTTTCCGCGGGGTACTCATTTTACGGTAATTGAACGCCGGCCAAAACAGAAAAATGATAATCAGCCGCAATTATACGCAGAACAAACAAACGCTTCTTTAAAGCCGGATTGTTTTTCAATTGAAGAAAGCGTCGAAAAGAAGCTGCGTCGCACAGTAGTAGTGCGGCTATCTCGGGGCGATTGAAAGTCCGGTCACGCATAGGCCGAGACAGGCGTGCGTGTGCGGTATAATTATGGTGACGCGTGGGCCAAAACGCCACTGCATCAGAGAGAAGAGGAGAGAGACGCAGCGCCAGCTCAGCGTTCATTAGCACTTTGCCGGCGTCGATGGACGCCTGCTGGAGAAAGAGAGACAGAGAGAAAAGGAGCGAGAGCGAACCAGACGCCGGCAGAGCGAATCAAGAGGACTGATTACCAAGAAGATCATTTCTCGTTTGTTTCACTCGTATACGTTCGTCGCTGCTTTTACGGTCGCTGATGCTCCGAGCCGACCTTAAGTTTCCTTTTTGACTTATGACTATGCAATGACATCTAATTGCTTAAAAATAAAGTCGCCGACCGCGAAATTGATGACTCATTGATTACATTTTTTTCGCCACGCCGACTATTTCTGAACCGAGTCGTGATCTCGCTCTTCTCGTCTCATATCGTTCGGTACCATTTTATTGACTTGACACCGAACGCGAGTCGACGAGTCAATGATGCGGCGCCTTAATAACGAACGCAGACAGGGTGTCGACGCTATACTTTTATAACCGCGCGCAAGTGTGTCATCTATATTTACATTCGCTTTCAATTCGCCGGAGCCATAAACATTCGGAAAAAATAGCACGCGAATGTGCGCGGTAATCGTTACAAATAACAATGGAGCACGTACACGGCGCCGAGAGCGAGAAAACGAGCATCAGAGCAATACATACAGACATATCGGGTGGAGAGAGGGCGTCATTAATTAATAGACTTGATGATCTATTAGTTGGTTTGATGCTGCTAGTTTTAACAAGTTTAATGATAGGATACGGCTCCTACGTATCGCGCGCGGACAGTGCGAAGCCGGCGGCGGCATCACCCTCGTGGCATCGATGACCTCATCGTCGCGCCGCGACTGACTTGACTTGCGGCTTAATTGTTTGTTATCATTGCTCGCGCGCGCCAGTCCGCTCGCGCCTATTGAAATTAATGTTAATCCGGCCCGGTTAACATGTGCGCTCTCATAAAACGTGCTTCCGGCGCATGATGCTTGCCCTCCTGCTTGATGGAATTAAGCCACTTGCACACACACACACACACACACACACACACACACACACACACACACACAATGCCGACAAATGTATTGGAGAGACAACCGTGTCGCTTTCGTATTATATTATCTGCTTCGCAGCTTAATATACACTCGCCGCTGCGATACGGCTTATTTTCGCTTTTGCCTCGCACATCGCTACATCGTGACTTTGCAGCGTTCCGCGCCGAGCGATCTTTTCGAAAATCTCTATTTAGTCCTAGAGGGCCTTTATTACAAACAGCTTACCGTCTACAATTTCAAGGCTATTGAATGCAAATTCCGGTAATCTCCTCCTCTCGGCTCTCGCTATATGAGAACACAGCTTTTCTTTGGCTATAAAATAAATTGCCGCGTACAGCGCGAATGGCGCATCGATCGGCTAAAAATTCGTAATATTGTCCCATAAAGCGCCGCTCGAAAAATCCTAAGAGTCCGTAATAAGTCGAGAAAGCTTTGCTCAGGGCACTACGCTTAAGCGATATTAAATTCCTAGCATGCGCATATTATCACGGGGGATAGATCGGTATCGAGAGAGTATAAGGTCGTCCAACGGCACGTCGATTCCGCGAGCGCCGCCGCGCGGCAATTTGTAATGATAATCGAGCGCGTATTCGCGGCGTACGCCGATTCGTATAATCAGCGGCACGCGGAAATCCTTTATTCCTCGCGCGCTTCGCCGCTGCCGACAGCTCGCACACATTATATGATGCTTTCGCGAAAACTTTCGACAAATGGCATCGTCGTGGGAAAACCTGCGAGGGGTTCATCAACGCTCGCGGTGAGTCTGTGTTTTCCGGCAACGCGTGTACGACAATTAAAGCACTGAAATTTGTACAAAGCTCATCATCGATTTGCGAAGTCACGGAGCGGAAAAAAATTATAAATACAATTTATGTGCGTCCGAGGAAAACAAAGATACCCCAGAGTAGACGCCAAGACGTTGAACATCTTTATAGCCTTTACCGGTAACCACGTGGGGGACCATGAGTTGCTCGAGGTGAGTCTAATAGATTTTTTATGGGTAATGGCAGCCATCACAAATTATACGGTGCGGTGTGCGGCCTCTCGTATACCGGCTTCGTCTCCCATCTCTCTCATTTCCCACTTCATACCGCGGGCTTTTTGATTTCGTCCGAGTACTTTTACCATTTCTTCGTTACTAATTTTTTCCATTCCATCGTCATTTCTCTCCTTGATTTTTTGATACATTTCTTCTTCCTTCTCTCCTTCTCTTTCTCGCTCCTTCCAGCAGCCATCATTTATTTCTTCTTTATATCTGGCATTTTGTTTCGCGTCTCCATTTCCGTCCGCGTCTCTGAGTTTTCTCTTTTATAGTGCACGACGGCATCGGATAACGACGCAGCATTCGCGAGGCTGCTATTGCGATCACGACCAAATCACCGCGCTGTGCCGCAAGAGGTTGGCTTTTCAGAGTACAGACAATGGCTTATGGCTTTTATAGATAGATTCATAGAATCTGTTTTAATGGTCTATTATTAGAGTGCAATATTTACATCGCAACGGCTTTGATGCGCGCTATATTTTCGCAATGGCGTAAAAATAACGATGACGTCGAAGTTGCAGCCGTTATTTTTTCGAATAAAAAGCAGCGAAAATTACGGAAAAAATGAAAACGTAATTAAAAAGTCTTCGCATGACAATCGCCAATTGCTGGGATGCGCAGTAAAAATACATCACTTGAGAAATTTCAGAATTTAATCTTCTGAAGTAAAAGCTGAGGGTCGTTCGTATGGTAAACGTGGAGTGTTGGGCAAAGGTAATAAATGGCGGAGAGCTATTGAGCTGAACTGGTCACTTGAGTGTCACAAAAAAGTGACGACTAATATTATCACATCACGACAAGGAACGTGTGGCACGACTTCGACCTGCCGGAAAACCATACATTTACGAGGGAGGATCATGTGATCTAACTACGGCTGTAAAATGATATACGTCTAAGTAACCATAAAATTATCCAAAGAAAGTGGCATAACCTGCTCAAAAATGATTCCAAACTGAGATAAATAATTCGATCATCAAAAGTTTCGAGAATAGGCTTATAATGCAGAGTAAAATGCGATGATTTCGAAAAAAAGGGAAACGAGCGCTTCGATAGAAGGTGAGAGCAAGGAGTTAATGAGGATAGGTGCGTGCTGGGAGACAACGCCCCAATTAACATAACGCATCGGACCGCCCATCGGACCGGACTTTTATTTATTTATATTCGTCTCCAGAGAGCAAGGAGCTGCCGCGCTCGCGAAGGTATAGAGAAAGGCACAGAGAAGGCGAGGAAGATAGCGAGAGTGAACAGAGGCGGCCGTGTTTTATTTATGGTCTATCAGGTTAATTAATAGCGACCCGATGCTCCCGAGCCCGCTCACTCTTTCGTGCACCTCGTCGTGTGTGTGTGGTGGCGTGCGGGAGCCTCCTGATGTGACGGCGTAGAAAAATTAATTCGGTCATCGGTGAATCGCGTTCCGCGCGCGCGCACAGTCCCCGGGGACTCGATTCTCCCGGCCACTGTGTTGTCTCCCATCCGGACTTACGATTCATTCGCCGCCGATGTCTGACCGAGTAACGCCCAGTTCGTCCTTTCTGAATCACTTTACAAATTGCTTAGCTATTCACGCGGACTCTTGACACTAATCTACTGAAATTTTTACCCGACGTCGGCTCATTTACTACAGGTTATATTGTGCGGCCGCAGATCGATCCGGCATACCGCAGATATTTCGTCGACGAAATTCATCTGATTGCCCAATTCTATTACGCGATAGAGGACGCGATACCGTTTTCACTTTCATTAACGTGAACGCCAAGGGATTTTTTCGAGAGAAAAATGGTGAGAATGACTATTTGTTTTTTTTTTTTTTTTTTTTTTTTTTTTTGCGTAAAGGGAATAATTGAAACGCACTACGCGCGTACAAGTATAACAGCATTCGAGCACACGCAACATTGTAAAACACTGACGTCGAGGACGCTACAAAGTCATAAGAATAATAGTTATGGTCTGGCGAGAGCTGCGCGCGAAGCGAAAAAAGGCGGGAGAATGAGTTTCAGTGAGGAAAGATTCGCTGAAAAGCGAGAATGAAGCATTTGTGCAGCGAGTTCTCTTTCGCACTGCTGCAGCAGCAGCGCGAGAAGGAAGGTCCTGAGAGTATACAGCGCGAGAACGGGACGGAAAGAGATAGAAAGCGGCGGAGTAAGAGAAAGAAAGGGCTGCTCTGTGTCTCGAGCTACCACGCGGTCTCTATGGGCCTTTGATCTTTGCCGCTTCGCTTCTGCCGCGCTCTATCGACACTTCATACTTCTACGGCTGATCGCGGCCATAAAACATTATAATACGCCGGACCTCTGCCGGCGCGCGCCAGCCATGAGAGAGCGAGAGACGGAGGGAGAGCAGAAAGAGCCTCCGAGCCATTGTGTCCGGCATTACACGGCCGCATGCACACCCACCACCGACAAGAGTGTGTGTACACACACGCGCCAAACGATATGCAGCGCGAGCGAGTCTTTAATGTGGGAGTCGGTGTCCATCGCGCCCTCGTCCGAGCTGCCGCTGCTGCAATAACGCCAACGCCTGCAGACGATGCCACACGTCGCCCAAAAGCAACGAGATCCCCTTTTACTTTCTTCTCATCTCTCTGCCAAAAGAAACGCAGCTACATGGTCGAATTTTCGGAATCATATCCTCTTTGTATACGCTCTTTTCAGACGTTCTCGTTATTCGAAATTAGCATCGCCCCCTTGTAAAAAATTTTCGAGTAGTTTTCGGAGCTGTTTGTTCTGTATAATGTACGACTACTTAATTTTCGAACGGCGCTGCCTGAGCATAAATTGAAACTGAATACGCAATTATACTTCTCCCGACGCTGCGCACTGCACGCACGGGCAGCGAAAAAATTCATAAACTCGTGCGTCCTCGCCTGATATTGCTCATTAAAATAATAAGCGGAGCGTGTTTTATTTGAAGACGCGTCTCATGAATATCAGCGATTGTTCGCCCGCGCGCGCGCGGAACTCGTGCAGTTTATGAATTTTGCAGAAAGCGAGCGAGTATATAGAGTATATATAGAGTATATAGGAGCTGTACGACGACGGAGGAGAAGCGAGGCCAGAGTATCGCGACTCGTTTTACGTCGGCATAATTGAAGGAATAAATTGAAAAATTAGTGCGTGGACGATTAGTGCGGCGGAATATATGAGTCAGAGGGAACGCGCGGCACGGAATTCGACGCAGTGTACCAATATAACCGAGCTGGAATGTCAATCGCACTACGCTCTCACTACTCTGCAGCCGGCGACGAGAAGCGAAGATCGCGCTGCGCGAAAGTCCTTCATTATTTCGCAGTAAATTGTGCGGCCTGCGATGAGCGCGCGGAGACGATGACCACCACGCCGCTGCTGCAGTCTGGATGATGATCCAACGTTTACTACCGAATTCTTAGCTCGAATTGCTCCGCTTTGCCTTTTTATGAATGCCTAGCGAGCTCAGAGCAAATACTCAGTCGCTGATATAGCGCCGGCGTTATAAAATAAAATTTTTCGAATCCTATATGAAATCCGTAACTTTTGACGAACTAAACGAAGCTTTCCCTCTATCGAGCGCACGCGCGGATGGCATTTTTAATTGAGGAGAATGTAAGCTGGATTCCCTTAGGCCGTAAAAATAAGCTATACGCTCATCAGAAATTTAATTACAATCCTAATTAAGATAACGACGTGACACACGCGCATGCGTTACGAGGATCGCGCAGCGCGCGGTGACGATCGAAGGCCGTAAAATAATAAAATGTTAACGACGATCGGCGCTTGTAGGGGGATTTTTCTCTCGGAAATTACGTTACCATAAATCTGGACGACAGTGCGCGCACCGCGAGAAAAAGGAGCAAGTGCAGCGGCGAAGGAAACGCTGCCCTGCAGGCTGCAGAGATAAGAGAGAAAAAGGGAAAAGGCCGCGTGAGGCGGCGACAGCGGTATCCTGGAAAACATTGACACGACACAAGCTCTACGCACCCGTCCGCGCCGATGACACAGAGGCGCACGTGCGCTTCTTCTGCTCGCGCATAAATAATACAAGACGCGGACAAAGATGCCGCCCTCCTGACCATTTGTTTAAATTAAAATTATCCCTCTCTGCAGTTCTGCGCGCCTCCTTCCTCCTCCGCTTTAATTCTTATTATCTCGGCTTATCTTTGTTTCTTCGTTTGCTATACGGGGCATTTTATTATAATTGTTGATGGTCCGTTCCGAGGGACACGCACACCGATGCAAGCGCAGCGCGCCTGCTCCTCTCTGTGCTTTATGATGGTTCACGACACGATTCTGCAGCCCGGCCAAAACTGACCCTCGCTCCCGCCGTCCTCTTCCGAATGCAGCTCCTCCGTTCGTTTTACGAGCTTCTTTATTAGTAATAACGAGTTTTTATCTCGATAAGGCGGCTCGTTATGCTTCGGCAAGGAGCACTTCTCCGGACTTTTTGACGCGACGCGTCTCTTTCTCTCTTTCTCGTGCGTGCCGGTTTTTTTCCTTCTTTCCGCAGAAGCGATGCGCATCTCGACTCTCACGCGCCCGGGCCTGCAGCAGCACCGACAGCAGCAGCAGCAGCAGCAGCAGCAGCAGCAGCAGCAGCAACATGCTTATGCATGCATCCCTCGAATAAATTGACCATTCCGGCTCGGCTGAGAGAGTGAAAAATTAATAATTAACAGTCGTAAAGGCCATCACGTATTTTCCTCGAGACTATTACGTTGCGTCAGTCGCCGTAAAACACGCCGTCCGCTGCCGCTTGATTCGAGGCTTGATCGGTCAATAACAAAAACTCGGTCCAGCTTTTACGACTCTCTTTCTCGCTCTCGCTCGTGCCCGTCAGAGTTTTGTCGAAAAATACATAAAAACATCGCGGCGGCATAAATTCGCGCCTCGCGATCAGAAAAGAATCTGACACCAAGTTTGTCCAAGGTGATCTCCGCTCTGGATCTGCGTGTCCGCGTCTCTGAGAAAACGTTTAATTAGCCGTCTTTCGATTCGACAGCGAGAGCTAGCGTTTCAGCGTCGTGTCACGACCCTCATAAACTCATCGAATGGTTTCCAGGATTCGGTTAATATACTTACGCGCGTCGTGTCTCGCGACCAGCTCATAAGCTTGTCGATAGAAAGGAGATCGGTATCGGATGACCGATTTAAGACCAGGAGTTTGCGGCACGTTTCGGGCCCCCACGAGATGGCTCTATTTTGACTTTTATGCTCGTTCGCGGACGCGCTATACCTGTATGTGTGTACGAACCGCCGCTCGTTTCTCGAAAATCCGCAGCAGCGAGCGCAGACCCGGACTTTATGTAGCTCGGTCCGCGGTAAATCTAAGCACCCGGGCTTTGAGCCGCCGCGACCGAAAATATTAAGTTGCATCGGGGCTGCAGTGGAGAGAGAGAGTGAGATAAAAGCCTGCAAGCGATGATAAAAAACAACGTTGTTGCCCAGAAGGTACTTGAAGCAGAAGCCGCGGCGTATAAAGCTTTGCGCTCTTTAGCTAGGGTTTCAGGCGACGTATATGTATACATACCGGACTCCTATATGGTCTTGATGATATCGCGCCGCGCGACTCGAGTACTGCAGCCGATTCTGAAACGGGAGACCCGCGAATTCTGCGAAATTGAATTTTAACTGCAGCTCTTCGCCTTTTTCGCTTCGAGAGAAGAAATCGGCGAAAACAACATTCGCGCGAGGATAAACTTTGTTTGCTTTTTTTTTTTGTTAAACAAAAGACGGAATAAATAAGCCATTTGAGTTAATCTAAGCACTGGAAGCGTGACTCAGATTTCCCGAATTCAAATACGAAAAAACAGCTTCCGATTCGCATGGCTATCTTCATTGCTTCGAGTAGCTACGCGCATACACTGCACGAGGGTCACGGATTGTTTTATCGAATGCTGATCTCCTCGCGCGGGCTTCGTCGCTGACGGGGGCCGTCCTTCAGCTCGACCGAACGTGATCCGACTGATAGTCAAATGTGCGCGCGATGTTAGGCCCGCCAGATGTTAGGCCAAGGCAATTTGCGCAACGATCGATTTATACAGCTCTGCGTCCCATGACAATCGCGCCAGCACACGCACTATATAATACATGTGACGTATCTCGCTCGGCCCGCCGAGATAAATTGACGCCAATAGCTGTTCAATATAAGAAAAATCCCGGGAACACACCCCGCTACACTCGTATGCAAATTCACCGATCCGATAAGTCTCGATGGAAAAAAAGTTTACGAATGACAGATTGGCAAAAAACGACGGAGCGCCTGCGTCTATCTGCCCTACTGCATCGCGGCGTGAATCTGTCAACGGTGACAGTAGTAGAGCCAAGGGAGAATCCCGTTCTTTTTTTTCTGTTTTTCTGGTGGATATTATTTATTTTTTTCCCGTTGTAAGAGGTCTTTTGTCCGAGATGCTCGGCCGAGATACGAAGGTCAAGGTGCAATGGATCGGCAGTGCGACTTCCATGCTCGCACTGGGACCGTCCCACCGAGGAAAACAGGGAAAGAGATCGGCTGATTACACGGAATCAGAGAGAATAACTACGTCCAAACACAGTTGCTCGTCAACACGGCTGGTCTAACGGTATACGCTATAAGCGCTCACCTCTAAACTCGATCGACCAGACTCCCTTTCCTCTTTCTTCTACGACCAATTCCTCGAACGTCTTTCTCTTTTCCATCTCATATTTGTGGCTTCGGGAGATGAAGATTCTCTTTATTGCCAGGATTCGGAACGTGCGTTAGATGGGTATCGACGTTTTGGGTTAAACTCGGCACGATCACGTTCTCCGTTATTCCAAGCACATCCCGGAGAGTTGACCCTCCCGTAAGAGGTAACAAGTCTCTATTAATACCGACGATTTCTGGAATAGAGGCGACATAATAATTATTCGTGAAAGCCATAAAAGATAATCTAATACCTGATAACATAATTGAATAGGAGAAAACAAACAGAGACAAGAAGGGGTATGGCAGGTTTTATACGGTTTGAATACGAAGAAGCAGCAGCAGCAACAGCAGCCGTGAGTGAGCGTTTAAAAATTAACACGATAACGAATGATAGATTAGCACAAGTTTACAAGTCAGAAGTTTGCGAATGTGAGGCTCAGCTCGTTTCACGGGCGGAACACGAAGATGCGCGGACGCGCTTTTTTACAAAACGTTTCTCATTCCGCGGCACATTACCGGAGAGGCGAAGCAAGGGAATTTGAGAGAACGCGCAGCTTAGAGGAGTTATAAAGGAGGAAGGGGATGGAGAGCAGCAACAGCGAGGGAAGAGAGGAAGCTGGCGAGCTGAACATTTTGTAAAACAAGGAAAAATGCTAGTCCGCCGAGAGGCACAACCGCAACATTTTTGTCTTTACAAAATTATGTATTCCGCAGGCCTCCGCCATATCTCTCAAAGCATAACAAGTTTCCTCTGTGTCCCTCGCCTCCTTCGTCGTCTCCTTCTCCCTCTTTCTCTCTCTCTCTCTCTCTCTCTCTCTCTCTCTCTCTTCTTCCCTGTGATATCGCTCTCGTCCTTTTTCTTTCCTTTGCATGAGTTGTGATGAATAAAAAAAAATCTGTGTATCTTATTGAAAATCCCTATACATGTTCTACGGTAAAACAAACAATTTTTCATCTCGAGGCAGACACGATGAAAACAAAATTTTCCAGCGATGGCAGTGTTTGTTTAAGGGAACCAATAAATCAATTAAAAAAGGGGGCAGGTATCTGGAATTATCCATCATCACCTCGAGGATTTTTCACTTTCGTTTACGTTTAATATGATACAACTGTCCAAACATCACCGGAGGCGTGTGTGTTCCCTCCCTCTGACTTTCTACGTTCCTCAGCCCGTTTGAGAGCACATCGACAGCCTCCCGTGGAAGCATAAGCATATTCCTCCTACTCCCTCTATCTCTCCACAGGCAGCTAAGAATCTCCTCTCCGAGCTCCTCTCCCTCTCTCCGCGGGCTACTCTGTCTCCGTCCTTCCTCGTTGGCCGCGCATAGTTGAGATCCCTAACTGATTTTAGTGGTTTCCCTTTGACTTTTTGACATCTTACAAGGGCCGACAGCCATTCAAATACTTCTGGTAACCGCGCGAGCGCCATAACTAACCTCCGGCAGCCTAGGGGAGCGATGTTCAACCTTGCATCAGCGAACCGAGAGCAGGGATAGCGGTACATCTCGTGAAAACTGCGCATGGCGACAAATCAAGCGGCCTATGCCACTGACTTTTCTCGGTTGCCTCTTTGTTTGTATATGTATTCCGATTCGGTATCGGGGAGCCCAGTGGCCCAGACGCCACCATCCACTTGAATCGGTTGGGGATCGGCTCGAGAGCTTCGAGGGTCGAGTGCCACTCGACTGTCGATTTTCCTTCCTCTCCCTCTTCTCGAAGGAAAAATTTCGCCCCACCTAACGAGAGATAAGACACTGACTCTTGAGTATACAGGCTGAAATAACTCAAACTCGGGCTGATTCGAAAAAAAGACGTCGCTTCTTTGTAATCCTTCAAAGATGCACAACAAGGTGAAGAAGGTGGAGAAAATAATAAAGGCTGTAAAAAAAGTGGCAAGTATCACTGCGCGCGATATCATGCACGGACACTTCTATTTATGGCGGTGGCAGTCGGAACACGAGTTATGATATTGTTTCGCTGGCTTCTTGGAATCTACGCGATCGGTGCCTCAGATAAAGCAAGAAATCTGCCCTCTCCTTTCTTTCTTCACACTCCGCGAGAGGAGCTAAAGACTTATTTCTTCATTCGTCGCCAGGGTCGAAACTACCTTTTTAAGGTTTTTATGATCCGCACCTGAGACCACTTCATTAGTTTGCCAGTTGCGTCGCGCTTCGGCTTTTTTTTCCTTCGAAGATTTCTCTCAATGGTCGGATAGCAATTAAGCACGGTAATATCATAAACAGAGCCTCTCCGCAGTATTTATTTTATTGATTTCTCAGATAGATGGGAGAAATAAATTTTTATTTACACGTGCGCGTTCGATAAATTCCGAGCTTTTTCAAAATTTACGCCGCGTAAACACTGAGCGCGCGATGCGGCTGAAATCAAAATTCTTTATCGCGCTCAATGAACGATAAAAATGTTTACCTCTATCTTTTTGTAATTCACCTTACGGGCCTCTTCAGTAGTTTGATGCTATCCGGCGTATAGTGAGCGAGTACCGATTTCCTCTACTATAAGCGAGTGTACAGTCGTCAACGAACGATAAAGAAAGAAAGAAAGAAAGAAGAGAAGCATAGTGAAAAGGAATGTTCGAGAGAGTATGAAATTAAGAGTTTCGCTGAAGAGTCAGCCCGTAAAACATCGCGCACGAAACACGTGTTTGGCGCGATTATTATTCCGCGGCGGTCTTTGCTCGCGGTGACTTATGTTAATGTCGTAATTATATCGTCCTAATCTAGCCCTGCGCCCGCGCACACACACGTACGCCCTACGTGTCCGCATCCTATCAAATACCCATCTCGAAAACTGCCATGCGTGCTAGAATGCGCGCATTACCCGAGATAAAAGCACGAGAGCATCTTTCCAGGACTCGTTTCGTTTTGTCGCTTCGCGCACTACTGCCCATTACAATCCCTCATCTTCAGTGCCTTATTCTCTCCTTCACCTCGCCTCGCATCACTTTCTCTCGTGCAACCCCTCGCGTGCACCTGAAAAAATCCAAAAAGCGTGCGCAGCACTTCTACGAAGTTGGCCGAACGCAATCGTTACTTTTTATATCCGGGACGTGATTTTCGGTCGAATGAAACGTGATGAAATTTCGGATCAAAACAAAGCCCGCGCTAGACTCCACGTATTCGTTTAATAAACGCGCGAGCGATGATCTTGCCTCAGATCCTTTTCGAAAAACGAAAGAAAATAACAAATATAGCCCCGACGTTTACACGTACGCGACATAATAGAGTCAAACGCGCGTGCGCACATTCAGTCTGTATCTAAATCGCGCGAGCTGTCTTTTACTTCGAGCTGCATCGTATAAGCTCTCGCGCTAGGTAGCCGTCGACGTGTATATGGAAGAATGGATAATGCAACTCGAATCCGCGGACGCGGCGCTGTCGGCTTAATCCGCGAATCGAAGCTTTCATGCATAATTCATGGAAGCGTCGGGCGCGCGCTCGCCTTTAGAATTGAAAACTTTTGGAATTTTCCCTCCTTGCTAGCATTAGCCCCTGGAAATTTATCGCGCCGCGGCCATTCAGTGGCGCTCTCGCGAATCTCTATCCACGCAACGGCGATACAATGTTCCGGCGAGGGAAAAGAGGCCGCCGAGGAAATTCGGCGAACAAAAAGAGAAAGCGTTGATGATTAAGCGACTTCTGTTTCTCTGTTTGTTTAGTCCGAAGATTTTTTTTCTTTCGTTTGTCGTGAGAAACGCGCGTTTTCCATTTAAAAAAAATGTGTTGCGCGATACAATGCGACAGTCGCGTCGAATCGGAAAATCTCGAATTAATCCCGTTGCCGGCACGGGTGAGATGCGATGAATGCACGGCTACAAAGACCGATTCAGGCCGACCTCAACTCGGTTTTAGACTAAATGGCTATAAATTCTCGGATAATACACAACGAGGACTGCGTTAAAGAAAGAGAGCGAAAGAAGGATCGAGTGGGTGACGCTAGTTCCTGTGTATGCCGTGCAGCACTTCTTATTGCGTTCAGCGTCTCAAAGGGAATAGAAAAGCTAAAAGGGTCCGGAGCGACTCGCGTGCTGTTATTAATTTTTGTTGAATTTATGTACCGGCTGAACTCGCGCGTATATGAAAGGGGAAACAGGAGATCGGGTTCTGTGAATGTGGAGTGTAAATTGACAGTAGACGCGTAGAATGGAGCGGCGTGTACGAGATGATGACTCGATGCGGGCATATCGGCATCTGGCTCTGTGTGCTGAAGAATTTCCGATTAAATTTTTTCGATGAGTGATGCCCAATTCAACGTCAATTTACACGCTCGACTTTTCGTGTTTCACGTAGTTAAGGCGCTTTTATTGATACGGGCTTTCAGAGGCACTCATGACTGCGGGCCGCGTGCTATTCGAGATCGACATGAAAATTAATTGAAGTTTTATGCAAAAGGCATAAGCCGTACTAAACGCGATTGTACAATGAAAAGGAGATGAAAAATAAAGTTTTGACCTGCAATTTGTCATAAAAAAATGTCAGTGCACTATTCTCTCAAGAAGTATCGTATAAAACATCTTCCTGCTGTGGTCGTATATCCGTATAAAATTACACTGCACTGTGGCAAAATTCTTATAAGAGAGGTTGCACGATCATTTTCAATTTTAAGAAGACCGTAAAATATGAAAAGTATATTCCAGTATTTTTCAAATTTTAATTAGCAGTAAATATGATTTTTATCGCGTACGTCGCTGTTGTTCACTCAAAATCAGCCCTGATCATATAAACACACAATGAGCTCCTCGCACCATGTGTATTTCGGCAAATTTTAATTGCCCGAAATGACGTTCACGCGCTATGTCCCGAATAAAATAATTCAGAGTTAATATCTCCCATTCGTTAGCGCTATTTAAGAAATGATAAGGAACATTAATCAAAGGCGAGCCTCTCTTACAGCGAAATTAATTATTCCCCAATTTGTTAAACGTTAATCGAGAGAAGAAATCTGGCACGCGATTAGACAAGAGAACCTCCTGTAAAACACAGAGCAAAAGAGAGGGAGAGAGGAAGCGGCGGCAGCCGTGTGGACTCGAACGCATCTCCGCGGTTGTTTGTTTTGTGTGCGCCGTCTCTGAAATATAGCACGTCGATGCGGCGGTGGGATCGAACCGAGGCCGCGCGCGCAAGGTGTATCTTGCAGGAAAACGAAGGAAGCGGGGAGAAGGAAAGAGAGAGAGAGAGAGAACGTACGCGCATCGGATACATCTACCTGCTGGAACGCGCGACAGGTTTCCTCGATATCGGTACACACACTCTCCCTTTCCTCCTGCATCCTCTCGTCCGCGGAGAGCGCCAGAGGCGAAGCTGCAGCCGATCTATACCTGCGCCACGGGTGATCATCCCGCGCGCTACGACGACTCTGCACGCATACTCGCACTGCGATCGGGAGAAGAGGAGAGAGAAAGAGAAAGAAGAACGGAGTCAGCGGACGCGCCCGGACCACCTAACATAATTCAAGGGCAGCGCAATGCAATGCGTCACCTCGTACACATTGTGTCCGACGTCTACTCGCGTTCTTTCCGTTTTTTCGAGCTCGCGGCGTGTATATGGATGTATCTCGGGTGTGGTTTCATCGTCGTCCTCGTTGTGGACCAGGGCGCGTAGGATGATATACCTGGCCGCGCGCTAATGCGCCGAACGACTCTTGCACGCCGAAAATACGCGACCGAGGAAGAGAGACAAGTCCCGAGCGCGAGCTAATGTATCTTATAGGCGAACAAACAGGTTTATTGCGTTTCGCGCGCGAACTCTGCCAGCACGTATATAACGAAATTGCATTAGCCCATTATCGCGGCTGATTTATGAGATGTGTTTATTAAACGGTCCGAATAAATTGATTCGCGAGATTATATAAACGAATTCTTATGTAATTTCCCCCTTAATTTACCACCCACGAGTCAGCAGCTCCGCGATGTGTTCGTGCGTGCTTAGTTTTATTTACGACAGGGATGTCTCTGCAATCAAGCCGTTTTTTTTATCGAAACGAATAAATTATGTAGCCCGGCATTGTTTCATCCTCTGATTGATTTGTTACTTAGATGGAGCGCTCCATTAAATTACAGACGCGCGTATGGGTGCCATTATTGTAAAATCGGTTCGGCGCGCGTCGAACGAGTCCGGATCGATTAGTCAAGTCAAGGATCTCAATATCGACGATAATGATCGTTTGAGTCAGTAGTCAGCACACTCATCGATGTATATATACCGATTCGGTGAACGTCTTCGTCAGAGTTTAGCCGTCAGCGCGCGCGCTCGCAACAAATTGGCCTGTCGATCGCGGAGGCACATGAAGAGCGGCCCCCCGCCGCGAGCATTGGCGCACCCCCGCTTGACAAATGAATACACCGATAGCCCTTCCTATTTGTTCCGAAGACAACTCAGCCACTTTCTGATGTCTCTATATCATGTTCTCCTTTGGCTCGCGTGCGCCGCACATCAGCTGCCGTCGTATATACGCTACTCATCGCTCGCTCACGATGTCACCGATTTATTTGACCGAGCTTTGGGCGCGGCACGAGGCACCGCGTGTCTGCGCGTGTGTGTCTGTATGTATGCTATATAACGATTCGATCCTTACGTAACGTCGTAACGCTCCCGAAACTTATGTGTGCCGTTGTTGCCGCTGATGTGGCCTTATTCCTTTTTCCGAGTCCGGAATCGATAGTTTATTGGGGCCCATTATGCAGCTCAATCTCCCGGGCGTGGGTCGTATCCTTCAGGAACGTCTGCGGCCGGTTTAATCTGAGAATTAATATAAAGGGAAAAAAACTTCCTTTCGTTGTGTTGGTGTGCACGCGCGAGTCCGAGGAGAGCGGCTCCCATGCGAGGCAATCGAATTCCAGCAGTGAGAGATCGATACTGAGGATGCCAGCACAATTTCAGATACCAATCAGACTTTGATTTTATACTTCTCCAATTCTCTTTTACGATTGTGTGTTTTGAGAATTTTATTAGCGGTTCCCAGAAGGAATGAGCTGCCTTTATTGCTGTATAAATTAAAATCAAGAAACGAATGTTGATAAGTATTTGATATTGCGTAAACTGATTAAAATAAGAAACAAATATTTGCAATTTTCGAAGCGATTACAAGATGAACAGACTACTCGTCGCAACCTTGACTGAAGCAGTCACCCAAAAGAAAACTGTTGTGTAATCTCGGAAAGCGATAGGAGAGCGTAAATCATTAAAATTTTCGGTAGCCGAAGTCCGGCCTCAATTACGGTTTAGGAGGCAATTAGAAAAGTGCTGCTGACGCTGTTGGCCCAAGAAACCTAGTCCCACGGCGGCTCCTAGCATCTCGAGTCGAAGCGATCTTTTTCCCCTCGAGCGCTATACCCACGATTTTCATTGTCATCGCCGAGCGCACAGCCTCGGTTATGTAAAAATAGACTTTCACGTCGAGAGATGCTCCAGATTCTGACCTGATGAATAAGCCCCTAATGCCCCCAGACTACCTGCGGGGAAAGCAGGTAAACACTCGTAGCCGCCCGTAAATTGCAAAACGATCGTCGGCGCCTCTTCTCCTCGCTCGTCGAGGGGTTGCAGCAGCAGCTCTCCGTCTGCTCTCCATACAAATAAGTAACTTTCGCCCCGAGAGCTGAAAGGAGAAAAATTGCTCGGCATATTTCACTGCATTTTTAACGCGACGGATGGAATTTCAAAATTTCCAATGCTCGTCGCTCTCTCGTCGTTTGAAGTTGCTCGACTTTTTCTCACCGGCTCTCTCATCTACACTAGCTTACCGAGTCCGTCACATTTTTCATATTTTTTTCTTCGCTCGCCCCCACAAAGAAAATAGTTTGGATTCGATTTTTCATAAGCCCCCCCTATAGCTGCGGCCTGTCTGCACGGGTCGTTTAACGAATTATAAAGCCGGGTGGAGATTCGGTGCATCGCGTGTGAGGTCGACGTCGGCGGCGGCTTGCGCTAAGCGAGCGATTTCACAAATAATGACGCAAGAAGCAATTATTTCGCGAGCGCGAATCTTTCCGAGAGCTGCAGAGTATAGAGCACAATGCGCCTCTTAATTAATTTACAGCTGCCGAGAGCGCGCTTGGGCGCTTGAGAAATTCCCGATTCTCCGTAATGCGCGAGTTTCGCTAAAACGGCAGAATGCCAAGTCTCGATAGTGTGCTACTCGCTTAGCCCCGGCGATATAATTCATCACGCTTCGAGTACGTACACACGCGTACAACTGTATGCAGCGATTAAAATAATTTATGCCCGTGTCGCGCACCGGACGCCGATCGTGTCGTGGGTGCCAGAGCAGCAGCTCCTCTGCTCGCTCTGCTGGCTCGCGGTGGCTTCTGCCGATTCTCTCTCACTCGCTCGCGCGAGAAGAAAAAACGAAATCGAACACGTATGGCATCGCGGGACACAAAATACGCATACCGATACCGGTTTCTATTATTAATAAATTTCAATCACGATATATATACAGCTATAAGGTGCGCGAGGCGCGAGAAAGAGAGACAGAGAGAGATTAATCTGAGCGCGATTTCTATCCGGGCGGTGGTGTAGATTTTCGAAATCAATAAATCGCTTCTCGCTTGCGCTCCGCGCAGTCAGTGATTTACGACGCACGCGAGAAAAAGAGAAGGGACAAAGTAGTCAAAAAGGAGTAGGGAGACGCGCGGCGAGACCATAATGACCCCGAGCTCTCAGATTTTTTCGTGCATTCGCGAAATGCCTGGCCGATGACAAGGTGGCCTTTATTTATTCACGCCCGCGCGAGAATATGTAAATTGTCCGAGATTCAATCAGAACGCGATCGGCCGGCCCTCCCGGTAATTGTGCTCGAGACTCTGAGAGAGCGAGAGCTGAACTGGCATATGGAGTGTAAGAGAGAATAAAATTGATACGTGGGCTCCTAATGGCCCAACGAAAACGGACTCAAGGAGACATGGCAACAAAAGCGCGTATGCATATTATGAATGGATGAACGGACGAAGGAAGTTAAGGACGCCAGAAATATATATCTTTGGAACGCTGCACCCACTCTCTCGTCTGCCTCCCTCCCTTCCTCCCTCTCAGCTGCGGACACTCGAATGCTGCTGCAGAAAAAGCGATGAAGACGCACCTGAATCACGGAGGGACCATACGCGAACGAAAAAAAGCGGCGCTTGAAACAAAACGATGAAAAAAAGAATGGCAACACGGTGGGCATTGTGTGCAGCCGGCCGTCCTTTCTCTCTCTGTCTCTCCTCCGCATGACGAGGAGCGGCCGTATACGACAGAAAATTAGTAAAATCCACGTTGAACTGTCGCCTGACTCTTGTCCTCTCTCTCTCTCTCTCTCTCTCTCTCTCTCTCTCTCTCTCTCTCTCTCTCTCTCTCTCTCTCCTTCTCTTCCTCCGCAGTCGCCACCGCTGCCGTTATTTCTGGCCACGAATTTATAAGGAGCGAAGTCAGAATTTATACGGGGACCCGAGTTATTTATCGGTTTCGATGGCACGCGCGATATCGTTATACTCGGATATCGATACGTCCCTCTCTCGTGCGATGTATATAGTAGCTAAAGTGGCCGGTGCGCGGAGGCCGCAGAACTCACGAAAAGCCGAGACGCGGCAGCACCACCCGAAACGTCGACACTTTGGCTGCTCGCTGCAGCTCTTTATACCTGCGCGCATGTGACGGGCTTGCATCTTTCGCATTCGTTTCCTCGATCAACTCTCCGGGTAAATCTTTTATATTTATGTCATCCAAGACCGAAATCGAGGAGCGAGGAATGTCGAAGCCAACAGAGCCGCCATAAATCTGCGAGCCTCAGTAACACGAATCTCTCCGCTTGGACCCGTAAATTTCTCCACGGCTCGCATCCTTTTATACCGATTCAATTATATTTTTCAAGCGATAATATGCAGATTTATTCACGAAATTGACATTATAGTTGAAAGTGTACTAGAAAATTCCAACAGTAGACCCTCTTAAAATGATAGAAAGAAACACAACAATAGTAGTTTCAGTATTGTATTTATATAATGTATTTATTTAAAATTGTGAAAACATTAACATAGTTATTAGAGAAATTAAATCTACGAATTAAAGGGGTGTCGGAGCCATGCTAATTGGTTAAAGTGTTACCTAACCTCAAAAATTGTTTATATCATAAATAATACATTATTACACTTGTTTATAGCATGAAAATGCAGTGTTCCGCGGTCGCTATTATAATTATCTATGTTAGCTAAGTCTTATTTTTGCGTAATTATGCATAATAGGGAACAGACATGATTTTTAAAACTTTTTTTAAAATGAAGTTAGGGTTAAATCTTACACAAAAGTACAAGAGTTACGATTTTTACTGCAATATTTGTTGAGTAATATTGTTTTGAAAATTCGGTTTGCTAATCTAACGTTTAAACGATTGAAAGCTCACGTGATCAATACGGCGGCGCGAAGGATGAAAATATATATAGATGTATAAACGCATGTTAATTCTAGTATATAAAATCACCCTATTGTTTTCTCCAAAATCATAATAGAGATGAGAGATAATGCTTCAAAATTAAAATAGATTCATGATGACTGAATTTATGTACTCAAATGCCCGTACGTTAGGTTAGGTATTTATCCTTCGAGCCGCCATATTGGAGAACTACTCAAACATATGAATTTTTACTTAATCATATTAGGGCCTAGAGGTACTAAATCAGCAAAAAATTGATACATAACGTATCCTTATGCTATTTTCTACTGTATATAAGTATTTATATGTATATAGCAAAACCATGTCTGTTCCCTATTTTTGCAAATAACGAAAACTATACGACGCGAAGTGAAGACGGCGATATCAACAAGATGACCGTCACTTACGTACACATTATTGATTAAAATACAATTTTGCACTGATTGAATCAACAAAAACTCTGTGTTCCGCGATAACCTACATAATAACAAACAATTATCAACTTGAGTTTTGATGGTATGAAAAATATTGAAAGCTAACAATGTAAACTACGACTCGAGGTGGAGGTCACAATTGGTCACATTGGCTCCGACATCCCCTTAAAGCAAAGACTTGTAAGGTAATTTGTCGCCGCTTGTTGCAGCTTCGTCAATCCATAAGATTTTGCCATATCGAAGATCTCACAAGCATTATTCGGGTTCATTACTTCGCATAACTTCGTCTCATACAAACCTGCTAACTTGATCATTTGGTACTTCTTAGCTGCGACCACGAGGTTCTTGAAGAAATGCATATCAACACACTCGGCGATTTTTCCACTGTAAACGTACGCAGCTAATTCGTAAAAAATTTCGCCACTCACGTCTGTGATTTCGTTTTCTATGGTACCTTGCTCATGTGCCTTAGACTGAAACATCTTAGCGAATACCGGACTGGCGTAGGCCATTACGCATTTGTGTAAATGTAGCTTACAACGGCTTGAGCCTTGATCTTGCAAAATGAGATAACGTCGCTCAATGTACGTTCTAGAAAGAGCATTTGCATCTCCTCGCGTAACTCCTTAAGATTCTGTAATTTCTTTTGCTCCTTTGATCTCTTCTCTCGCATGAGCTCGTCATTGTATCTGATCTCACAGACTATCACCAGTGTGTTGTTATGGGCCTTTACGATGTTACTAAACACGAGACTCGTTACGAACCGATAACACGCACAGCTACCGTTTCCGACTATATAGCCATCACTGGATTCCATGCTTCTTTCCACTGTATCGCCATTGTTATTGCAAATACTAAATCGAACAGAACCGTGGAAGTTTGTATTAAAAAAATTAACTTTTAAAAAAGTAAAAGGTTAAGCGAGTTTGATCTATTCTGTAATGTCACGGGCGCCGCGGCTTCGTCTGCTTCTCAAACTCTAGGGTAGAGGCGCAGCTGCCATTCATATTCCTGATTTAAAAATTTCAAGGAGAAAGTTGGCGACCTAAATGAGATCTCTGAGGTCAAATGGTTAACCGTCCACTTGACGCACATCGTGTAACTCAGAATGACGGAGCAGACTTCTCCTCGGACTTCTCCTCGGACTTCTTCACAGGTAAGATACATTTTGGACGTTCGCAAGAAAATAAAGTTATTCGTTTTAACGATGCGTGATGATTATTAGAAAGCAGTAGTAACACTGATCGTCAAACTTGATTGCAATCGTGATCGGACAATATATTATACTGACACGGGACTACACTCGCTGTATATAGAGTTAACGTTATGTTTACTGCTCGAGTACTGAACGATCGAGGTGCTCTGATTGTATTGTCTCAGCGACTCGCTATACTTATAACTTCGCAATAACGCTGATGTATGAGTTCTCGTAAGCTGTGTTTATATATACGGAAAAAATTTTCAATAACAATTACTTGAAATTAAGGATCAAAATTACCGTGCTAGCACAGTAACGCTCGGACGCCGCGCCATCTGAAGCATTTTTACTGGATCGGCACAGTACATTTTCGGTACTTTGTTATTTTTCTCCATAGCCTCTATATTATAATATTTTGTTATATAAATGTGCGTGACGCCTTCTCAACGTCATATTATTGATAAATAAAGGGTTATTCATAAATGACAGACTTTAAACCAAGAAATTCGTTAGATTCAACGAGCGTACATCGGGGTTAGATTTGGAGGTTATGGAAGCAGATGACGCATATGGACGCGCTTGAATTCCTGTGCAGCACGGTAAAAATGTTCGCCATCAAAAAATTTACAGTACTGGTTCAGTAAAATTTACGGGGGGAAAGATCAATAATATCTTAATTCAGATAAAAACTTCCGGAAAGACACGGCGCCCCACGATTACCGTGCTATTCCGGTAATTTTTACTGAAAAATTCTTTCTGTGTAAGTGCGCGCAGCTATGGAAATTCGAGACAGAAGAAGAGACAGAAGAACAATTTCAGAAAATCGATAAGCTCAAAGAGAGGGCGGAGGAGAAACTCCCCAAGCTTGTAATTATTACCGTTTCGCGAAGGCGCGGAAGCAGCTCGAACGCCAAAGACTAAAGAGTCAAGCGCGTGCGAGCGAGATGGAAAGGAAACTAAGCGCGAGATACAGGAAGAAACTACCTAACCTGGAGAAGCGAAAGACGGGGGGATGTAGGACGAAGCAAATTTACAGACGCAGGAATGGGTGGAGGCGACGTCTAGCCCTCCAAGTACAATGCCAGTCTCTAATCACGCATCGACTTATCGGCAAGGGCGAGGGCGAGAATCGCATGCACGTTCTCCTACTGTGCATAGTGTATACTCTGCTACTATACGAGAGACGACTAGACGAGCTTATCTCATCTGAACGCACACGTTGAATCACCGAGCATTACTCAACAAATGACGAAAAAATCGCGAGCATTATTCCCTCCTCTTGTATTGTATTATACACGCACCGCGCGAAACACAATATCGAGTTTGATGAATGAAATGAGCCTGCGTTAAATAAAGAACCCAATATCATTTGAAAAACAAAACCAGCTGAATCTTATATTCCGATTGTTTATCGAGAGACGCGCGCAGGGAGGCCGCTCGGCGCAGCCGGCGCGTAATTCAAGAAACTCGCGGGACATGATAAATCGGCGGCCGTCCCTGAAACGCGAGTCTGACAATCGATCACACAAAAGGAGTAGCAATCTTGCGATCTCCCTCGCTACACCTCTCTTTCTCTCTCTCCCTCTCCCGTCTTCCTCTGATTCTGCTCGGTAGAGAGTGAGAGCCTTCTGCGCTCATAAAGGGTTGATCTTTAATTCATGGCGAGAAGCGCCGCGGCTCAAGCGAGAGCTATGGTAAACGCCCACGTCTAGCCGATCGCGCCTCACCTATATAGCGGAAAGTGTATTCGGTTTCGTGTGTTTGCGGCTTGCCTCGCTGCGCGCGGTTTCTATCGAAAATACGCGCTCGAGAGCACGCCGCCGACGCGCCGCGCGGTGATTGATTGTAATTAGTTTATGTATACAGCCAGAAGACCCGAGGATTCGCGCCCCAAACCACCGTAGCTCTCTCCCACTTGTGTATCGTCAACAACTTCTCCGCCTGTCTGTCGGCTGCTTCTCCTTTCTTCAGACTATCGAAGAGATATCTTTGAAAGCGCGAACGTAAAATACTCTATAATATACATTAGCGGTGAAGGCAAGGCAAACGAGTTTTACTTTTCGAAACAGTGTCGGTCGTACATCGCCGCAGTCGCGAGGAAGCCCTTCCTCTCCAGACTGTCTAGCAAACGAGGAATAAAAAGAAGAGAGGAAAAGGAATTGCGGGGGACTATGCGGGTCAATTTGAAAAACGCTCGGGGAATATACATAAACACGCATTAATCCCCGGCGGAGCACCGCCGGAGCACCGCCGGACACGGCGCGGCTTGGCGTTGAGCCATCGAAGATTCGCGGATGGCAAACGGATTCGCGGCCCCTCTAGTGCAGTAGCCCATTCCCTTCGACCGACTGTCTTTCTCTATCTCTCTCTAGGCTGTCTGGCTGGCGCAAAAACGCTAAACGTTCCGGATAATAAACGAGAGATTCGAGCCTCGAGGACATTTTTAACGAGGTACACGGAGCGAGAGTGAGAGAGAGAGAGAGAGAGAGAGAGGGGGAGAGGGCAATCGATGCTCGCATCGCGGCAGACGAGACTTTCCGGATCTCGGAAACGAGCATTTTTCCCTTAATAATTGGCACGTTCAAGTCCACCGCTCGCAATTTTTTCCTTTCGCATGCAGTGGATTCCTCGATTATATATATATATACACGCCGCCGCTGCGGATATATCCGTACGACTGCCAGAAAACTATTTTTCCTCGCGGCGGTGCAGCTGCGAAATCCTCGTGCCAAATCGCCAATTAGAGATAAACAAAACCGCGACCAATAAAAATGTCTCTGTCTCCGTCGTCGTCGTCGTCTCTCTGTCTCTCTCCCTCGCGCACGGCCGACACTTAAAACGGTCATTATACACGAGCCGAAGCGAAGAAACGATAAAACGCTCGAGAAAAATGGCAAAAAGAAGAAGGCCAGCAGCAGCCGGCTATCGGGTCGTCGCGCGAGCGCACTGCATATCCGCGCGAGAGAAAGAGAGCGAGAGTCGCGCGAGAAGATTTTGTGTGTGTGTTCTGCTGCTGGGCTGCAGCCGCTGTGTGGTCAGAGCGCGCGCTGCGGGAGCGAGCAAATAGAAGGAGACGGAGAGCCACGGCGCGCTGCAGTAACGTAATGGACGTCATTAGCCCGTGTAGATTATAGGGCGGCGAGCAGTAACGATCACTTCTTATAGGGTGCCCCAACTGCCTCCCGACGCCAAAGCTGAGCCGCCACTGTCGCGGTATAGAAGCGTATATAGCTGCTACTCGCTCTCGTGTGTTGTTCTTTATATCTGGCTTCCTAGAGTCGACCGCCGCCGCGCGCGGAAAGCTCGCATTGATTGGCCTTCGATTGATTCTGGCGCCGTAAAACCGCTGAGCTGGCACGCCGAGGATGCAGTGCGCTGCTCGCCGGACCGCGACGGAAGATGCTTCCCTCGTATAATGACTGTATTTATCGTAAATACTCGAAAATTTTTTCCATCCATTTTTTGGATGAAACATTTTTAAAATGCCATACCTCATCGGCGAACGATCCCACTGCGGAAAGATGCAGTATGCAACTCGTACATACAAACATTGTTAATTTATGGAAACGTAGGATATGCGAAAGAGTCAAAACAATGAGCCAGTAGAATAGTAGTCACTTGGAGAGATCATAAAGGCCCATATAGCTCGGAACGCAAGGGAGAGACGCAGATAAAGAGGGACAGCCTGCTCCATTCGCACGGTTCCTCGCCGAGTATAGCGGACACGTTTTTGAGAGCAACGCGACGTCTGTCTCTGCACGACCACGACGACGACGACAACGACGCGCGAGAAGAAAGAACCGAACAGGCGAAGAACAACTGGTGCAGCAGCGGACAGGCGAACGCGAAGAGAAGAGGAAGAGGAGCGAGCTAGAAGCTAGAAGGGTGCATTTAAAGTAATGGCGTTTCAGTGGAGAAGCGATAAATTTATCTGCCATAACTTGTTATACGCGGCTCTTCTCGCGTATTTATGCATGCCTCCGTGGCCGGCCACACGCGTAGCGCCTCTGTCTACGCTTATAGTTGGTAATAAGTGTCTTTTCCCTCGTGTTCTCTGCTGCTGCTTCTGCCGCTGTTCTTCTCCGCTTTCCCTTGTCGCTCTTAACGGCCCAAAGTGGCCAGTCCCGAGCTTTCCGACGAATCGTTAAATGCGTAACAATCGGTCCACCCAGTATGAGCGTATAGCTGCCCACGCGTTCTCCTGTCAGTCCTGACACAGCCCGCCCACGGTTACCTTAACATGCCACTCGACGCTGCGCGCGCTGATCTCGAGAGGATGCGCTGATTACGCGGCGCGTTTCACGAGCTTCCGTGCCACAACGCGAATCTGTTACTTTGTCTCCGTATAGGTACGCGTGAGCTGAGCTCTATATTTACTTCGAGATATAAATCGCGTTCGCAGCAGCGCGCATAGCCGAAGGGAGTGAGATTTTTCTTTGGCGTATAATCCGATAAGGTGCGCTCGCGCGAGAGGCAGGTTCAATTCGGTTTATTAGCAGTACAAAGTCTCGCCACGTTCGAGTCGCTAACTTTACTGACGTGTGCCAAGTCGCATAGAAAGAGCAGAGAGAGAGAGAGAGAGAGAGAGAGAGGGGGGGGGGAGAGGGGAAGAGGCAACGAGCACCGCCGCGGTGAACATGCAGAGAGTATAAAAGCCAAGTGTGTAAGGGAGCGCGAGCGAGCGAGCGAGCGAGATAGGGTTGGAGCTGAGTATTAGTATCGCTCGCGAGAAGGTTGCCAGGCTCTGGCATAAACCGTTTATCCTATATTATAATTAGTTAAATTCTTCGGGACGTGGAGGTGTCTTTACACGTCAGTCAGCTCACTTCGCTCCCAGGCTCATCCTCGCTCTCGCTTCTTCTCCAGCCGTTCTCTCTCGCTCTCTCTCGCTGCGACTTAACTCGTTCAGCCGACCGAGACCCCGGCTGAAGCTCCTCCTACCCCCACCCGACACCGGGATACCTAAGATATTAAACTATCTGAAAATTAGTTAAGTCTTGTTTAAAAGTTAGCCGCACTCACTGCTCTACCTACGAGTACCGAAGCGTGCAATCTCTTTCGGCGCGCGCCCTGAACCTTCCGGCGGCTCACTCGTTCCGAAGTCGATACACTTTACTCTCGCGAAATTATTTCGATCTCGATTTCGTTGTAGAATCTTTTAATCGATACCGCACGCTACCGAGACAGAGTCGCAAAGTCGAGAAGATAAAGTGCCAAGGTTGGAAATTCCTGGCGGCTGAAATAGCAGAAGAGGAGAAGCGATATGTGCATTTGACGCGTAGTTGTATAAGGCGCGCTCCGCACTACTTGAGTGTCGTCTACGAGCAAGTCGCTAAGGGGCATGTTACAAATACTCGCCAACTACTATACTTTAAGCTCTTCGAGATACCTGCTGCTTCTGCTGCCTGCAGGTGCTCTTTTTTTCCATATCGCATCCCGTCCACGGCGAGAAACTCGTTAAAGGCCGTTTTGATTGTTGACTCGAGCGACGACGCATTAAAACAATCGACTGGGCCGTGTAAACACGAGGGCGAGATTAATTTTTTTCAGAAGACTACCAGCCGCATTCCCAGCTGTCAATTCCATCTCTCGCGGATTTCGAGTCCCTTGATAAGTCTGCGATAAAAAAAAAATAATAAACAGAGGCCGAGCGCAGAGGCGGTCCGGAATATAAGGAGCAGAGGCCGGCTCCGGCTTCGCGTATAATCGAAAACGTCAAATTTTAACAAAGCCTGGCTCTGCTCTCTGGCCGTGTTATATTCGGCGGACAGGGCTTAATTTGGTTCGCATGAGAAGATCCCTCGCGCGCGAGCGCAACCGATATTATTGCTGTTCGGGATCGCGCAGCGAGAGCAGCGTCAGCTCTAGATCGGAAGAAAAAGAATGCTACGAGTGCAAACTCGTGAGTGCGAGAAAGAGAGGAAGAGGGAACTGTATAGATAAATAGGTTAAGAAAGTCGATTTAAAGTGAGAGAAGGTTGCTCTCTCTCTCTCTCTCTCTCTCTCTCTCTCTCTCTCTCTCTCTCTCTCTCTCTCTCTCTCTCTCTCTCTCTCTCTCTCCTCTCTCCTCCTCTCTCTCTGGGTGCATCGATATTGACAAGGGTGCAGGTTCTACCGCTTGACGGCTCGCTGCGAAGATCCTTGAGACCTGCGGCGCGACGGACGCAGCGGGAGTCCTCCACAAATTATAACTCCCGGACGTATGATGCTAATCTAGAGAAAGTTCGGAAAAGCCTGAGGTTTTGATCGATTTCAGAACTTACGTATGCAGCCCTCGCCGTGCATTTTCCTGAGCGATACCCCCATGAGAAACTACCATTGTTCCTGTCTATACTTATCTCTGGGATAAATATTCAAATTTTCCTTCGGGACGTTCGAAGACTATAGCCGTTTTCGTTTTGTTTACGAATCTCGAACGATCTACCGCTTTCCGAGGATATTATCGGGTTACGTGAGATTTTCCGATTTTTCGAGTTTCCGCTTCAGCGACTTTATAAGACTCAATTTTTTACACGTCTATAATAAGAGATTGACCCAGTGCCGGACGGATCACGCGGCAGTTCAGTCACGATCTCCTCCACTTTTTCATATCACTATATATATATATAATACAATGCACCGCGCCAGTGAGTTTAATCCTCGAACAAAACGTCTTTGGAACAGGGCACACAGCATCGAAATCGGAACACAAGGCGCCCATATACTCGCGTACGTGCGCGTGACATAATAGGAAACGCGAAGCTCGTCGATAGTGCGTTGCATCAGAGAAGAGGTGGGGGAAATCAAGGTGAATCGCGCGCGCGCATCACGCGGCGGAGGGTGAATTTATGAAAGTAATCCGGCCTCACTTGACTGCCGATCGGCGTGGGAGCTGCTCCGATTTTTATTGTGCTCCCGACTCCTCGTTCTCACAAGGAATCAAACTTTCCGAACGATAAAATATACGACTCGACGGATGTGTGGCCGCTACAAAGGCGCGCGGGGTGTCACCTGTCTGCGTGCGCTGCAGCTCAACAGGTAAAGTTTCCATTGTGCGGAGGAGCCTCTCTCTCTCTCTCTCTCTCTCTCTCTCTCTCTCTCTCTCTCTCTGCACACATACGCGTATACACGCCATATGTGTACAAGCCGCACGGATTTCGACGCGCTCCGGTAATGCAAGAGACTCGGATCAAACGGTTTTCCTTTCTTTGTTTGCCCGAGAGTGTGCGCGCGTAAAAAGCCCGTGTTTACACTCCCTTGGCAAGGGCAAACACGTGAGGATGCGATCGCGGGTTACAAGAGAATGCGCTGACTAAAATAAGCTATACTTATACAACTAGCGTATCGATGAATGGGGCAAAAATCATGTAAACGAGGAGGAATGCGAGAGGGTTCGCGTGCGTCTTCTCATCTCGTGGCCTTCGACAAGCAAGGGCTACCGGAGCCCATCGGCGGCAAGGCGTATCCTTCGCTCTCGCAGCCGATCATTACCGACATTGTCCGCTAATGGATATTTATGAATGCGCCAATCAGCGCTACAGCACTACCGGGCTTCAATGCAATCAGAATCGATTATATAGATTCCGCCAGCTTCTTTCGCATTATCTCTCGATCGACATAACGATGAGCCAAGGCTTCATTGAAAATCAGTATAGCTCCGCCTGTTATTCCTATCGAGAAATAGGAGCAGAGAGCGAGTGACTTATCGCTCCCGCCGAGTGGTACGGACTCGTGTGATGAATTACCTATTCATCGCGCGAGTCGCATTGTGCCGCCGAATAAATCGCGTAAAAAAAGAGAGGATTCAATGACGAGCGAACGAAAAAAAATGCCGTTTTTGAACAAGAACAAATGAGGTAATCATACCGGGGGACGTTTGATCTCGCCGACAATAATCACGAGCCGAGAGAGAGAGAGAGAGAGACTGGAGCCGAGAGCACGGACGCAGAGAGTAGGAGAGAGAGAGAGAGAGAGAGAGAGAGAGAGAGAGAGAGAGAGTGAGAAGAGAGTGAAGAGAAGAAGCGAGGATTTAATAAAAGAAAGAGGCCAAAAATGGATAAGAAAGAGCGCGTCGAAAGAAAAAAGGCGAGACCGAGCGAGCCGCGAGGCGATTAGAACCGCGTGCGTATATAATGCACATACAACGCGCGTGGAAGGGGGCAACTACAGCTACGAACAAAGAGCCATCGATGCTGTTGCTAATGCGTGTGACGTAATCGCGGAATACTCAAAAAGTCACGAATGCGCTTCTCCCACTCTGCCGAGCAGCAAGCCATGGGAATACCGAGTAACCCATATCCCGGCTTCATTGTGTGTTTACTCTGAGCAGGCGAAAGAGAGTGAGAGTGAGGGCATTATGATGGGGAGCGACGAGCGAGCCTGCACTCTCTCGCTACGGGGGTGTCCCGAGCCGCACGCGTGTCCGTATCGACAGAGCGCAACATGCGTTATATTCGGCCTTCGGGCTTTCGCGTGTGGTCCGAGCGCCCGTTTTACTAGCTCTCCTCGTCCCGCTCGTTTTTATATGCGTGAATCCGTGCAGCTTTTTTTCGCCGCGACCAACTGTGCCTATTAACGCGGCTGCACTCGGGGCTTCAATTTTATAATTTGACTCGTACGAGTGCCCGCACTCCACAAACTTTGCTTTTGTTTACCAAACTAAATCATGGCCTACTAGCTTGTATACATTTTCGCGAGAGCATCGGCCATAGCGCAGAAACACATAACGCCGGGAAATGTACAAGCTTTAATTTATCATTCTTATATACGAAACATTATAATACGCGCGAGCGCGCGCACGCATCAATGACACTTAATGCTTTAACATTAATTAAACGCCGGCAATTTGATTTTTAACGACATCTAAAGAAAAAGCCATAAACAAGCGAAAGGATAAAGCGCAGCAGCGCGAGTGAGTACTTTGCATTAAAGCTACCTATCTCTCGCGTATAGCTGCGCGTACGCCGTTATTATCCATACGCGGGAAGGTCGGCGATTTTGAAGAACGTTATCCAGATCGATTGGTAGATTGCGCGCACGGATTCACGCTTGCCTCGTAGAAACGACACTTTCCTCGCTCGCTCGGCCCTTTATTTATCGTCTCGGCGAGCGCGTATATATCTCGTCGCGCGCGCTCGTGCTTATGGGAAGCTGCTGCTGCAAGTTCGTCCGGCGTCCATCTATAAGAGATTATTCCGATATACATATACGTATACCGCGCGCGTATACCTCTTACGGCGCGAGCGAGCGAGCAAAGCCTGGGGTGTCAAGTTATGAGGTACAACGCGCGTTACAACGAGTGCGACCCCGCTCGCTAGCTCGCGCAGATTTCTGCCCACGCTACCGGCTTTATAGCCAATTCATTTTATACGTTATTTCCCATGAAACGGCCGTTACGCACGGCCTGCATCGGCTATTGCCATACGCGGACACTGTCTTCTCTTTCAGCGCGGATGTCCGATAGCCACGGGATTTCTGAACACGTCACTTCATCGAACTCGGTTTCTTTATCTTGGCGGCAAGTTTCTTTCGCGATACTCTCGGCGATACTCATATATACTTAAATAAAAGAGATGCTATCGTTGAGATTTGAAAAAATTTCCGACTACACATTCGTCTTCGACGCGGTTCGAGTGCGAAGGTGCGCGGGAGCCGGAGACAAGATTGAAGGGGGAGCAGGGGCAGCAAAAACGCAGAGACAAAAGAGAGAAATGAATAAAAATGAATGAAAATGAATAAAAATGAGTTCTCGCCTGTTGGACGCAAGAAAGAGCACGTCGAACAAAGAAAGACGAATCGCGAGCGATCGCTTTTTTTCCTTTTGTTTCGCCGAGTCCGTGTGTGCGCGTGTATATAGGTGTGTACGGGAGCAGCGATCGGTAGCCAATGACGACGCGACCTGTCGCGTCTTAAAGGGGGCGAAGCTGTGCCATCGTCAGGATGAAGAACGACTCGGTGGTGTCCGGCCGGGGTTACTAATGATCCTGCGAGCGAGCCTTCGTGGAATACATATGGAGCGGACAGTGTGCGTCTGAATTAAAATCGCTCGCTCGCGCGACTATACGCGCTGCCTACCCTTTCTACCTTCTCTCTCCCTCTCTCTTCTCTCTCCTATGATTAATGGAAAGTTCACACTCAGAATGCACACACAGGATAATTAAGGGAATATATTGTGGCCACTGAGTCTACGCGCGTTTGATGGATCTAACGGGTGGCGCTCGATCGCTATCTCTCCGATGTATTCTGCACAGCTCCGATGTTACTGCTACCGACTCGCTTCTAGGAAGATTCCTATAATAATTTCACTCCTAAGGAATGTCATCGATTTAGACGTCATTGTTCAGCGAGAAACGCTATTTATTATCGAAATTGTCGCATAACTCGCGAGAATGCTCTGTAGAAATTGTTTTCAAAAATATCACCTCCAGACGACTTGAACAAAGCAAAATAGTTTGTCCTCGCAATAAATCACCCGGTATGTTCGGCGATGTACGAAGCCATCGCTTCTGTTGCGAACAGACACACGCGTTAGACTTAAAGATTCATCGTATCACACGAGGCCTATTTACGACCGGTCCGACTGTTTCTAATCATTAATTTCCGGATTAGGCTCAAACAAATGACAATATGATAACGTCCAGAGACCATCGTCTATACACGCGAGGGTGAACGCTTTCAAGTCACTCCAGTATTAGTATACACAACAACGGAATGGACGTACAGCAAAATAATCACTCCGAAACGTCAAGTTCAAAGCCCCATCGAAATTTCGTGCTATTATTATACGTTTCAAAAGCGGGGTAAGAATGTTTTTGTAGCGAGCGAGTGTAACGTATTAATTTCCCGTGGACACTTGTGTATAATGTACGTTTTAAAATTATGCTCTCCCGGTGCAGTGGGTTTATTTCTAAAAAGTTCAAGCGTACGCGCGCGTGAAATACGAGCAGCAACACGATGACAAATTCAACGATCATCCAAAGCCCCTCCCCCACCCTCTCTTATTTTTATCCATCGAAGAGAAAATCACAAAGTAAGATATCTTTAGCAAGTGCAGTAGACTCATTCGTCAGTAGTAGCGATATCTATGCGCTCTCTCTCGCGCTCGGCGCGCATCGTAATACATTACGCACTAATTCCACGCGCGAGTTCGCAAAGTCGCGAAATGGATTCCTTCCGCTGCCTGCCGAGGCTCTCTCTCTCTCTCTCTCTCTCTCTCTCTCTCTCTCTCTCTCTCTCTCTCTCTCTCTCGACCTATTTAAACCATCCTGTCGGCTCCTGGATAAGTAACAGGTATAAACACGACGATTACCGTCCCGACGATTCTTCAAACGGCCCAGAGCTCGATCCGGACCTCGTTGGTGTACGCGCACGCACGCAGCAGCAGCAGCTCGTGATCTGATAATCGATGGCCTGTTATTACATTCCCGATGAAGTATTGCGGATATGAGGGGTCTGGAGAGGCAGAGTAAGGACGCTTTAACCCGCGACTGGCACATTAATCGCGCATGCCCCGTCGGTAATGTAGCGCGAATTTATAACCGGCCTAATCTGTGACAAATCGCT
Organism: Pteromalus puparum; assembly: GCA_012977825.3. Taxonomy (NCBI): domain Eukaryota; kingdom Metazoa; phylum Arthropoda; class Insecta; order Hymenoptera; family Pteromalidae; genus Pteromalus; species Pteromalus puparum. Next base: position 55,433,141 of record CM053168.1, read on the forward strand.
ACCGAAAAGAAAAGTACGAGTCTTTGCTGCAGCGAGAGATCGCGGGATACGTACGAGGGAGCTGCGGTGTGTCTGTCTCGTTGTTTACTTTATAGTTTCAGCTCTCGACTCATATTCGATTCCAGACGAAAATCAAAATAGGATTAACGACTCGAACGTGTTTACTCCGAAATACGCATGGCTTGATCACGGAGTTTTTCGAAGCCCCGAAGCACTATACAGCGAGAAAAACTGGTTTTCTAGCGTCGTCGACTCTGAAATCTTCGAGAGATCAAACGCAATTTAAATACGTGACTCTAAAATACACGATAAACGCGCGTATGTACAAGATGCTTCCTCTCTGATTTAAGAGATACACGCGGCGGAGTAGTCTGCACAAATTTGTTTGCTCGCAATAATATAACGGCGGGGATTTCGCGAAAATAGTGTTTACACAATCCAAAACTACTCGGCCCGAATGATTAATTTGATCAACCGCTGCGGAACGAGATGGCGAGTAGTTTCCATTATTTATCTTTATAAATATAGACAAGGCGGACGTCGCTCGCTCGCTCGCATGGATTTAAGCGAAGTTTAGAGCCTCTTGGCAATTGGGTGTTTTCGCGCGCACATCGCTGCACTATATCCGGATCCGAGAGGGGGTGCAGTGCTTATATAGTAGCTAGCTAGCGAGGCGCCATTCTTTTATAAGAAGCTCACATAAATTGCGACACCCAAGAGTTAAAAGCAGTCTTAAATTACATGCCGTCGACTCCTTGATGAATTGAGTGCTCCCACCTCTCACTTCGCCACCGCCGCCGCCGCCACTATAGCGCTGCAGTACCGGCCCTTCTCCCCCCCGATCTTTCGCTCGCGTATATACACTTGAACGAAGAGCCGCTTCTTCTTCTTCTTCTTGCGGCTGCATTATACATTGTTTTTACGCTTCCGCAGGCGCACATACACACACCGGTACTGCGGGAAAAGAAAGACAGCGCTGTGGTAACTGGAGCATTTCTCGCCGGCAAACGAACGACTCCTGATACGCGCTTTATACGAGCTGGCTACTTTCGTCGCGTGAAATTACTTTTCGAGGGCCTAACGAAATACCGGCGACGCTCTGCGGATTTATCCGTGCGCGCGCGCACTCTTTTAAAGAGGGCTTAATGAAAGTTTCGCGGCGATGCGGTAAAGTACGGGCTGCGGGGAATCCTTGGTGTAGGAGAGAGAATAAGCTATTCCGGACTCAGTCGCAAGAGGCTTCCGAGAATCACATATGATGGGCGAGATGACTCGTAAATCTTTAGTCCGGTTTCTCCCTCTCCCTCTCTGCCGCGTCTTCTTCCTTTGTTTTTCCATATCGCCGCGTATTTTATCCACTTTTTGAAATTCTATCTGATTCAAGCCGACTGATTTATATGCACGATGATGATACACACACGCGTGCCGGCACTACCAAGGAACCTCGGTTTCGCCGCTGCCGCCGTGTAGAGTCGCGGACTCGCGAGCTCTCTCTCTCTCTCTCTCTCTCTCTCTCTCTCTCTCTCATCATATCTGGGGGTATGATCGGACACGCGACGTAAACAGAAAATAACTGGGTTACCTTTCGTTTTATTCGCCGCGAGCTGCCACGGCTTTTCGAGAAAAAGCTCTTTCGGACGCGCGCCGAGCAAGACTCTCTCGCGGCAAGGCGTAACTAAGTGAGCGGCAGAAGGGACACACGTTCAGAGATACGTTATTGTTCTTGGAATGATTCCAAATAAAGATTTCGACGGCGCGATCCGGCGTGGAACCCGTGTAATAAAATCCTTTTGATGACCGAGTCATACTTGACCTGCCTCTCTCCCTCTCTCTCGCTCTCGCGGCTATCGCGTCGAAATATCTCACCGAAATCTCTCTCCTCTCGGCTTCGAAAATTAATGACTTAATTTTTACCGAATGTCCGCTTAGGCACTTCATTAAATCAGACCCGCATTGAAACGCGCTCGTTTGCGGGGGGAAAACGAGCGCCTACACCTTTATATTATGACGCGCGCAAATCTATGCGCCCATGCAGAAAAAGCCCGACCCCGGCGACAATAATTTTTTTCGCCTACTCCAACTCGTCACTCTAAGATTCCCTTTTTGCATCGGCCACGCGATTATCATACCCTCGCGCAGCTGAATCTGGACGTCATAAATTTGATCTCGTTATCTCGTTTTACGGCTGTGAGGTGCAGCAGCAGCAGCGACAGGAGGAGAGGGACTATGCGAAAAACAGAGAGTCGAGGGCCGAAAGTGTCTCCTCGAGGCGATACCGCCGCAGCAGAGCACACAAAACGGGAAAGAAGGTGATGAGACACACGAGGGGCAGCGTACAGTCGGGCCGAAGAAGAAGAAGAAGCTGGCCGTGATGCATGTCTCCGTCTTAGTTTCTGCGCCCATTGCAAACGAGCTCTCTTAGCATCAAGCTTATATCGCGGTAATCAAATCGCTGGGCATAAATTCAACTTATGCGCGCAGTTATGCGCGCCACCCTGCCCATAATCGCGTCCAGCGGCCCGTCAACGCTATTTATTTTGTCAAAGGGAATAGCCTTTTACGAGCGCGCGCGCGTTCGAATATTAAATTAAAGCGCAATAAAGGAAACAATTTTTTACGCCGAGAAACCAGAATTGTATCGCGCATACGAGTATGTACAAGTTTTATCAACTCTCGCGGCTTTAATGCGCATTTAATGCGCACTCCTCGACACCGAGTCGGATCGCGTATTGAAAGATGCATAAAAAATGGCCTTGAATCAGCAACACAGCAGCAGCAACAGGATGAATTGAAAAGAATTGTAAGGCGATCCGGGGAATCGGTTCTCAGCTTTGACTCATCTGAAAACGCAGAGAGAGAGAGAGAGAGAGAGAGAGAGAGAGAGAGAGAGAGAGAGAGAGAGAGAGAGGAGTCACACCCATGCACACGGGTATAATAGCAGGCCGGAAGTCGCCCCACCTCGTCCCCACGCGAGACTCTCGCGTTGTCGACCATCGGATCTTCGATGCAACTTTCGGCTCGTGTGCTCTCTGCTGCAACCTCATATTATACACGCGTGGCCTTTCTCTCTCTCTCTCTCTCTCTCTCTCTCTCTCTCTCTCTCTCTCACTCTCGTCTTTGATTTTCGCACTAATGACGCCTGCACGGCGGAGACAGCAACGACGTGGGCGACGCGAAATCGCTGCGGTCTGCCCTTCTAATACGCACTTTGCACACAGCACTCTTTCTCTGATGCAGTTTGCCCTCTGGATCGCATTAGCGCGCGGTGGGACGAAAAATGAGAAAAAACAATTAAGAGAAGAAATAACCCATAACGACCCGCCGCTCGGCTCGATGGGCCGCATTTCAATATTTATAACTTTTTGTCTCGCACTTACGGGCATAATCAACTCGACTGGCTTTGTGCAGTCTCCTTTTCAGCTTTTGAATTTAAACTCGCATACAGGACTCGGCCTATCGGCATATGCATGATCCGGTAATGAGAAACTGGTATTATTGAATGCGCGAGTAATTCATTCCATTTTTAAAATTCGAGTTAACGTCGCGAAGAAAATTTATCGCTACTACTCCGAATATGGGTGTAGACTTTTATTGATTTCCAGTGAAAACGGTCTTATTGACTCGGCGAAGGTGCGCGTCTACAGTCTGTTCAAACAGAGACGGTAGCTGCGCCACAAGGGTTCCGCGATTAAGGGTACATAGAGGTGGCTTCGGCTCTTCGGCTTTGGTGATTGGTGTGAGGTGGCTGAGGGTGAGAGGAGAGCAGAGGGAAGATGTTCGATGCCGGTGGTGTGCGCGAGCGCTGTACCGAGGACTATAAATCATAATTAGGTTGCGCGCGGTAGCCGAGTAGCGGCTGCAGACCCATTAGCAGCAACAATGCAGCCAAGAAGCTTAAGACGACGACGTTGTTACCGAAAGAGCAGAGAAGGCCGACGGCCGACGCGCGGCAGGTTTCCTATTCATCAGGCCGAGGTCGATCATCATGGACGGGACGCCGTGTAATATGAAAATAATGATTCACCCCGCAGCTTATTTAACTTGCATATTCCATTTCACAAGAACATTAATCTCTTTAAAATTCGCCTCGATACACTCTGCGCGTAATGACAATGCACGCACGGGTGCAACAGCAGCACTGGAAAATACACGTGCGAAAATCATTATGTCCGCGCGAGCGCGCGATGACAAATTTTAATTAAAAAAAAAAAAAACGGTATACCATCTGAAATTATTATCCCATTTTAATACGTTTTTGCCGGTATTTTTATAAGGACGTACGCGCTGAATAAAAGCAACAGAATTAATGCTAAAACCCGTCAGTAAACACGATCAATCACACGCGTGACGTGTTTCTTGAGTGCGCGCATGCAAAAACAATAAGGCGCGAGAGAACGGAAACGTCGAACACGGTTGAAGCTTGAAGGATTGGAGTGCAGCCGGTCGTTATAGAAATTCGTCGAAGCACTTGAAATCGATGGAGGCAGAGTGTAGGCCCGACCAGTTCTCTCGAACGCGAGAGACAGCAGAAGCAGAAGCAGCTACAAGATCGAGTAGAGAGTCGAGTCATCAGCGCCCACGTGAAATCTCGACTCGAGAGAGAGAGGGAGTAGAGGGAGAACGAGTGAGATGGAAGACTTTCGTGCATTCTGTGAATAGGTGCGCGCGCTTGTGACAGGGAATAAACAAAATAGTGACGAAGCGTAATATAATGTATCTCTCCTCCTGTTCTCCAACTGCAACAGCAGCAACAGCAGCAATCGAAGACCCCCGACATCGACTCGCGAAGAAGGATTGAAAAGACAAGGCAAGACGTCGAAAGTTGAACGAGACAGAAGAGACGCTATACACTCGAAAGCGTTGACACTGGATACGATAACGACGGTAGCTCTCCGACCATTAAGGACGATTACAGTTTCCTTTAAGATCGTAATAAGATGCAAGATGCTTCGCTGATTTCAAGTCTACCCGTGTGTGAGTGTCTTTTCCTGTTGTAAATCTCCGTGTGAGACTCGAACGCTTCTACTTTTTTTCTACTAATAGACCGGAAAATCATCTATTTTTGAGCGATCATCAGCATGTAATGAACGATTTTACGCTAAAACGCCGAGCTGATCGAACATGACTAATCACATCTGAAATTTCCAGACAGCGGAGAGTTACCACCAATAAAGCCCAATTTAAAAGTAAAAGTTAGCTATTACAAAACGAACAAAATACCAAAACACGGTCTGTATTATCGTCATGAAATCTCGATCCAAGATTTCCGATCAATTTTTCCTTGTAGGTATCAAGTATCACTCGGGGAACAACAGCAGCAGCAGCAGGAGCAAGGGCAGCTTGATTGCCGACTGACGAGCCCGTCCATCGACCGATTTCCACTCACAAGTCAGAGTAATAATTTCGAGTGGAAAGAATTTCAGACCACCAAAGGTGCGCACACTGCCGGGGCTCCGTGCAATGGTCCGGTGGTCGCGTCGAAGCCACTTCAGCGCGAGCGAACCCCCTCTTTGTTTCTCTCTGACTCTTCCTTCTGTTCTGTTTCGTATATGTATACATACACACCAGGATCTCCGCTGCGCCAGAGAATTGAAGATTCATCTTCGGATCCTCGAGTCGAGAGTATCGAACGAATCTCTCGACGAGAGACACTTGACTGCAGTAAAAATCTCCAATGACTCGAAAATAAAAATGAAACGCAGACGGCTTCCACTAAATAAACCTCGAGAGTTTCGAGAAGGATAGAAGCGATGACAATAAAATGTCGGTTTAATCGCTCCTTCTGCCTTTCTTCGATACGATGCGATTGAGAATAATTTCTCTTACGAAACGATGCTTAATAAATAACCGAAATGTCAACACAAACACACTTTTTAATCGCTTTAATTGCCTTAATTATGTATATGACAGTATGAGAAAAATCTCTAGCCCCTGCTTTCTTGGACCTGCTTTGGCTGCTTATACTGTAAAGGCAAGTGAGTCTATACTCCAGGGCTTGTTTGTCACCGAACCTGATCGTGTCATTTTATACCAACAAATTTAACTCGATTATCAACGCAATATTGTGCGAAACCAAACTGCGTATCCTAAATGGAGAAAGACGAAAGAACATTTATTTTTCAGCTGTTTACACGGCTTCCACGTGTATCCCGAGTAACACGATACATTAATACGTCCAGATCGATCTGATGAAGATCTCGACGACAAGGTTTTTACAAATTCCGTGTCAGGTAAACGCGCCCCCTCGCTCGTAGGCGTCAATAGAGCTGAAAATTCGAGGCGCGCGAGATCCGGAGAACATTTTTCAGCTTCGGACCATTAATCACCGCGGTAAGGATTTTCAAATCGAGGCATTTAATCGTTGCTGCTCTTGAGGCGGCTCTCGATTTCAATGCGACTGCGTGAGCGGAAGAAAAAAAAGGTCCGCCGACGACCATTAGTCGTAACGCGGACGCGCGAACCTCTGATGTGTTCCGATGTTGACGGAAAAGCCCGTAAAACAGACCCACGTCGAGCCCCGGGATCACGTCGGGCTCGAGCCCTTATAAATGAATTTTCTACCACTGCGCGGAGAGAGATGTGTCAACGACTATACGTCTCGACTGGAAATTGACCAGTCATTGTGCGACTGATCTATCGTTCTTCCTGCGCGCATGTGCAGTGTTATATTGTATGGCTGGTGTGATAGTTCACTTACGTATTGAGAAGATGGAACTGGGGCTACATACCTGAAACAGACAAAAATAATTGTTAATAAAATTTGCGGCGAGGTCTTTGGCTATACTAGCGACTTTAGATGCGGTTCGTGCGCAGTTTCCGCTGCAATTACGTCGCTGAACGGCAGCCATTAAGCATATATCGGATTCGACTCGTAAGAGTATCGAAAAATTAAAAGCATTCTCGCGTACCCGCTTATCTCTCGGCTCCCCATAATAAATAGTCATCGGTATCAATTTTGACTGCCCAAAGATCAACATAAATCAAGCTCGCTAATAATCGATATGAAAAATGCGTCCCGCTCTCAGGTGCGTATCTCGCGCACAGTAGCGCATATCATCGAAGGGGGTCATCGTTCGACTTATGCCACATGCACACGACTGATGGATACATCGACGTGCCCTTTTCCGTACTCGGAAGGCGCGATGACGTGTTCCGATTGCGGTCGATCGCCGATGCCAGATACCGGCGCGACCCTATTAATAACAGCCGTCGCGCATTCATCGGAGGTGAGCGCGTAACCTGCATATAAGGAGGAATTGCCAAGCGCGAAGGGATATTCCGGTAGCCGGTCTAGGGTCCAATAAGGCTGGCGTTAAAATATGGTAATCGAGCTGCAAAATCGGCGTATCGACTACTTGACAAACGATGTGATGCCCTCGAGACCACCTACGGGCGCTGAGCATCTTTTTGCCTTCTTGTCTTGACTGCCGCTGCTACTGCCAGTTTGGCTTTCTCCCGCTGCGGATCATTTATTATAATCGCGGTTCTATGATAAGCGCATTGATTCGGTTCGGAAGCACGAAAACTTACTTGAAAAGGCTTCTGTAAAAATTGATGTCGAGTGCTCCATTGATTAATACCAACGAAGAGGCCCATCGGTCGATCGTTCTCGGAAGGGAAAGGTCATTCATATTTGATATTCGCTGTTTACGCTGTATAATTGATTAAAACCGAACGGAGATATGCGGTTTCGGAATATCTTCGCATACCAATAGGATTATACATCACGCCTCGCCGCGGAGAGCTTGTGCTCGATCGCCAGCGGGCTCTCGAGTTGAAAAAAGAGGCTCTCACCGATGCCTTATTTGCATCATTGAATTTATAGTCCGCGTGGCTCAAATCCTTGTATCGATAAAGTGCAGATTCCGTGTAAAATATTCCGAGTGTCGTGAGTGAGAGAATATGAAAATAAAAAGTCGCATTTCAGCGAGATGCATCGCCGCCCGATAGTAGCTATATGCGTATCCATACTGCATTTTTTATGACCATCTCGGCGTGGCTTGAGTTTCTAAATCAATCCTATTATACCAGCGAATAGATCTGCATCTGGATCGGTTCGATCAAGCCCGTGTCACTTTGTATCAAGATCCGGTTAGCTGTTGCGTGAATATTGGATCGGTAGTCTCCGATCATGTTTTGAGATAATGCTCTCGCTTATGATTCTACTTTTTTTGTAGTCCGCGCGCGTAAAAGGACAAAGAGCTAACGGACTCAATCGTAAGCGCGACCGCAGAAAGCTAGTAAAAGAGGCTTGTTACTTATAAAATGCGCTCACAGCGAGAGGATCGAAATTGCATTTGGTCGTGGCAGTGAAAAAAAAATGAATTTACTCAATAAAGCAGCAGCAGCAGTAGCCCTGGGAGTCCGAGCCGACTCGAGCCAAGAACAAGAGCGAGATGGGTATAGACGATGTAGTGCGTGTGTGTGCAAAGATGCGTGCGGCTGAGCGAGAGGGAAGAGATGAGCGTCCTCGTAATGACGGGACATAAATAACTCGGACGTTTACGCGCGCATTGATTTAAGCAAACTAATGATTTCACTTTGACCGGCCGGCGGGTAAGACCCGCAGACGCAACCGCCGACTGCCTGTCATATTGACATTTATATCCGCACGCGTAATTTACATGTCTACGAATGACAATTATGTCGCTCTCTCGTCTACCTCGCAGAACGCGCGCCTTGTGCCGGCTTCCCAAGATGCAATTGCACCTCGTATCCGCGAGTAATTATAGTATGCTGTCGAAACGACTCGACTAACGTATGAATTTGTAAGATCAAATTTTATCGCCGATAATTGCTCGCGCATTTTTACGGTCGTCACACGCTGGACGTAGTATAATAAAATAAATTTCGCTCTCGCGGATATAACTGATTTCTAAAATTACCGTTTTATCGCCGTTAAAAGATACCGCGAGTACATAAACTGCACCCGAGTCATCGAACGTTATTTCGTAGCCGAGAGCTCCGAAAGTAGCTGATGTCAGCCGACGCCGAGAAATCCGCGTTCGCGCACAGCGTATACGCGATAGGTATATATTCGAGGGCGGCGGGGATGTATACGCGAGACAATAAAGCTCGCGAGTGCGCATAAGTGAGAGCGGGAGAGCATTCAGTTAGCTGCTGCAACGTCCGATAAGTCTGAAGGGTCTGAGCTTGAGGAGATGACATTGACGGGCTAATGCGCGGGACTTAAAACGAAGCTTAACTCATCCGTCAGTACGCGATACATACTTAGTGTATTTGCCTAAGTCGGATTCGCATTGGACGCCGCCGGGATAGTAGCGTTTAATTTTCTCTCTGTCTCTAGCTTCCTTTCGTGTAATCTTGCTCGAACTTCCACTGTATACCTTGCCGCATTAATGCAACTTTTTCTTTTTCGTCCTCTAAAAGCTCTGCCTCGCGCGCGCGCTACTGCCACTTTGCCGAATTTCACCGAGGATGCAAATCTTCCTTGAGTGCTGCAGTTGCGCAATCGCTGAAAAACTCGCCTCGACTCGTAGCTATCCGAAGCCATCAATCAGAATAACGCGGGGCTCGAATAGATCGATCCGATGGTGGCGGACGATACTCTCGACCCAGATTCGCGCGCCGAGAGGTGCTCGTCGTCTCCTGACTGCTGCACAATATGTATTCCCGGCGGCGCAATCCCGGCTGTGGCCACGTGTACACGTATACGATGCACAGACGGGCGGGCCGTATACACTCTTATCGCTCCGGCAACATATGAATATTCTATGTTGCTTAAGTATAGGCCTGTGCCGGTATCGGGACATGCGGGGCGAGTGAGGCAAAGAGAGAACTGCACGACACAGAGAGAGAAGGTGAAATTCGCGTGCATGTGCGCCTCCGCCGAATGATTAATCGTTGCCGATAGACCGAAACCGGGTGTCTTGCGCGTATGCGTTTTCGCGCTGTCGAGGACACGTACCGGCATTACTCCAGAACGCTAATTCAGTCCGGTAATAACTCTGATTTACGCGCCGCCGGGCTGCCGTCGGCCGAGGTGACGATTCGCCCCCGTCGATCCTTCCTTTCCTCTTCCGTATCGCGATCGTGTCACCTTTCGGACTATCAGAGGCCATTATGTTACAATGTACGAAACGCATTGACATTGCGCTCTTCCAAATCCGAGAATGACTCGAAACTCCGAAGACAAAGAACGCGAACTTTTGCTTCCTCCTCAAGAGGAAGCTTTGTAATAGTAAAATTTTCAGTTTTGCTAATACTTCGTGGAAACGCATTTGGAGGTGTTTGGAGTACGAATCATACGTTTTTAGAAAATGTCCGTGCGGATGGCTGTGTGTGTGTGTATCTACGTATACCGACATAATTTTGGAACCATGCGACGGATCGTAATAAAATTTGACATGCATATATTTTTTCTAATTCTGAATTTAGGTCATTTTTTGTTTTATGATTCTGACCATTTTATGGCCTTATTATAGCCATTTTTCTATTTTTGAAAAAATATTTTTGCTTTTTTATAATGATATGATTTATACAATATATTCAACAACAGATTTTCTAGATTGACCGATCTCATTTTTTACGATATAAAAGGTAATTTTTCGATAAACATATATAACTAAAAAAATAAATAGTTAAATGTTTTGAAAAAATTCATGACAAATTTTAAGCAATTTTGGCGACTAGTTTTTGAGATAAAAATCAAAAACTAAAAAAAATGTTTTTTTTATGTCGTACGATTACGGGAGTAAAAAGGTTTAAATTGAGTTGAAATTTTAGGAAAAGATTGATCTTTTGATCACTTCGGCTAGGTTCTTTTTGTAGCTTATGAAACCTTTTAGTTTAAAAGATATTAAGATTCAAATTCTTCAACTCTCACCCTGTATACTCTGTGTGACTGAACATTATTATTTTTGTTAAACCATATAATTTGATAATTAAAGCTTAGTATATTTTGAGAGTTTTCATGGTTTTATAAAATGTCCGTGCAGATGGTTTTGTCTGTGTGTGTGTATGCGTGCGTGCGTGCGTACGTGCGTGCGTGCGTACGTATACTGTTATAATTCTGGAACTACGTGATCGATCGTAATAAGATTGGACGTGCATATATGTTTTCTGATTTTTTAAATCAAAGAATGAGTTGATTGTCCCATGTAATTATCTTCCACTAGCAGAATAGGAGGAAGCTAAGTGCCAATGACTTGGCAGCGGTTTTTTATCTCACAGCATCCGGAAAATGTGTGTACACGCGCGTTCCAGCGTCATCAAGGAAGATCCGTCGTCCACCGCGTGTTCGCAAGAAAAAGAGGTAACGTCGAAGGGGTGTCGCACGAACGTTGCAAGCTCTCCCGATCCGCTGCGCGCGCTTTCTTTCCTGAAAAGACTACGTGTCAGGGACGCCTCCTTCCGGTAGTTAGTCATCGGCCAGTAATTTATCACTGGCGCGTCACGTGACTGTGCGCAGCCGCCGCATAAGCCGCACTTGCTATGCGCGTACCGCGACGACGAAGCTCAGTGTGCTCGCGCGCGAGCTTGGGCCGATTACATATCATTACCGTCGTATTAATTAATTACGCCGCAAACTCGTGCAGACACACACACACACACACACACACACACACACACACACACACACACGGCTTCGAAAGAAAATTAACCACCGCCGGGAGACGTAGCATCAGTAGCAGCCGCTAATTCGTTGGCGAGTTAAACGAGCCTTTGATAAGGTGCTAATGATTTACTTTGGCTTCTGCCTCCGTCTACTATGCGCGACGATGATTGCAGCGGCGGCGAATAAGAGTCAGACGCTTATTTCCTCGCGCGGTGGAGCGTCTCCGACACCCAATGGGTTGTACAGGCTCAGACGGCGGCGCCGAGTGCTCTGTTTCTCGATTACAGCTGAAATCCCCCATAGATCCCCGCGAGCGTAGGCTCGCTCGTGCAGTAAAGTAGCGTGGGTGACACGCGGCATGATGGACTGTGAAGCAGGTGCAGTCGCTCTCTCCCCCCACTGTGCGCTCTCGAACGCATTTAAGCTACTACTTCGCTTTTGCCTCTTCGTCTTTATCCGGCGTCGCAAGCACTTGGCGATTCGCGGCTAACGACGCATGTAGGAATGCCCGCCGTCGAACCGCGCGCTGCTCTTTTTCGCTTTCTCGCCGCGTCTTTCTTCGCTATGTTGCTGCTGCTGTCGCGTTTTTTCCTCTTATTCTAGCTACCCCCACTGCTGCCGCCGTCTCCTGATATATCTTCGTTTGTAGATCGTCGCAACTCGCAAGGCCACTCCGGAATATATATGTCCGCGCCGGCAAAAAGCTCACGAGTGTCGTCTATAGTGGATATCCCGCTCTTTTTACTGTGCCCCTAGCTTTGCAGTGTTTACTCACGCGTTTGCGCGAATCGCGAAAAGCTAATCCGCTGCGTGATTTGCGATGAACCCTTGCTTAGCTATAAGCTCCACGTACGCGTCCTATATTTAAGAAGGCTTTCTGCTTGTTTTACAACTCTCGACACGATGAAGAACGATTTATAGTCAGCTATTTACGTTTTGTAGAATTAAAGCTTCTCAATCACTGATCGACCACACAGTACAGCAGCGAATACATCCGGGTATTCCGAGAACGATCGCAGGGAGGTGGGTCTGTCCGCGTGTGCGATTCTCTCTCTGGCTGCAGTCTTAGAAATGCACATCCACACCCTGTCCCCTCGCGATCGGACAACGCTGGATATATGCGACTAATAAATCAGCGGACCTCCGAGTGGCGACAACGCAGCACACGCGCGTTACGCTACACTGTAGCTTCCTTCGGACTGAGAGAGAGAGAGAGAGAGAGAGAGAGAGAGAGAGAGAGAGAGGGAGAGAGAGTAAGTATGAGAAATAAATAGAGATGGCCAAAGGGAGAAAAGCAAGCTGCATCCACGTGTGTGCGAGAAGAAAAAAAAGAAGAAGAGACTCGCACATACAGAGAGAGAGAGAGAGAGAGAGAGAGAGAGAGAGAGAGAGAGAGAGAGAGAGAGAGAGAGAGCGCGGGGTGCTGAGCGTGCGCGAGTTTATTGCTTATTTAACCGGTTCATGGATGCAACGACCGGATCGCCGGGGAGAGGGGTACGCATGCGTACGCGCGTACACCTACCTATGTGTACACTGCTGCGCGCCGTCGGGAGAAAAAGACCTACGTCTTCTTCGCTTTTAACGCGAGTTTGCGCATGGAGAACAGCGGAGAACGCTGCGTCAAGGAATTCGCGGGAGTAGAACCCAGAGGGAGTAGGGTGGGGAGAGAGCGAAACGTGCGAAACGGCTCTTAACCGGGAATCTCTACACCGGGTGGTCCTTTTTATCTGCTTTTAATCTACGCGCGGCTCCCTCTAACGAATTAATCTTCGCCCTTGCAATGCAAATATTTATCTTTCGGGAGTATAAATTTTTACTGTATCAATGGCTTCCAAGATAAATGTTGATTATTATTTTTTGCTCTCCGTCTCGCTGCAGCGCACAGAGTCAGTCGGTGGTTCAGGCGGTCCATTTATTGCCCGGGAGAGCCACAAAGCCCGTGAAAAATGACTTCTCGAAACGCCGCCGCCTGCGCGGATTCTCGATTTAAATTGATTTCTCGCGAGATTACTTCGAAAGTGGAAAAGTATAATAATCATCATCAGTCTCGCGATAAACCGGTGGCATTGGCAGAGACGCGCGCGAGAACCGCTGAATATAAGTAGCCTCCGCGCACTCTCGCTCTCGATTACAAAGTGCGAAAAAACGCAAGCACGCGAGCGAGAGAGAGAGAGAGAGAGAGAGAGAGAGAGAGAGAGAGAGAGGGACTGAGGTTATTTATAATGAGCGGTAATAATGACTTCTGGCTCGGTATCACGGATCCGAGTTCAAGGAAGTCCACACTCGCGCATACGCGGTGCGCGAAGTCGAAGCAAAGGGCCCCCTCCCCTCCCTGTCTTTCGATGGGCCGTGCCAGTTCGCGGAAGCTAAATAGACCACGCGACGGAGTAATTGCAGTCGGCATCTCGCGAATATAAGCGCCGCGAACAAGAGAGAGAAAAAAGGGGACCAAGTACGGCGCGCGCGCGCGGCTCGACTTCATGCCATCCCCTTTGATCCTTCTTTTTATTTGGATCCGTGTGTATGTACGTGTCCGTGCAGTATGCGGCCGATGATTTAAGAACGTGGTATACATACGCGAAACTTTATTTAAACGCGCGGTCGCATCTAGGGCTTATTTATTGGCGGTATTAAGAGATCCCCCGGCTCTGGGGCTCGCGGAAAAATTGACCGGAACGAGCTGAAAGTTGTCAGCGGCGCGCGTTATTGCTTCAATTTGACTTGGATTTATTTTCGGACACAGTTTGATCTCCAGCTTTGACGCGCACGACGTTTATTTCCACCGCATAGTTTCGCGGCCGCTATAGCTGCAGCGTAATAATAAACGCTGATGTATACGAGCGCTTGTACATCATACTCTCGCATATCATAATGTATGCGCGGACACGGTAAAGGCGCGAGGAAGAGCGTGGGTGGCAGCAGATCGGAATTGGCCGGCGAAGATCGACGCGGCGATAATTAAAGTATCTATTCGGTTGAGTTCGATTATGGAAGCTCTCGAGGCTCTTAGGTCGCATCTCGCACACACACACACACACGTGCTCTTGAGAGTATATAACGGCAGCGCGTGCAACGCTCGAGGCCGAACGACGTTGGTGATCCGCACGCTATGGGCACACACGATGATCATCCTTTCACTTATCGATGGGATCGCGCGTGAAATTCTCTCACCTGGCTTTATAACACACTCGGCGCGGCTTATCCGAGTGCCTGATCTGTAACCTAAAAGCTAAAAAGAGCTGATATGCATGTGCACGTATACGTGCGGCTCGGAAATCACTGCACTTCGGCTGTCCTTTTTTCCCTGTGACGACTCGATTGTCTCGTCTCTCGGAATAGAAGAGCAGTGAGGTATAACCGAGGTAATGATAGAAGCTGGTATGTATCTGGATTGTCGGAAGGTGTAATGGTCGCGAGCGCGCGAGAGGTAATATCGGAGCGACGTTGTGTGTGTGTGGGGCCGCTGGACTATTAGTAATTGATTGGTCATACCCCGTGCCATTACTCGTTCGAACCTCGGCAGACGAGGCTCAGCCTTCCGTAAAGCCCTTGCGTCGTATAGTATGTGTGTGCAACGTTCGGAGAGCGTATCGCCTCGGGTGTCAGGCCTTACTACCGCCAGGACTTTATGCGCCCGTTGTTACAGTCATCGCCCGTTCCTGCAATTACACCAATGGCCTCTCGCTCGCTCTTACTCTTCCTCCGTTCCTTCGGACAGTCTTTCTTGCCCGTCGTACTTTTCTCCATGGTGTAGCCAAAACAAACATTGTCCCGCGCGGAAAGAGCTACTTATTCTCTATAACTCAAAACACCATTACAACTTTTTCGCACTTTCGGAGAATTTATTGGCCGAGCTCCCGCGCCGGAGAAAGAGAGAGATACCGTTCCGATAATTTTTTTACTCCTGCCTTCCTCAGCGCGCGGTTTTTGTTGGGCATAAAATATAACACTGCAAGTATGGACGTATGGTAAACGACAAACATCGTTTCGTTTCGAGGGACGCATAAAACCCGAGCGCTCTCGGAGAAGCGTCTGTGCGGTTAATTTTGTTTAAAATAGACGTGCGGGCAGTGAAATTAAAATATTATAAAGACAAATGGCATTTAAGACGGAGCAGAGGGAGAGTCGAAAAAAGCAAACAAACCGCACAACGAAACTCTCGACGCGCGGTCGCGCCATGTGCGAAGGAGCGCGCGAGTACAAAGGAAAAGTAAGAGAGAGGGTATAGTGTGTACCGCTCGCTGCAAGCAGGAAAGAAAAGCAAAGAGGCTCTGTTGCGTCAAGGAAGACCGCGTCATAAACAAAGCCAATAAAATATTACATACGGCTGCGGAACGACTCACACGAGCATCCCCGCGCGCGCGCGAAAAAAGGACGAGGGGAAAAAAGATGATCCCTCGAGCGCGGTCAGTGTCGGGTTGTAATAACGGCCGCAACGCATAATTGCCAGAACGATTGAATTTCTATATTACCGCGAAGGCTCGCACGAGCGCGGAGACGTATGGCTCTCTTCGCGGCGCGTGCATCTCCCGAGAGCCGAGGCGATTAATCCATTCCGCGGCTGCAGCTTTTCCAGCGACTTTCGATATCGCTCTCGTCGGCCGCCGATTCGCGCCATAAGACGGGCGCGTGGATACGAGCCAAAGAGCTGGGAGAGTATAAGTAAGAGAGAGAAAGAAAGAGAGAGAGAGAGAGAGAGAGAGAGTGAGCTCGCGCGGCAATGAGTTACCGGGCGGAGACTATAACTCGCACGGTGATATACGGCTGTATCTCGGTACCATTTGGCAGACGTAGATATATTATACGCATACCGCCGCGACGTAAATTTATTTATTCTATAATTATCGCGTACAATTGGTAATGCCGTATTTACAGGCCAAGGATTCGAGCGGCGCGGTCGAGCGAAAGTGTCGACGAATCAACCCCCGCGAACGCGGCGATATGATTTGGTATTCGGTGCGCACGAGAGCGGTTACGAGAGTACACACAGCAATTTGTCAATCCGAAAATTCAATGGAATCAATGCGCGTGGCGGTGTGAAATTATTGCGAGTATTATAGGCTGGGCTGCACCGAAGGTCTCAATTTGAGATACCTCCCACGCAGCCCTGTCCCCCGATAAATATATCCCCGAGACCGGCATGATGAAATCAGTATAAACAGTTTGTGTAGATACGTGCGCCGATTCGATTTGATTGAGACGCGCGGCGCGATGCATTGTTGCGGGCCGCCGCGGCCGCCACACAAGAGCGGCATAAGGGAAGTCCCGACGGCTAATTGAGGGTATCGACGGCTCCAGAGGGCTGGACGCGAAAGACGGAACACAGACAGAGAGAGAAAGCGAAGAACAGTAGTATTGCACACGAGTGCAATAATAATTGCGGCGCGGCAATGCAACATATAGTTAGGAGCCATCCGGCGCCGCTCTCGCGGTGAAGATGAAAGATTCCGCGTATAGTCGTCGTAGTCGTCGAACGGACAGACAATGTGTCCCGGTCTCCTTCGCTTCCCATGGACTTTAAGGGGTTAAACTCGGGCCTCTGGCATTGATGGCTCAATGTGTGTGCGCAGTGCCCTCTCAGCTGTCCCTCTGTGTCTTTCTCCGCGGCCCCATTCAGCCGTGCGGCCGCATGAAAACCGAAAGACACACCCTTCGCGGGTGGAAACTTTGTATGCGCACGCGGTTGGCTGTGTCTGTGCAGTGCACGTGTACGTGTACGCGGCCGCAAGCGTCGTTGGTGGCGGCATGAAGTCGTTGCTCGCATTATTTGTGACGTACCGATACCGTGTAATCACGGAGACAAGAGGGGGACGAGCGCTGCAGCCGCAATGCACCGCTTCACGCTATGGGAAATGCACGTGTGTCATTAAGGCCCTTCGTCGCCGTCGCTGCCGCCACTCTTCTTCCTCCTTGTGCACAATCGACCTTTCAAAAGAAAACTGATTTTAAGACAACCCCGCAAAGCCTGTCATTACTTTATGCCCTGCACGATATATTTATTTCCCAGACTCGACGTACTGCACGCGTCTTCTCGATATACACGACTTTCGTCTCACCGATTCTCGCATTTTTCAGCTCATCGGATACTAAAAGTAACCATATATTATATTAGAAAAACTTGTGAGACGCAAAAGTGCAGTTTAGCTGCCAGCTGTAACAGTTGTAGCATGAGCAGCCTCTAAGCAGGTCCAATAAGGCAGTTTTGGCGTAGCGACACGCCGCCTATATATATACACACACACACACACACACACACACACATCCTGCGCGGAGGTTTTGATTGAGAGTTATAGGAAAGTGCCTATGGGCCACCTATCTCCATTAGCCAGAAACTAAGAAAGCCGGAAAATTGAAGCGATGAGTGAGAAGCTAGTCCAAAACTGAATTAATCTACGGCTATTGGGGCTTGAGTCTACTTAATATACGACTATAATTCATATATTTGTGCACCACTAGCATGGTAAATCTCTTTTCTCGGTCGGGAACCTACGCAAGCAGAGAATAAGAGAAGGATAGAAACAGAGAAAGGAGAGGCGAGACGCCAGCCGTGCTCGCCGTGTACCTCCTCATCCTCCTCGAGAGCATCTCCGTGCGTGGAGCACGTCCGTCTTGCCCGCGCGGACGCTCACAATAGCTTCTGTTTAGAGCGGCTCGCTCCTGGGGGCTCCGGGACGTCCGAGCCCGTAATCCAAGTCTCTCAGCCGGCCATCTTATGCCGAATAAATCATCGCGAGAGACGTCAGAGAGATATCATTGAATCGGTTGACGGCCAGCGCCAGGCTTGACACACCGCGGCGCGGCTCTCTCCGAGAAATATATCGCCCGCGCGCATTTGCATTGTTTACGTCTTTCCCCCCGCCTGCCCCGACAGATCCTTTGTTCGGATTGTTTCATACGTCAATAGTATATGCAGCGTCAAATTTCCTCTCCTTCTTATCAGTGGATACTCAATTCCTGAGAGGAAAATCGCCTACGAATTGAAAGCCAATTTATTTCGAAGATAGCAGCTAAACGGTTCCAAGTGTCGACACTTTGATTCTCGATAAGTCAATGTTTGAAAAAGTGGACGCTTTGTCTCGCCAGTATAGAGCTTGTCACGAGCCCGAGCGCCTAGGTGAACTGCGTATCAATCAGACGTCGAGAAGGGGCCACATTGTCTTTCGAGCGGGGCAGATAAAGGACGTCCGACTTCCTTCCAAGTGGCCGGCCCTTCCTGTGCTGCCGGGAGTTTACTCTGTGTCCAACAACCAGAAGCTGTAAGCCAGTGACCGGGACCACCCGGCTACAATAGCTCCGACAGGGATCTTATTGATGCGATAGCAACTTACTGAAATACCCGAACCCGCGAGTTTGCACGCTGTACTGCGGACTAATTTCTTCGCCCTTCATCAAACTTGAGAGGCACGTTGAAACGTTGAAATCTTCATTCGATTCACGCGAGTTCCGTTGTACGCGATATTAGGCAATGTATTAGAAATGGAGCGTATTTAAAATATTTGAAATAACTGACAAGCGATAGTCCCACAAGAGTTGTTTATAATTTGGCTAGGACTTCACGAGGTGCATAGGGACTCTGCAAAAACAACAGAGACTCGGAGGATACAGAAGCGAGAAGACAAGGACGCTGGGGATAGAGCGAGAAGCTGCAAAAAAGGAGGGAATAAAGTGAAGAAGCAGAGGGGGGAACGGCGGCCGCTCATCTTGGAGGGCTGAGTACACAGTAGCAGACTTCTCATATAATGCGATATAATCACCTGGCATGACTACACACTATCTGATCCGCACACACACACCAATCACTGACAGGGCCCACATTTGAATCCTCGACGATCATTACTCACTGCTCCTGATATTACTTCAATTCAATCAGTGTCTTGCCACTGGCTTGCGCTTGGCCGCCAGAGAGAGAGAGAGAGAGGGAGAGAGAGAGCAAGAGGGACAGAGAAGAGATCATCGACGCACTCTCTCGACTGTATATGCCTGCGTTACACGGTTAAGTGCGCGCACACCTATACAGCCTCGCACGCTGTATCTCCTCCTGAGTGTGGTAGCGGCCGCTACTGCTGATGATGAATAGTTTGACCACCTCAGGAATGCAGTCCCGAGGCATCATCGACGTTATTGGTTTCGCGTCGAGCTGACGAATGCGCCTAAGGACTTGCGAACGCGGAATGGCTTCGAGATAAGAACTACTGCTTCGCGGTCGTATATTTTCTCTGCCCTTTCGAATTCATTAAAAATATCATCGGCTTCGTCTGATCGGACCCCCAATTCTCACGTCCCTTCTTATTATTGCCGGCGCGCGTCCAATTATAATTTTTTAACGAAAAATATTTTCAAACAAACGAATAGTTTATTTTACAGTCGATTCGCGAAAATACGGCGAATCCCGCGAGACGAAAAAGGAGCGACTCATCAAAGAGAAGTATAAAACAGCACGAGTCTTCGAAATGGCATTGGCATTGTGCGCCGAGTATATCTTCCCATCGCGCGCGGCGGCCACATTATATACATGACGATCGTCCTGCCTTCAGCAGCTGATAATCCGCGGGCTCTCCGCCGCCGTCTCTCGACTTTCGCATCATCTCTTCTTTCTCCCTCCATCTCGGCGAGTCGGCGAGCGAGTAATTCCAAATTGGTAATCACGCGATGGCGCCAAGCTCTCGCAGCCCGTGAGCAATCTCGCGTCTTGTTGTTCGGTTCTTAAAGGCAAAAGGTAGAGAGAGAGAGAGAGAGAGAGAGAGAGAGGGATCCCTCCTCGTGGCTCTCAGCGGCGGCAGCAGCAGCAACCGGGAGTTGCATCCGTGCGCGGGGATGATGATGATTGTGTGTGGAACGGAACGTTCTGGTAGCGCATCAGAGGTTTGTCTTTGTGACGGGCCGACGCGAGCGGCTACCGAGATACGCGCTGAATTATCTACTGCAGCGAGCAAACGCGATAGTCCCTTCGACCGCCGCGCGCGCCAGCGAGCCGAGAGAGGGATATATACCCACGGATACAATCATCTTCTTCTGCGCGCCTCGCTTCTTACTCTCGCTCTTCTTTTGCGCCGGCCGCCGCTACTGTCTACTATATACCTCGCTGCATGTTCTCGTATTCGTTTTTCACTTCCATTCCGAATTGTGTTTGTCGGCTGCCTATCGACGTCTGTCTGACCATCACGTCTGTATCTACTCGCGCCCGGTGTATCAGGTTTCGCACGCCTTCGAAATTGCTTCAAAGTTTATATATAAATACGCGAAATTTATTTGCGACAGTCGTTCTGGCACGGAGAGTCTTTTTTCGAGCGCTCGTCTCGAGTTTCAGATTGTTTCGCATCTCGTGCAGATAGTAATAATAATAATGGCAGCAATGAAGGTTGTTCGGAAAACGAAGTCAGACGTCTTGATCGAATGACACGTGAAATGAGCACGAGTTTCGCCAACAGACAAATCGCGACGTGCCCGCGGCCAACGTTAATCGATGTAGCGTCTGTCAGTGACGGATTCGCGCAATCCCTGAAGCCGAAACCTACCGTGTGAATTCCACGTCGCAGCTCGTAGATGAAGCGTCTCGCACGCCCGTGCGCTCTTGTTTCTCCGTTTTTATATTCGTCTCGGCTCAGTCGTCCTCCTCGCTGTCGCCCGTTTAATTAAGATTACTCGCGCGCAATTTGAATTTACGTGAAAGTATTTAGGCCAAGACTGAGCGCGTTTAGAGTCGAGCGTTGTTGCGCATCTCGCATCGCGACACTCAAGAGGCGTCGAATTATCATTTTTAAATTATACGCCCTTCGTCGAGAGGAATGCGCTGCAGCTGATGTGTTCGATACCGCCAATTTTCAAACGTGCCTTCCCGGAATAACGAAAGATAAATCCGATCCGCGCTCGCTTGGACCAAACGATAAATCCTGCGGTAAGACTCGTCCGCTGAATCGTAAGCGGTCAAATAAACAAAATTACAAGGTTGGTTAATGACATTCCCTCTCTTCTATGCTGTCTCTCATTCTGCCCCTTCTCAACAGCAGCAGCAGCTCTTTGCTCTCCCTTTCTCGACAAACGACCTACCGAATGACCGCACGCGAAATGCGCTTCTCACTGATTTTTCGTACATCAAAGTTTTTCTCGCGAAGGGGAGGCTGATTTATTAAAAATTCCGAAATTGCTCTTTGGGGGACACAGTCCGAAAACGAAGCTCGTTTTCAATTTCCATAATAGAACGAGTGGAAAGGAAAACGGAGACACGACGACGAGGCGAAACAAAAGCATTAATTGTTGAAATTCGAAAAGCTTTCATTGCAGCGGCTGGAGTACGGCTGGAGAGCGTAGACTCGGGTCAATGAGCAAAAGTGAAATAGCACTCGAGCTGAAGCTCGAGCTTTGCCCCTTCGGGTCGTAGTAGAAGAAGCGGCGGTAGTATAGCAGCATATAGAGAGCGACAAGAGACGGGTATAGAGTCCTCGCGGCGTCGGCGGCTGCTGCTACTGCTGCGTCCCTCGCGATCCCGATGGCAGTGTTTGCATTTCGTTATATTCAATTGGTAGACTGGCCGACAAGAAGCGAGAGGAGAACAATGGTATTACGATATTTATTTGTCCGTCAGTCGGTAGGAGCGCGCGTCACGTCCCGAGGGCTCTTGGCTTTTTTCAGAGCTGCTGCTGCTGCTGCTGCTGTCAGTGTTGCACTCCCTGCTCGACACTTTTTCGTCTTTTCCCCGGGATCATAATAGTCCCTGGAAAAATTCACGACAATGACGCTATCGAGTTTCTCTCTGCTTGCTCGCTCGCCGTTCGCTGCTCTCGGATATACAAGTCTGCCTCCTTCTCCAGCGTGTCAAGCCTCTTTTTTTGCAGGAACAAAAAAAATCCTCATCAAGAGATCGCTACACGCGTTTCGTAAACATTCTCGAAACAATAAAAACATCCTCTCGCTTGCGAATCGATGGAGTGTCCCGTTTTGTATTTCCGTAGCGGAGTTTTTCAATCGTGGGATGCATAAACAGCGCGTACATATTTTTCTCAGGACGTTAAAATGATAATTTAAATTGCCAAACGATACCGGCAATAGCATCTGAATCATTGCTCGGAGGGACTCAGAGGTACGACGACCCTCGTTTAAAGAGCGTTGCGTCATTCCTTTTTTCCATATAGGCCGAAAGCGCGACAGTGAAGTCGGATCCGGGGGGGACTTGCAGAGGATAAAGTTCGGAGGTTCGCATTCATCGGAGCCTCGCGGATTTTAATCAAGCTCCGATCTGAGAGCAGGATTCGATGGAATTGCCGCGAGATGGTGGCGCGTCGCCACGGGGGTTCGACACGTACAGCAGTGAGGCTCCACTCGCTCCGTCTTTCTCCCCCCCCCCCCCCCCCCCCCCCCCCCCGCG
>CM053168.1:55457013-55477665 GCA_012977825.3 Pteromalus puparum
CCCCCCCCCCCCCCCCCACGCCACTGTGGGATCACCGATTTTATGGGCCACCTTTGATGTTTAATGAAGGAACTTTACGAGCGCCGGATTGTTTTAAAGAATCCGCGGACAGCCGATAATTTTTGTTGCGCGCGTTCGCTTCCCCTCACTCTCCTCTTTTTCGATTTCTCGCCACTACGCCGGTGGCTTCGCTCCGCAACATTTCACGACATTTACGAAACGTTAATTGGTATTTATCTTGGGAAGGACGCCGAACGTTTTATACACGAAGGCGTATTTTTTGCTTTACGACACACACGACCGCCGCCGTCGCTGCCCCTCGTAAACTGCATTTATCTCGTATTTTCTTGATTCCGAAGCGCTAAAGCATTCGCGCGACGGACCGCCAGCGACTCTGGATTATCGGGGCTCGCTCTTTCTCTCTCTCGCTCTCTCTCTCTCTCTCTCTCTGGCCATTGTATTATACGACTTTTTAATTAATATCCCCGCAGCGGGAAATTGAATTAGCTTTCGATTAATCAGCCGAACATGCACACGCGGCGGTGGTGGTGGCGTATATTTACCGGCCGCGAAACTCGCGCTCGCGCGCGACGTAAGTTGGGGAATGAAATTTTAATCTGTTCCGGTATTAGTTATGGATCCACATTCGTTATTCGCCGCGCCGAAACTTGCGCCGCATGCATACACCGGAATCCCACCCGCTGATGCAGCCAGCACGGCGCAGTGGAGTATCGGCCCCGGACGTACAAATTGTCTTGTTTTATAGGCGCGAACTCTCTGGCCCTCCGGTCGTGATGTACAGCAGCGGTAACACTCGACAAACCAGCTGCAGAGCTTCTTTCTCCCTCCTCCGATCGGCCAAATCGATTCCGGTCGTTCCCGCATTCTCTCGTTGCCATTATGCAGCCTTCGATACTTTATACCTCACCGAGCGTCTCGGGCCGAATGAATAATCGCGAAGAGCCTTTGAGTACTGCAAACGCGGGGGCTTCGGAAAATCATAAATTTTTCTTAATATCTGCAACGGATCAAAGTTGAAAGTTTTACAAATGACCCCGGGAGCAGCCGCACGATAATTGCACGGAAAGTCCTTCCCCGCATCGGAGAAGGAGAGAGCTTTCGCGATACGGATCGCCGGATTTTCACCATTTATCAAATTCCCGGGATTCATTTATATTAGAATATTATCGGAATCGTAGAGGGCAAGAGAGCGAGTCCTCTATTTAGCAGCTGTCCGCGAGTGAAATACCCCTCTTTCAACTTCTCGGCCGATAGTGCTCCACCGGCATCGTTGGCCAGCAGCAGCAGGAGCGCCGCGACGCCGTGTTTCGGGGGTGGAGAGAGAATAGGGGTGGAGGACGAGGTGTTCCGGCGGTGGTGATAACCCGGCTCGATCCATCACTGCCTCGCGGCGGCGAGGCTCGAACCGTTACACTCGGGCTCGTCGGATATTGTGCACGTGCGTGCTCGCCGCCGCCGCCGCCGCCGCCGAGTTCAGCCCAGGTGGAAATCATTAAAACTTATCGTTAAAACTCCTCCAAAATAAACAAGTGTAAAGCGCAGACGGCCCCGGCAAATGTGTTCAAAGAAAGATGTGTGTGTGTGTGCGCGCGCTCGAGTGCGCGATATTTCGACCTTATAACGTGAGTCTTTACGTTGCGCCCCCTTAACGAGCTCCGTTCGCGCCTTAATTCATTAAAATAATCGCCGATAAGACCTCGTCGCTTGATTCTCGATATACCGTGCTATTAACAATTTTTTAAATAAAACGACCTAACGAGCGTTTTTTTAAATATACAAGGGCCTCGCGCGGCTGTAATTTTCGCGTTGTCAATCGAGTCTCCTGACGTGCTCGCAGATATCAGGTCGATCAGAGTGAGAGCCAGGTGTACGCCTCGAGGTGGTTCGTGGGCGTATATAGCGCCGCCGCCGTCGTTCGAAAGGGCAATTAAGAGTAAAGCGAGCGAGAGAGAAGGTAGAAGACGCGATAAGGCGCCGGCAGCGCTTGACCTATAAGAAAAATCGACGAGTCGCTCGAAGCATACGTGTATACAGAGCTCGCCCTCGCACTGCTGCTGCTGCTGCTGTTGCCCCTCTCCTTTTCGCTTCTTTCTTCCTTCCTTCCTGGCGATTCATTTGCCCTGCCCGACACGCAACGTCCATGCGAAATCACGGGTCGTCTACATGCGCTAGTGTACGTGTGTGTATCTGTATGTGCGGTCGGCAAACACCATACACGCGCCGATTACTAGCTGTAGATACAAATAAACA
Organism: Pteromalus puparum; assembly: GCA_012977825.3. Taxonomy (NCBI): domain Eukaryota; kingdom Metazoa; phylum Arthropoda; class Insecta; order Hymenoptera; family Pteromalidae; genus Pteromalus; species Pteromalus puparum. The sequence continues at coordinate 55,459,285 of CM053168.1, forward strand.
CTCGGCCGGTCGCGTTCTCCCTCGATCGAACTATAAAACAAATAGAGCCGCGCGAGCCGACGCGAGTTCCGGCCTGTTTGCTTATACAGGTGGGCGTTATTTACGCAGAGTTTATATTGTATTAAATTTGAATTCCGCATTACATTCCGATTTTATACCGAGTCAACGTAATTAGTTTCTCAAAACTGTGCAATAATGAGGATCGAAGAAAGATTCATTATTGTATATTAATATATAAAAGAGGTAGCTCCATCAGTGCATTCCGTATTCATCGAGCGAGCAATTTCAGTCTGGAAAGCATAATTAAAATTTCAGCAAAGGGATCGAAGATAAAGCTTAATTTTATTGTTGGCGTATTGAGCGGGGTGTATAGACAGGCTAATCTCATTACGCAGCAGTCCCTAATAAAGTTCAACGACGGGCAACGGCGGCACTCAAAGGAAATTGAAGTCCACGCGCGCGCATACACGCACGCACGTATGCAGGGAACGTCCCGAAAAGAGAGATAGCTTATATTCGGATCCGCGAGTAGCGACTTTCGAGGGTCGTCGCGCAGCACCGGCGATTTATTTTATCGAATGTTAAAATTCATGCAGGCAGCGACGCCCTCGTTTAAATAGCGAAAGGGACGACGACGGTGACGACGACGAACGAGAAAGAGAAAAGCGCGAGCCTAGTGCGGGAAAGCAGCAGCAGCGAGAATTTATCCTTCGGCATTTAATTAATTCGCGGGGGCGCGATAAATTTTCAGTAATGTATTTGATTAAAGGATAATGCTTCTGGTATTCCGTCTCTCGTCCCCGCGCAGCCTCTCTTTCGACTAGTCGCACACGCGCGTGTAGACTCTCCCTCCCGTTTCACCCTTTCTTTCGGTCTCTCCCGCTCTCTCCTCTTTTATGCATGCTCGCTGCTGTCTTCGTCTCCCGGCGGCTCTCTCTCTCTCTCTCTCTCTCTCTCTTTCTCTCTGCTCTTTCTCCCGCCCTTCGTTCGGTTTTGTTTTTGCTTTTGATCATCTTTTCTGCATGCGAATGTATTATACCTAGATCTCCCCCCTGGGAGCGAGAGCTGCGCGTTCAACTAACTCTCTATCTCGCGCGCTGTCTAATAACTGCGAAACGAAAATATCCTTTCGGAGCTATTTGATTTTCCCTCCGCCGCGCATTTACTTTCCAAATACCGCGCCCGGATAAACACTCGGAATAATAATGGTTCTTCGAAAAATACAACAATAGTCCGGCTGTTTTGTTCTCGGCGGCTGCAGCCCTCTCGTAATTTTAAAAATACACACACAGAGCGTACACACAGCCGGTCGACGTTTCATCTCATTAATTGCTAACTCCTTCGCAAATCCATCCCGCCTTTTTTCCAGCTCTTAGCCTTATTTTCGCCGCCGCCGCCGCCGCCGCCGCCTCCCTCGATCTGGACGGGTGAGAGAGAGATAGAAAGCTGGACGAGCCCTGCGAGTTATATGTGGAGGATTTAATTAATCCCCTCGGAGTGCGCGCACAAGCGCTCAGGTGGGGATCTTCCCTTAATGTCGATAATACGCGAGCGATGGTCCGGCGTTTTTGTTTTCGGAGCGAGAGAAAGAGCTGCGCGTAAGATATACCGGCTCTCGGAATTGAAAGAGTAATAACGGCGGGAGCGATAAGAGAGTCGATTTTCGCGAAACCTCGTGTGCGAGAAGAGAGCCGGCTTAGCGGCGCCCGCGCGTACGTACTTATATTATACAGCCGCAGTGCTCTCTCCTCTCTATGCAATCGAAAGAGAAGGAGAGGGAGATGAAACGAGCGACCAGCAGCGCATTCCTGAAATTCATCAACTATTCAATTCTAATTTCCCGCTCGGCTTTTCCACCCTCTCGCTCTCGGCTTAACGATCTTCCTCCTTCTCGCTTTTAAATCCAGTCGACTTGAGTTTGCGATACGCGAACGTATAGCGAGAGATCCGCGGACCTAAATCAATTTCAATGCCGACGCCATTCTCTCTCTCTCTCTCTCTCTCTCTCTCTCTTACTGTGTTTCTATTTAAACTTTCACGAATTCTTATCAAGAGCTCTGCCAACTTGACTGCTCATCGACGAAAAGCCGTTCGCTTTACCAGCCCGCTATAAATAGGTACTTTATTAAAATCCGCGCGCGTACGAGCGAGCAAGACATTCCGGGGGACGAAAATATGCAAATTCATTATCGTATATAATGATTTTAACATGCCATAACACAAAACCATGTCCGCGCGCGCGAGGGGGGAAAAAATCTCTCGTCAATGCCGCGAGCGCAGCGTATAATATAGCAGCGATTCAAGTTTATGCTCGAAATTACTTTGATTCGAAATTTAGCACTGAGTTAAAACAAACGGCCGAGACACGAGGTCCTCTTTATGCATAAGGGTCGCTCGTAAAATCTATTTTACAAGTTACACATGCCTTCTTTTTAATCCGAGCGACGAGCACGACGAGCAATATCCAGCATCCGAGCTGCAAAAGCGACGCGAGCGCGCGAGGTTAATAAAGTTTCACGACTCGATTGCCGTATAGTAGTCGAATGCGCGCACAGGGGACGAGCTCCGTGCATACCGTCCGGTTCTAAAATCCATATCGTCGCGCATAAATTATGTCGAGCATTCGCTCAAACGCGCTTTGCTGCTCTAGAGCTTCTAGAAGCTCTGGCGCGCGCGCGGCCACCTGTATACGCCGGGCACGAGTACTTTCGATGAAGCGCTACGCTACGCGCAACATTTATATTGACCCTATAACCCTCCCTTCCACTGCAGTGTCCTCTCTTGCTGCTGCCGCTGATGGCCGAACGAGAAAAGCGGCGGCCGGTTTATTCCTGCGACGTATAATCGCGCGGAGCCAGTGGCATTACGCACGCACGGGATTACGGGCAGGGCCGATATAAGTCATGAGCCAGTGGGTAGTGCGCCTGCCTCTATTTCTCGCTCTCGGTCGCGAGCGAGGCTTTATATTCTTATCTGCGATGCTCCGCGGCCGGCAGTAATTGCCAGAACGAGTTTTGAGTGACGTGCGCGTGAGTCTTCCGCGGCTGCATCGGCGGTGCTAATTTCGTAAAACTGAAACGGGATATTGTTGCCCGGCTACGGTCGAACCCAAAGATGCTATCTGCGATCGGTTACGCTCTACCGATCGCGCCGAATTCGCGTATACTACTCTTGTTGTGCTAGAATTGATTCCGCAGTGCGTACTACTTGCGAGCCGACCACCTAATCTACACAGCGATCGTTGCGTCGAATGAATCGCGAAAATAGAATACCCATCGCGGCAGCTATTTTTCTGAGGAAAGAGGATCCGCAGACACGATGATATATCAAATCAATTGCTTAATTTTCGAAATACGAAATCGTTCAGATCCAATTTCTCGTTAATCTCGCCGCGTCATGCGAGGCCATGGCGCTGTATACATATAGGTATAGGTATAATGGGAGCCACCCCCGCGGGGGGAAATCGACAGGCGGCAAAAGGCGCGTCGCGTGTCGACAAAACAATCAGCCTCGTTGGCACGCGGGCTCTCTCTCTCTCTTTCTCCCGAGCACAGGTACCCGTATACCTGTATACATATTGGAGCTATACAGCGGGCGTTCGTGATATACCCAGAGCGGCAAATCGAAACGGAAGCTTCGGAATCGAGGGTCGTGAATCGGCGGCGGTATAGCGGCGGCTGGAGCACGAAAACCCGACTGGCGAGTACATCCATCATTGTTCCGCGCGGCCCGAAGACTGATAGGGCGCCATTATCTCGGAGCTCATTACGATCTCCTATTGATAAAGGCCGCGATTAGGCTGGCCTGTCCGCGGCCTGCGGAGAGGGAGAGAGAGAGAGAGAGAGAGAGAGAGAGAGCAAAGGAGAGGAGGGGGCTATATTCGGAAATTGGAATTTCTACCTTTTCAAGCGCGCCACGTCGGAAACGGAGACGTTGAAGGATCCGCCCGTGAATCGCGCGATCGCGCGCGAACGTATACGCCCACCTCTCTGCAGCCGGGCTTTCTTCTCTTGTTCTACCCCCGACCTCCCTGGCTTGGATTTACCCGCTTCGGCCTTTTTTTACTCTTGCTCTTCTCTCCCATTCTCGATTCGCACTCGAGAAAGAGCATCGAGCCACTTCGGGGAATTCAGCATGCAAATACGCCAATCAAGCAGTCCGATCTATCACAGAGGACTCCGGAGTTCTTTTTATTCGGGTAATAACTCGCGGATTTGCGCAGTAAAAGCAGCGATGAGAAGCTCCGAAAGGCAAACAGTACGACCGATAAATTTTAAAAACACAAATGCTGGAAAGGAATAGCTGCAGCAGTGGCAATAAGCGTCGTTAAAGGAAGCCATCAAACGGCTTAATAACCAATACTGGCCGCGGGAAGTAGGTAAACCCGATTCGGTGTGCGCATCTCTCGCGCTCGCGCTATTAACTTTATGACGCAAGCCCGAGTAGATTTCGATGTCGCCGAGAGTTTACGAGGAGGACGGCTCCCGTATTATCTTGTATTAAGTAGCTCGCAGCCGTACAGCTCGTTCGTTCGTTCCGTTCGTTCGCGTTATTCCTTTTTTCCCCAATTGCAAACACACGAAGTTGGAGGAGAGCAGTAGCAGGCGGACGGCGAAAAGGAATTAATTCGTACTTTGTACGAATTCTAACAATTAAGCGACTGTCCCGACACACGCGGTCCGAGAAGAGGGTCTAAACCGCAATCGCCGGACTGTCGAAGCCAGCTCGCTTCTCTCGATCCGCCTTTCCTTCTCACGCCGCAATCTATTACCCGCGGTTAATTGTCCTCTGATTACAAACGCTTAATTGAACGCACAAGACGGACGCGATGTACGCTCGCGTGTATGCCTTTCCGTTTTCTGCAAAACTCGCTTTTCTTACCGCAGCAGGGGGTATCAGAAAAACAAAGCCGAAGCGCGTTTTTGCTGCGGTTGCTTTGAGCTTCTACCAAGAATACGCGCGTAATTGTGATTCCGGCTCTCGAAAGAAATTCCGCGGACATTCTTCTCCATGCGCGCGCGTTATAATAGTAATAACCCCGAAATAAAGCAGTGTACGAGAATCAGCTCGACAGTAGGAGTACCCGCGTGCAGCAGAAAAGTTTGATCGCGATTCCGAACGAACTTTTAGATTTCTTTCTTATTCGGCGAAGGATATTGCCAATCAAAACTAACACCGCGTCAGAGCCTTTTCCAGCTCTAGAGCAGCTGTCATTGGGCCATCAAGGAGAGAGACTCGAGGCATCGAGAAAAGAATAACATCGCCTGCCAGGAAATTACGAGGCTCTCTTTCTTTCTCTCTCCGCGTATTGCGGTATATAAAATCGAAGCGCGGCACGCAATCAGCCGGCAAAACATAAAACACTCGCCCAAAGTATTCGAGTTGCAATAAAAAAAGCAATTCGATCGCTCGTTTGTCAAATTTAATTACAGTTTTTATCGCCATTATCGCTCCTCTCGATCTTCCCGTAAAATGGAGCGCCGCGGCTACTGCCGTCGTCGCTGAATCTACATGCGCATAATTATACGCCGAAATGAAATATCGAGTGAACGGTATCGATCAAATAAAATATGACGAGATGGTTAAAAATAGTAAACAGGTGAAGGTTGCCTCCGAACTTTTTTTTCCTCGTTGCCTAACACGAGTAGCTGGCAAGCTTTTAAAGGTGCAGCGGAAGTGAGATCGAACAAATATCCGAAAGAAAATTGGGATAATTCCAGTCATTGTCGCGCGGAGAAAGAGCATTAGAGTGGCAAAGATCGATAGATCCCGATCGTCATCTGTGCGGTAATGCGTATCTAATGATTTAATGACAGGCGAACCTTCGCCGACCGAAGTCGTTTAGCGGCTCTCCCCAAATAAGATGACTGGCACTCTATATTATACTCGCGCTGCACGCCTCATCAGGAAGCCAGTTGCATCGCATTATCGCCTCGCGGGATCAATAATCGAAGGGGCAGATGGCGCTTGAGACTGACTTTGACGTGTCTTTAAGTATACGAAGCGAGGCAGGTGGGTTCGTTGACAAAATTGATGCAACACTTAATAAACGCGGCCGAATATCGCGGGGTTTTAAGTCTCGAGGGCGTAACGCGGCGGAGCATGATTCGCGTGAGTATCGTAAAACGGCGATAACTATCGCGCTGGCTTCGCACTGGAGAAAGAGGATATAGGAAGAGATAAAGTGCGGCGACCGGTCTCTCTCATAGTCAGTTTGAGGCTCGTGCGCTTTGGCCGCCATAACGTACCTAGAGACGTCCGTTTAAATTGGGGGAGAGAACGAAAGAGCTGTAAGGGGCGAGGGCAGAGAGCCGCTAGGACTCGCCGCGAGCGAAATCGATCGCGGGCAAATTCCCGGCAACGTATTGAGTAGTTTATTGCTTTTCATGCATTTGCATGCTAAGCAGTCGCGTGCTCTCGAGTAATATCATCGCCCAGCTGATACCGTACACCCCGCGCTAAGAATGGCCCTATCTAGCCATTCGGTCTTCGATATTGCGCGCGCGCGCGCGAGAGAGAGAGAGAGAGAGAGAGAGAGAGAGAGAGAGAGAGAGAGAGAGAGAGAGAGAGAGAGAGAGAGCGCGGACGCGGCGGGGACACTTATAAATTGAGATTTTATCGCGCCCAGGCCAGGCTGCCGCGTCGCGCGCGGATTATACGAAAAGCAGCGGCGGCACACGCGCAAACTCTCACCGAGGCGACTTACGACGCCGGAGCCTCCGCGTATATAACTTATATTTCGCGATCTCTCCCACTCTAGCTCGTATTTATGCGAGCGCGAAACGAAACGAAGCGATAACTTGCCGACGCACCGGCGCATTCGTGCTTCCAGAGCGTTTGCTCATTTCCCCGGGAAAAATCGCGGCTCTCGCTTTTTGCATTTTCAATGCTTTTTTGCAAAAGTTACGCCCCGAATGGCCCGATAAATTTGCCCCAAACTGATAACAATTTTTCCCCGCGTGCGAGATAACGGAATTATACGTACGCCGGCTGGAAGCCCCACGGTATACTGGATCCGCTGAGGAGAAAACGTCATTCTTTTTCAAAACGACGCGAGTTCTTTTCGTGCGAGAGCGACGAACAATGAGCGCGACTGTGCCGCACACAAGGCGAAAAATAAATAATGATGCTGTTTTGTATCGACTGACCAATTTCCTCGAGGAAATCAGCATCAATCATGATTCGACTCACTCCCATCGGTTATAGTAGCAACAGCACAGCAGCTTCGATCGTATTTTCATTCGGCTCATTTCCTGTCATCACGCAGCGATAAACGCGCGCATACACACGCACACACACGCGCGCGCGCGCGCGAGTCCCTCTCTCATTCACTCGAGGCTGTCACTCGGCGCTGCTACTCCCCCAGCAGCCGAGTATACACAGAAAGAAAACGGCTCTCAATCGACGTCCAAGAGAGAAAGAGAGAGAGAGGAGAGATCCCGGACCTCCCGCCCGCAATCACAATGACGCGGCGTGTTGCCGCCACACGCACAATGCATCTATACGTGTAGCTATATAAAGGCGAGCTGATCCAGCCGCGGGCGCAGGGCTCAGAAAAATTATGGCTCGACAAAAAGCGCTCGGGCGATGGCGCCGGCGCGCCGATTGTTGATTTCGATCATCGAGAGTTTTGCTCCGGGCTCAAACACTTCGCGCGATTGAGCGATGGCCTTATTACGCGATTGCGGCGTTGTCAATCTTCGTTCGCGCTGATGAAATCGCCAACTGTCGCTCTATATCGGGGAACGTTTTCTATATATACCACCGCAGAGCGTTTTCCAATCCGACGAGGGGTGGGGGGGGCAATTTAGCCTGTGAGTAGAATAATCGATCGAAGGAAGGATTCGAGTTGTCAACGCGTTGTAGGCGGGCGTGTAGACCCTCCGATAAAATAAATCAGCGCTCAACCCTCTCACTATTAGCGGGGAGTGAATCAGTTAGCTTGAAATTGTGCCGGGACGATAAATTTTATGCCGCTGGGTAAATGCGTGCAGGCGGGGTAGTGCTTGCTCGTTCGACTACACAGAGCCACGACGACGGCGACGGCATTAAAATAGAATTGCGCCGGCGTATAAACAATTGGATCGATAATTTAAGATCATTATCAGCCCCCTTTATATCGGTGCCAACCTTCCCGATGTAAATTTCCTCCTCCACCGTCGCTCAGCGTTTCTCACACCGGGAGACCCTCCCACGCTGCACGATCGCGAAAAAAAGTATTGCTTTCATTTCCATTTGCCACCCCGTTTCGAGCTTTATTAATCACCCGAGCTCGCTCGCATTCTTTTTCGCACACGACACATTACAACTGCAATCTCTCTTATATTCCCGACACACGGAACTCGAATCAGGCTTCCCATATATATAACAAATCATAAATTACTTTGCGCCAGTTCTTCGATCGTCGCGAGTACGTAGTAGGTATGCAAAAACGCATCATCTGTTCGAGCCGAGTTGCATCGCTGCGAGTATGCGAATTATTGACTGTTTCCACAAGCGAGCGGAGAGAGAGAGAGAGAGAGAGAGAGAGAGGGAGAGCTACAAACCCCTTCGACGAGTGCGTGCACGCGATCTCCGAGCAAATTCTGACGTCATAATACAGCCGCGTATGTAAATCAAAACCGCGACTACACGCGAGACTGTGTATACGCTGCGCTAGTTTTTAAATTGCTCCGTTTGATTGGTGATATTCCAGCTACTCTAATGCATCGTGCACGAAGGATCGAGAGTGCGAGGGCTGGAGAGGCTATTATTCACCTTGCGTAATTGAAAAGATCGTATCTGCCGCAATCGAAAATGAAAATTCAATGGATGACGTTACGATTTTACCCGATCAATCTCTGCTACGCTAGAATTCGTATCCGTAATAGGCAAAAATATCGCTTGTTTCGAGAAACTCAATTTTATACCACAGCTAGCGCGTAAAGAGGGCTAAAAATACTCGTCGCCCCCGCGCTCTCGGGCAGGTTCTTAATGACAATATCATACATGCCGTCTCATTAATTCCGTCAGCGTTCGGAAAAAGAATGTACAAAGGGATGAGAGAGAAAAACAAACGAGTGTGTACGTGTGTGTCCTTCGGCAATCTCGAGAGCCCGACGCGGGGAACGTGGTGAACTTGACTGCGTGAGCCCCCGCGCGAAAACAATAAAGCCGCGGAGCAGCAGCAGCAGCTCTCGTAGCTGCGCGAAACCCGCGTCGAGGGTCGCGAAAACGGCGCCCTGGTCACGCGCGCATAACACGCTGCCGGTGCGGCGGCAAATCTGAAGTATGGCGCGCGAGCTCGGCGCTAGATTTTCCAGCGAGCCGGAAGTACGCCCGCCAGCTCTCCTTTTGCGTTTGGAAAGCCAACCCCGTTCGCGACCGCTTTCTCGCAGACGGCGGCGGCGGCGGCGGCGCGTGAAAGGACTTAAAATCCGATGGGTTTGAAGTGGAGCAGCCGCGACGGCGACGGAACTTCGTTTCTCGTTCAACCATTTTTTTTTTCGCTCGCTCCCCATTTTTTTCGCCGCAAAGCTCTTCGAGGCACGCATGAGCGAACGCGTAAAAATTAGAAAGCAATCCACGGAGAATGACTGCAGCTCTCTCTCTCTCTCTCTCTCTCTCTCTCTCTCTCTCTCTCTCTCTCTCTCTCTCTCTCGCGAGGGCAAAGCCGACCGCTTGACTCAAGTATTTTCCGCTCCTTTCGTCGCTCACTCTCTACGTCATACCACCCACCAGCCTCTAATTCTCTCCTCCGCTATACCTCTGCTGAAGCCTTTTTCTTTCGACTATAATGTACACCCTCCTGCTTTGTTTCTCCTTGCAATGCCCGTGCCATTCGCTTGAATTTTTCAATAAACTCGTTTTTGTAAATACAAAAGAATTATGCCTCAACAAATACCAAATATTTAAAAGAAAGCTCTCGCTGCAGCGTTCTGCGGAGTATCCGAGTGCTCTGTGTTTACGCCCGCCATGACGAACACTCGAAGACTGCAGCAGTGGCGCCTCTTAGACGATGGCATTTCCGTACGGACGCCGCGAAATATCTCTCTTTCCACGTTTCCCTCCTTTTCCTCCGTACAACCTCCCTCCCTCTTCTTCTACTTCTATTTCTCTCGCTCTCCGGGAAGCCTGGGAGCGCGCAGCTAGGATATAATAAGTCACGTGACATTAATATTTGAAAGCAGTCGGTACGTGGATTGCATTCGCGCGCGGCGGTGGTGGCGCGCAATATTCCATCCCTCTCTCTATCCTGCTGCTCCTTATAATGCTTACTCCCACCGCCACTCCCCTTATACTCTTATACAATCCCGAGCTTCTTTTTCTTATTTCTGTGCATCGCGCGGTAAAAATACCCCTCCTCGAAGTACAACGCAACGTCGCCTACTCCTTTTTTTATCGTTCCGTTGTTTCGATGTAAATACACCATTATTCCGCTTCTGCATACCTGCGCGTTTGATAGCAGACCTTCAACAAAATTATACATGATCTGCATCGCGGAGAATGGAGGAACAATACGAGTTGGCAAAAAACGCTGATTTTTTCGAGCGGTTAATTAAAGGCGAAAACATATTTTCCGGATGCACGATAAAACGCGAGAAGAGGGGGAGAGAGAGAGAAATGGATGGGAAAGTTTTCCACGCGAGCGTGCGCGAGATGTATTCCGATGGTATAGAAAAACGTCAGGGCAAATCTTTCGAAATGGAGCAAAGCACACAGCCAGCGGTATATAAGCCACACACGCGCGAGCATGTGGCTCTGTGTACGTGTGTGTGTGTGTGGGTGGGGGTCTACGGCGCAAGTCGGCCTTAGAAATGGAATACCCCACTTTATGTTTTATGCCATAGATCAGCTAGCGGGGCCGCTGTCATACGGCGCGGCGCGTCCCAGGGATAAAGTAAGATAGACGGATACCTAGCATCCGCCTGAGTGTGTATGCGCGTGTACACATGCGGCGACCGTGTGTACGTGCGATTGCGCGCACATGTGTGTGCAAGCGCGCGCCCGGATAAATTCAACGTAACGTCCCGGTGCGGCTTTGCCGTTTTACCTGCACCCTCTCTCTCTCTCTCTCTCTCTCTCTCTCTCTCTCTCTCTCCCGCCTGAGCCGAGCCGGTGTAATAAAAAAAAAAATACTCGCAGAACAATAACTTAGCGGGAAAAATTCAGGGTATCCAGACCCAGGCAGTCTGCTCGCGGAATATTTTATATTATTTTTGAACATCTCCGTGGGCGCAGTGCGATACGTAACAACAGGAGAGTGTAAAATGCCGGAGTGATTGCTCAGCGACATCGATTTATCGCCAAAGGTCCGTTTTCATTTCCGAGTAAAATAGTATATTGTGCAACTAGGGGGGGGGGGGGAAATTACGGCGCCCTCGACTCCCACTCGTACTCAAAACATCACCCTCGCTAGAAAAAGCCACTCCCCCCTTGTTGAACACGGTCCTTTTTTTGATAAGGGCGTGAATAGACCCTTTTTTAAGCATGCAAAAGAAATAGGAAATTGAGAACTCTTTGACGCATAGTATATTGTCAAAATTTTCAAAATTTTTAATTGACGTAGCGGGAGAGAAAATTTTCCCTCCCGCTGCAGCGGGAGAGAAATACTCGATTTTCTATTCATTTTATATGCATGAAAAAGGGTCTTTTTCATGCACGTATCATAAAAACTCTTTTTCTTAGCGAAAACGTATAAATATAAAATTCCCGTGAAAACGCCGCGATATTTGATTGAACGTAAAATCCGCAACTGCAATACAGCGGAGCCTCGAATAAACATATTTCATTTATCGAATAAACGTGCTGTAATTCAAAATTAGCCTTTACGAGTCGGAGGGGGACGAGTACAGAAGTTGACCTGCGATATAGTTCGAAAGAGCGGAATCATTAGTTGGTTTTATCGTGCGATAATAGCGCGAGCGAGCGCGCGAGTTGGAGAAAGTTTATGCCTGGCAAATTGTTCTAGGGAATCGTTAATATCGTGAAATGCGCGCACGAGTCGGCTCTTTCGGATGCCCGTAATGATTTTTAACACGAAAAACCACGAGCGTTTTTGTTCGTTAGCCCCTACGTTTCGATCGGGCTAAATTATAGGCTCTTGATTACTCTCGATGCCCGCGCGTATATATAGCGAGAGCGACGAGCGACCGAAGAAGGGATCGCTTCGGATCTATGCTGCCTTGGCTGCTGCTGCTGCCGATGCCGCGCGCGCTGCAACGAGTTCTCGTTAAAACTCGATCGTTTTGATTAATCGCTGGATTTCGTTGCTTCGCTGGAAACGTTTACTCGTTTTACGCCAGCCTCTCCTGCTCCTGCTCCCGCTGCTGCCTTCGCTTGCGCGTAAAAAATACACTAAATCATGCATTTTTATAGGCCACTCGTTCTTCATCCTTAAAAATGTATGATTATAACAGTTTGATTTCTTCAAACGCGATGCAGCAACTTGTTTCATCGAAAAAAACCAGTTGAGCTCTATCGGATTACTTCGAGTGGGAATGTTTTATCGCAGTCGAAATTTAAATAACCGTGCATTACATCTGTTCGCGGTCGATATTCGAAACAAATCGATGTATGCCAAGGAAACTTTTCTGACACCGCGCGTAAGCCAACGTCCGAACAGCTGATCCGTAGATCAGGGTTATTAGAGGCGTGCAGCGCGTGGTGTGCAACGCGGATAGCAGGGGCATTCAGGTCTAACACCTGCCTCACCTGTTGCCGCAAAACATTATCTCGCCGCTTGCCCCTCTTTCACCCTCTCTCTCTCTCTCTAGTCGACGCGCGCGTTCCTGCTTTTCTCTACCTGCCGTCATCTCTTGCTTGCTAGCTCGCTCGCGCGATAAATGACGGAAAGCATTTGTCGCTACGCTAGCCGCTGGCCTGCCTCCGGCGGCGGCTGCTACGAGCCCGCCCAACTTTTTTGTCGACGCCGGGCGAGACGAGCTTAAAGGAGCCGCTCGAGCGGAAGAATATCAGGCGTAATGAGGTTCGATGAAAAGAGGTCGTTAAAAAATTACTACTTGCCGAGTGATTGATACTAGTTGGCTGCGGGATTGTTGTTGCGAAATTCTAGTTTTGGCTTTTTCCCTCTTAGAGCTGTACGTATTTTTGCTCGAGTGTATAAAGAACCGCGCGCGCGCGCGCGCGAGAGAGAGAGAGAGAGAGAGAGCGAGAGCTGCGCTTCATTAGCACCAAAGACTCGCGAGAACATTTCATATTTTTGCACGTAAAAATAAGTTACAAAACTCGTAGCTACAAAGTGCAACGCGTGCGCGCGGTAATGTACCTTTGTTCAAGTAGTTTACGAGTTTTTGTATCCACGCGAGAGATCCAAAGGATACAATTTCCGTACGCGGAATCTTCTGAACGTGGAAGAGCATGTGTACGTACATCAAAAATAATTTTCTCCCGCAAAAAAAGTTTAACTTTAGTACACGGCGTACAGAAACATCGTATATGCGCGCGGAAAGAGTAACCCGATACGAAATCCGCGTAGATTTCGAGCTGGCCGTTAGTTCGCGCCTAGTCCGCAGCATCAAGTCGGCGGCGCCAGCTGTCGGCACTCTCTAGCCTCCGAGCAGCGGCTCTCCCTCAGTACAGCTCGGCCAGTCGTCCCTCTCGAGTCGCGTCGCTCTCTCTCTAACTCAGCACTTAGCGCCTCGAAAAACACAAACTAAAACTTAAAACAAAGTTACGCGGAGCAGGCGCGTAATTCCACTCTACTCTTGGCTTACAAATAACGCGATTCGCGGTTGGGAAGAGCGAGAGAGGGAGAGGTGTAACGCACGCAACTCTTGCGGAGACCGAGTACCGGATTACGCAAGTAAAGAAACAAGCCTTCTCCTACTATACTCCGCTAGCACACCGAGCTGCCTCTCGTTCTTCTTCTTTTTTTTTAACTCTATATATCCCCGCGGCAGCGCACGCATTGTCTCGCTGTCCCTGTTTTACGACTCTCGGGAGAAGACAGCAAACAGTCAATGAACTCGAGAAGTCGAGCATGTATAGCCTCGACCACTGCCGCCGCCGCCGCTCTTTTCCTCGCGCGCGAGCGCAATGGACACGCAACTTCCGAGCTTCGTGAAACTCGAATCGTTCCACATGAGGGGACGATATTCGAATTTCGTATGAAAATAAAGGAGATCCTGATATTTCAGGCTCCTCTGCGCGCATTGCAGACCGGCGGAATCTCTCGTAAGAGCATTATTGTTTACGACGGAGAAATGGAATACCAAGTGAATATACGTATGTATACGCGATAAACTCGGCTGTATTACGCGAATAATGTTATTACTCTTTCTTTGAAAAGCCCACTTCTACGGCAGAGCTCGCTTTGTTCAATTCTTTTTTATACTCCCTGCATAATCAGCAGATGCTTATCGGTTCGCTCGACCGAGGAATATAAATAATTAATGGTTATGATGAGAAGAGGTAGTTTTCAATGCGAAACGCGAATTACGCGAGCGGAATAATGAAACTTTCCCATTACGAGAACGTCGAAGGAATCATCGAACGTGCAATATAAATCGACGACGGCGGCACACAATACTGCACGCTGGGCGCTACTACCGCCGGCAGGCATGAAAGAACCGACTGTCGATCCGCGCAAATAATCCCACCGCGCGGCGAGGGGCAAAAAATGAAGCAGCGCCAGTAGATAGAACCGCGAGAGAGAGAGCTGATTGATGATCGACTCGCAGATAATTAAAAGTGCTACATCCGTGCGCACGGGCTTATTTTATTAGTGTGTGTCGGCAGTCGGTTGCACCAGCGGCGGCGGCGGTCAAGTCGTAGTCCTCTCTCATTTGATCTAAATCAAAGCGGGGAGAGAAAATGATTTCGATGAAAAATTGAGACCATTCGTCTGAGCGCTCCGAAATCCGACACTTTCTGATGCTGCAGCCCACTGATCGACCTTCGCGTGTCGTTAACGTCGAACAGAAGAAGCTTTTCAGCGGCAAGCGTTCGTGAGTGCACGCGTGTGTATAGTGTGCGTATGTGTATATGTGTGTGGGTACGAGTATCCCCCGTAATGGCTGGAAATTAAAGAAACCGCGGAGTCGATGATGCTGCGAAGGTCGTACGCCAGCAGCAGAAGCACCGCATGATTATCATGGGATTTCAAAGAGTTAGGGTCCCTCCGAACGAACGAGAGAGAGAGAGAGAGAGAGAGAGAGAGAGAGAGAATCTCTAATGGAAATATAATTGTTTTCGTTGACCGGCCTCCCCTTTTTTCCATCTTTTTTCGTTACCCGAAAATACACACGCGCATGCGCAGTTCGGCGTCTCATCCTCCATACATACATCCATGCGCATGAAAGTGCAGATGAAAATTATAATTTATTCGATAAGAAATTGATAAAGCCGAGCGCGTAATGAGTTTCGTGTGTGCTACCGTGCAAGCAGCGCTCGGGCTTTAAAATGAGTTTCGTCAGTTGCGATCGCGCGCGGGAGGGAGCGGAGCTGCCCGAATCGACGAGAACAACTGTCGTTTTATCGCGCTGGAGCGATCGGACTTTAATTGCCCCGATTCGTCATGGGCCTGGGCAGAATTTGATTATCAGCGAGTGTATATATACCTATATCGCCGCGCTGCATGAGCCGGGCTTTGCTAGCACGTTGTACTTTCATCGGCGATTCGTGTGCATGCGACCGTGAGTGACTCACGCATCCCTACCCCGCGCCGTGACTTTCGAGCTCTTTCTCTTGCCCCGTCCTATCATTATCGATTACACAATTAAAAACCGGAGCGAGAGAGATATACCGCACGCCAAAATTCACGAGCTCGATTTTGCGGTTTGCGGTCTACCCGTTTTCTGTTTCCTCATCTTTCCGCTAATTAATGAATTCGATAAAAGTTTTTTCGTTACCAAAATAAGCGATTCTCGTTCGATCGCACGAAAATATCCTGTGTACGCGCGATGCACAAACGAGCCAGAACAGGAAATGGAAGGTATCAGAGTGTTAATCTTTCCCGGCGCGTAAACATCGTCGCGTACGCGTGTCATAAATAAAAACGCACCGGATATCAAAGAACTCCCGAAGAGTCCCGAACGACAAAAAACATCATCGACAAGAAAGTTAAATAAAAGGGAGAGCAAAAAAGGGCATAACGTGAGAACACGTCGGAGAGAACATCAAACACCGTACACTATAGAAGATCGACGCCGAGCGCTGATTGCAAAATAATTGAACGGTCCGGACGATCGACTGGGATCGCGCGCGCGCGAGCGTATCGGTCTTATTGGTCATCTCCGCCAGAAGCAACTATACAGCGAAGGGCACACGAAGAGAAAGAGAAAGAGGTGGCCAGACTTTGTCTCGGGTAATGCGTTTTTAAAGACCGTCCTTCGCGAAGGTGCGGCCGAAAGAGGAACCGGACGATGTGCGCTGGAAGCTGCGGGCCCTTTTCTTTGATGGATCACCGTTGCCGATCGCGCTACGCCGAACTAATCAATAATCTCGCGCTGATGCTCGTGACCTTGCCAAAGTCGAACCCGTGTGCGCCTGAAATGTTGTTATTAAAAACGTATCGAACACTGTCAGGCATGTCCGAGTCAAACATGTAACAATTAAATAAAATTTACGAAGCTGAAAGAAGAGCGCGATTGCCTCGAATTCGCAGTAGATACAAACAGAGCGGCGTCCATTACGTACCGTGAATAATTCATCCCGGCGAGTTTCACCATATGTATCCGTTTATTGCCGGCATATCGCGCGCTGTTCATGCAAAGGTCTCATTATAAGTGTATTACACGCAGCGGTTCGAATCTCCGGGAATCGCAGCGTATCCACACATTCCGCAGCTATAAAGCATCTCCCGTTCGTTCGAGAGCAATAGCGATCGCGATCGTATATCCCATAGCGTTTCGCAACAGCCGTTGCGCGTTAAGTTGCCGCATCGACGGGGGCATTGCGATGCGCGATGCGGTTTACGAGTCCCGCGCCGCGCGAAGCTTAATGAGCTCCGCACTCACGTACTGTGTGTCTCTCTGTACTGCACTCCTACTGCGCGGCGGGTTATTTATAATTGCGCGCGTATTTGCGATTCTGTTATCGGTACTGAGCGCGTGTTTGCATGCGGGCCCTCTTTTGCTGTGATTATCGGCGAGCGCGAACGAAAGCTCTAACGGAGTCAATGAGGATTTTAATTGCACTCGGCCGTGTTTATCGCCGCAGAGAGCGCGACGAAGAGATTGAAATGTTTTAATAGCAGCAGCGGCAGCAACAGCAGCCCACGTGTCGGAGAGATAAAAAGCCGCGCGCGAAAATAATTGGCCTGCCATCGCCGATAAATCCGGAGGAAATGAAAGAGCGCCGGGCTCGCAGATGCTCGATGGGGTGGGAGTAAACGCGTGTCGAAGCGAAAAGCCGTGACAAGGTGAAAATGCAGTAATAAAAGCCGCAAGCTCGCGCCCCTCGTGTGTGCTTCGATTACGCGTATACGCATACACGTCCCTCGGAGCTCTGGCGCCCACCTGCAGATACACACGGATACGACTCGCACACGCCCGCGGAATATCGATAAAAGCTTGCAGGCACGGGCCGGATACAGCGAAAGCTTGCACCGCGCGAGAGGGAGGCCGAGAGTTTGTCATGGTATGGGAAAGCCATCAATTTCAATGGGCTTTGAAAACCGAACTACTTGTTGCATGTCCCCCTTCGATCTCCCGCACCTCTCGCCCTCGGGACACCCGAACGGTTTTCACCCTCCCTCTCGATACGCGAGCCGATAGCTTCCCGAGGGAAACGATGGCAACGAACCCTCCCGCAAGCCCTCCGAGCTCAAACAACGAGCTGCGCCGCACGCGCGTGCCTGTTGCCACTGCATTCTCTCACCCGCTCGTGATGCATGCATCACGTGCGCTAATCTTTTCTCTCTACTTCCTCTCGATTATCGCACTTTATTGCCCGTTCTGTTGCGCGTTGTCCTTCCTGCATCCCAATGCGTTTTCTTTTTCTTTTTCAAATGCATACACAATATACGCATTCTCTCTCTCTCTCTCTCTCTGGCTCGCGTATTTTACCGCGTCGGAACCAATTTATTTCGGGAATTCATTTACCAAACGAAGCACCGGAATAAATACGCACTTCCATCAGAGTAGACGACAAATAAAGCGTGCTGTTATCGGTCGAGCGGATTGATTGAAACAGATAGCTGGGACGTTAGCCAACGACCGCGCCGGCGAAATGAAAGAAATTAGCGTCCTCGAGACAAATTGAACGGACACGAGGAGATCGCTCTCGCAAACATCACTGGCCCGTTTCCGCGTGCGGCCAATCGATGGCACGCGCTCTCCCGTTTGCGTAATGCCGATGGAAACGTATACGCGCCCGTTGCGTACATGCGAGTGTGAAACGCTATACTGCGAACGCGGGGTGGGGGGGGGAGTCGAGCAG